>CM024954.1:5328552-5461918 GCA_014282245.1 Rhododendron simsii
CAGTAAAAAAAACACCCCCACGTTTAAGAATCCACACCACGTAACTTACTTCTCTCACTTTTAACCTTTCTCATGTACTCCTCCCCACTTTTTCCCAGCAACTCCTCCTCACTTTTCTTCTTCTCCTGCTCTTTTACTCTTACCATTTCTGTACGCGTAAAAACGAAAAGCTGCCATCTATTTCTCTGAAGCCAAAAGGGAAAGATTAACATACTGACAAGGTAAATCCACCACTACATCTTCGTCATGTATCTTCACTTTTTCTCACATTCCCTCTCCTAATTAATGGTACTGTTTTGATACAGCAGTATATTGTAAAATTGATTATTTGCCCCTGCTGTCTTAAGTGAAACATCTGTTGATTTTGTCGTGGCTTGTCAATACTTTGTATTTCTTCTTCTTCTTGCATCTTTTTCTAGAGTACACTTATGGTTGTCAGAATTGATGCTTCAATTTTGCCAGGTCATTTACGCGAAAACAGATGTTGCAGCTGGCTCTAATGGGATCACTGCATTTATCCGTTTGGGTTCAGTAAAATTTTAGTTGATGTCATAAGTGGTTGAATTCCTTTCACGGCAGTATGCTTCTCAATTTCATTTTCTTTGAACTGAACAATTACGATGTCATTTTTTATGAAATTTCTGGATTCGGATGCATTTTTGTTTGTATTATGAGTTCATAACCCATCTTCACTCATCCTTTATGTGCTAATTCATTTGGCAGGTTTAAGGTTTTGACAATTGAAAGTAATTCGGAACTCGCACTACTCAGTTCTGCTAACCACAAGGTATGATTTCCTCTCTGCTTTATCTATTGTAGTGCCTAAAGCTGTGTTTTGTTTTTCGTATACAGTAATTGGATTTTGGTTAGTTGGATTTGTTTCCTGTGCATAAAGAAATGCAACTGGATTCTAAAAAAAGATTTACTTGTATGGATTTGTTTTCCGTGCATAAATAAATGCAGTAATTGAATTCCCAATCCTTATTTCCTAGATTTTCTATTTTGTTTAAAAAAATATACCCACGTTCACATCCCTCTCACACTTCCTATATTTTATATTTTAACAAAAAAAATAAAAACCCACGTTTTGCACAGCCCTAGCCCACGACTAACCTTTGAGTAAACTTTTAAAAATAGAAAAAAAAAAAAAAACCCATCCAAAGCGTTCAGAGGCTAATTTAAAAAAAAAAAAAAAACCCCACGTCCGGCCAAAAGCATTCACAGACGTTCCTAATTCAATTAAAAAAAAAAAAACACTTACCCCCGTTCACACGAATCACAGCCACCCACGTTCAACGTTCACAGACTACAAACTACAAACAAATTTTTAAAAAGAAGAAAATGGTGCCTCAGCCTTGATTATTTCTCCTGTTTTCTTTGTCTGGATTTTCGGCCGCAACCTAAGCCATTGTTAAAGAAGAAAAAATACAGTGATTATAACCTTACACGTATATATAGGCATTTATGTATACGTTATATATAGGGTGACTGAGCCTTGATAATTTCTCCTGTTTTTCGTGTATTAGTATACTATGAATGTTAAATCATTACATGTTTTGTTTTCTTTGCTAATTCGGCTGACATCTTATTTGGGGTAGTACTTTTACATTTTATGCAGGTTTTCATGAGGCCTTCTCCATGTTTGTGTCGTAGTGATCACTCAGATATGTTGAACGAAGTATACGATTTTGAATCTAGACGTCATAGGGAGGGCAACCTAGAAAATTTTGTCAAACAAAACATAGAGGCATGTAGAGCCTTGCAAAGTCGTGGAGAAAATATAAGTGAACAATACCTCATAGGAAAAATAGTAGACCTCCTATCACCAAGTTGGATGCATGTGAAGCGAACAATATTTCAAAGACATGTTATAGAAAATGCCACACATTTGATGAGTGCTTTGATGGAAGAGGAGCATAATGTCCACTATTTCTGGATGGAGTTTGAACGAGGGCCAATGATGCCAAACTCAACTGTGAGAGCGTACATTCTAAATTAAAAAAACCAATTTCGTAGTCTAAGGAAAAAGGTTTCAAGCCAAACATTGAGAATTTGGTTCAGGCTATAGTTAATACCCTCCCACCCACATGGCCTAAAGAAAGAATTTTCCAAAACTTAAAACAAAATCTCATGGATATGAAAGCATTGGGAGCTGCTAGAGGAGATAGAGACTGATATCATATGTCTGCAAGCTTTGGACAAAGTGGAGCAACAATTTAGAGAAACAAGAGGAGCAACAAGAAAAAAATGACAAAAGGTAATAATACAAATTCCTTTTAGGAAAAACTATTTGTACATACCCATTTAGTTAGTTAAAAACTAGCGTGCAACCCGTTCGATGTACGGGCAAACCCAACTCATTCTAGCGTTGTGCCCGTTCAATGCACGGAAAATTAAAAAAAGTAGGTTCGAACGGGCACAACGCTAGAATGAGTTGGTTTTGCCCGTGCATCGAACGGGTTGCACGCTAGTCATTGCAGAAGCAATTGTTTTCCCAGTGCACTCCGCTGGTTTCGTCTGGAACCATCCACTCTCTAAGAAGTGGATAGAGAAACAAAAAAATATGTACGCCTGCTCACTAGCGTGACACAAGAATCCACTCACATCATCCAAAAGACGAAATCACCCTCAACGTTATAAGGGATGCCCAGCCAATTGAGGGGCTCAATTGGAAAAATTGGAAAAAAAAATGGCAAGCCGCTTCAATGTTTTTAGTTTTAAAGCTTTAGATATATTATTGGCTTTGTTCGGTTGCCATTTCCGTTTAGTTTTAGTTTTGAAAACCAATCATTACCCTACTTCTTTCCCCAATCATTACCCTATTTTTTCAATTATTACTTTCTTATTTCTCTCTATCTCTCTCCAATCAATACCCTATTTTCAATATTACTCTATTTCTCTCTCCACCCACTACCAAAACTAAACTAAACTAAACTTCCAACCAAACACAACCATTGATTTTGTCGTGATCCCTTACCATACACGTCTAACTCATCAAACGGCTAATGTGATTCGGAGGGTTGGGCCAGACGACTGGTTCGGTCTGTGTAGCATAACTCGTTCCTATAATGAAGTGAAGAATTTTTACTTATTAGTGTCAGCAATGGCCGTTGTATTGTTCTATATGATCTAGTGATTAACAAAGTTTGAAAGAAAATATTGCATATGTGATCATGTTTGAAGACCATGATTAAAAATATATGTAGTGCTATATGATCTAATCATTAAGAAATTTTAATGGAAAATATTTTGTATAGACGACCATGTTCAAAGATCATGATTTAAAACTCATGTAATCTCATCCGCAATATATTCGGTTGTCTCTATTAAGCATTTATTGAAAAATACGTATTTATTCCCTTAATGGAACGGGGCCTTATTGACATTTAAAGTGCATAGACAAATATAAAATATTTTCATATACATGTTTTTTGATGCCAAATTACAACAAACATTGATGACAATGCCTTAAGCGTTATCTCTACTTGCAATAGAAACACTACAAGCCAAGTCCGGAACACTCCCACACCTATTGTGCAGTATATAATTGCCCATATATTCTTGTTTTTTGATCCGCGCCCATATATTCTTAGAGAACCTATAATGCCAAACTATAGTGCATAAAAGTCTTGTACGTACCTTGTGATATGTACAATGTTTTCATGCACTACAGTTTTGGCATCAACAAAAACAATTTGGCATTAGCAACACCCTATTCTTAATACATTATGTATGCGAACTACAATATAATTTTCAACTCCGATAAAGAAAAATATTTTCTTTTTATTGAAAGTGGGGAATTGTTGAAACTTTTTAATAAAAATGAAATTGTTATCATTAATATCGTTATTTGAGCGTTACAAACTTATTATATATTACAACCATATCTGTAAACAAAAAAGTGAGTAGTGTATTTATTATTTGATATTATTGCCATTAAGGAGAATTAATACAATTACCTCTATATATTGGTGTTTGTAGTAAGGTGGAGAACGTGAAACATAGAGGAAGAGAAGAGAGTAAGAGAGTTCTAGAGATTATATCCCAAATTGAATGAGAGCAAGTGCCTTGGGATAATCTTATATGGTACTATTTGTCTGTAATTTTGGGCTATTCAGTTCATGACTAGTTCAAATCTTCTGATGGTTGTGGACAACGGATGAGGAAAATTTGTGAGCGTTCAGGTTGAATCTTATAGCTAGTATCCTCTGGTTGTACGTATTTTCATGAGGGGAGAATATTAATTAGGCTTAGGACATTTCCTTACGTTACTCTCTATGTCACAGGTTAGTACTTTCACTTGTGATATTTTTCATGTTTATGTGTTTTGAAAAATGAAAAGTAGTCGCAGAATAGTAGTAGTAGAAAAGTGGGGTGAATCCTCAATTAATTCTTTTCACACCAAACCCATCAATAAAAGGAGTAATATAAGGACCCATTTGTCGGATGGATAAAATTTTTGTAGACAAAGAACAAGGGTATAGAGATGTGTATGTTATTAGTGGGATTAGCTAAGATGGAGGATTAACTTATACGGGGTTTAAGTAGTACACCCTCTTATTGATGGGTGGATAAGAGTAGATAATATATGAATTTACTTAATTGCCCTCATTAAATAATTATGTTAGAAATACAAAAGAAATTTAAGGGTCAATATAGTCTTTCCCAACGGTGGAATTAGCTAGGCGCCACACACACATTCAAAGACCCCCCCCCCCCCCCCCCCCCGCCCAAACATAAGCTCTCCCCTTCGTTCCCCCCGAACAAACACTATCTCCCTCCTTTATCTCCCTTCCTTAAACATGCAGAGGGCATAGGACTTTTTTTTAAATTATTATTTTATATTTGTGTAAAGTGGATGTAACTTTCTCATTAGTTATTCAAATTTCTTAAAATTATACCATTGAGAAGATATAGATGATTTCGTTAAAATAAGTCTTAAGATTAAAGAAATAAGTTTTTAAAAATAGTTAAATTTAGGATAAGTGGTTGGAGGGAAGATATTGGGGGAAATCTTTAGAGGGCATTTTAGATATGAAAATGGGAATTTGTGATTCGAGTGACAATGAACCATGAAAGTCTCTATGTGCATTTTTTAAAATTACATAAAGATAAAAAGGGAGATTTGGGTTTCTATTGAATATGACTTGTCTGTAGTCAAAATTGGATTACAGAGGTGCAATTTAAGTGATTGCAAGTGTCGGATGAAGTTTTTAAGGGTCCAAAATTGTTTACAATTTATGATAGTAATAAATTCAATAAATCTGAACCATTGATTTTTAAGATGAACGGTTCAAATAGAACCGCACGCCCTTCTCTGCAGTCAACAGCAGAGAAGCCGAGTTCTTCTCTATTTTAATGACCGGCATTGGAGATGCTAGGAAAAATACTGCCCCATTTCCCTTAGCTTTTTCTGAAAGTTATCGTTTTATCTTTATTCAAAAAAAATCGCATTTTTTAATTTTGCGCCAAATAATTTGGAATTATTGATTACTCTCTTGCCTAGAGCACGGGGTAATTTCCTTCGTTTCCTTGCACGCTAAGAAACTATTTGAACTCAGCCTTTTTGGCTTGTTCTCATTTGCTCCGACTTTATGATCCTTTGGGAAATTCACGAGAGAGAAAATTTTCAGTGCCGGGAGGGCACGGTGTCACATGGTGTCGAGTACCATCTTGGCCATTTAAACGTATTTTGGATGGTTCAGATCTATTTAGGTATATTTTTAGTATAAAATTATCAAAACGCCTCCTCAAGCCCAAACAAATCTGAACCGTCCAAAACACGTTTGGACGGCCGAGATGTGCTCGGCACCACGTGGCACTGTGCTCGCACGGCACTGAAGAATTTCTCCGAGAGTATATATAAAAGCGGCTGTAAAGGGTCTAGAGTTTGTTGACTAGTGTACTACTCCGTACTTCACCACCTGGAGTTTGTCGTTCGTTTCCTCATCAAAGCCGCTTTGGATTCAAACCCTATCATCATCTTTGTTTCTCTCTCTCTCTCTCTCTCTCGAGATCGATCCATTGATCTTTTTAGAGGCCTATTAGGATTCTAACCCAGATTCAAAGAATTGGTTTCTCCCTGTTTTCCTCCCTTTCGGACCCAATTAGGATCTGCGTTGCCAAATTTTGCCCTTTCAGTTGGGTTTTGCAACAAATTCCAACTTTTTTAAATCTCTTCTTTCTTCTATAGATTTGGGCCAAATATTCTCTCGACCTCGTGTTTTTATTCTTTTCTAATCTCTTGTTTCGTCTTTTGATTGGGGCGAAAACATATTCTCTCAAACCCTATTTGTCGGAATTGGTAACTGGGTCGATGGCTACGCCCAGTAATGGTGGAATATCGGACGAGGGTACCGAACATTTCGACGTGACATATTCGTCGGAATTGGTAAATGGGTCGATGGCTACGGCCAGTAGCAGTGGAATATCGGACGAGGCTACCGAACATTACGCCGTGACCTATTTGTCGGAATTGGTAAATGGGTCAATGGCTACGACCAGTAACGGTAGAATATCGGACGAGGCTACCAAACATTTCGGCGGGACCTATTTGTCGGAATCGGTAAATGGGTCAATGGCTGCGCCTAGTAAGAGTGGAATATTGGACGAGGCTATCGAACATTTCGACGCGACCTATTTGTCGGAATTGGTAAATGGGTCAATGGCTGCGCCCAGTAACAGTGGAATATCGGACGAGGCTATCGAACATTTCGACGCGACCTATTTGTCGGAATTGGTAAATGGGTCAATGGCTGGGCCCAGTAACGGTGGAATATCGGACGAGGCTATCGAACATTTTGAAGTGACCTATTTGTCGGAATTGGTAACTGGGTCGATGGCTGCGCCCAGTAACAATGGAATATTGGATGAGGCTATTGAAGATTTCGACGAGACCATCTTCTTCAATTTCCCTCCATCGCCCTTGCATATCCGTACATTGTCACCGCCACGGCTGTTGGGAAATCGGAGCCTCGCGCTCAGACTCACAACGAACAAAACACACACAGGATCTTGGGATACTATCGTCACAGAAAACAAACCAGAGAAAGAGGAACAGAAAAACAGAACACACAGATATACGAGGTTCGGCAACTTGCCTACGTCCTCGGGAGCCACACCAGTCCACTATGAACGAAAGAAAACGAAAGATTACAAGTCTTCTCTTTCCTCTCTGAGAAAAGTTTTCTCTTGCACTATCTCTCTCACTAGAAACCCTCTTTAGAAATTTTCTCTCTCTATGTGCAACCTCGCTCAAGCACTGGAAATAATGAATACAACAACTTATATTTATAGGCAAACCCTAAGTGATAGCTGGACCCGTCCAACCAACTTGGGCCGCGGCCCACGGCCCATCTCGGCCGCGAGCCTGCCTATCGCGGAACTCTCCACGCTGGTCACGGACCTTTGTTACTGAACTCTGTTGCTGAAAGTTGTCTGCATCCCCAACAATCTCCCACTTGAAGATAACTGAAGCAAACCAATATCAACAACCTCAATCAATAGCGGACGTAGTGAACTTTACCCCTCCTGGTGCGACTCCGGCCCTCCAACTCCTCATGCGCGAAGGCCAACTGAAGTTGAGCACAACTTCAGTTTCTCGATGGTGACCGACTTTGTCAACATATCTGCCGGATTTTGGCTCCCCAAAATCTTCTCCAGTAACAGTTCCCCTTCTTCCAAAAGCGAGCGAATGAAATGGTACCTCAAATCAATATGCTTCGTTCTAGCGTGAAACACTGGATTTTTCGCAAGGTGTAGAGCACTCTGGCTGTCACTGAAAAGAACACTGTTCTCCTGCTTCAAACCCAACTCACCCAGAAAAGCCTTCAACCAAATCATCTCCTTAGCGGCCTCCGTGACTGCTACATACTCAGCTTCTGTCGTGGACAAAGTTACCAACTTCTGCAGACGCGAGACCCAACTCACCGCTGTTGATCCCAAAGTGTAGACATATCCTGTGGTGCTTCGCCTTGTATCATGATCACCTGCGAAATCTGCATCCACATATCCTCTCACCACCAAATCTGCTCTCCCAAAACACAATGGCACATCCGCGGTCCCACGGAGATACCTCAGTATCCACTTGACTGCTTCCCAATGCTGCTTCCCTGGATTGCTCGCAAACCTGCTCACAACTCCCACTGCATAAGCGATGTCCGGCCTCGTGCAGACCATCGCGTACATCAGACTACCGATGGCCGAGGCATACGGTACCTTGGCCATGTGCTCTTTCTCAGCATCTGTCTTTGGGGACTGCATGTCAGAAAGTCTAAACTGACTTCCCAGAGGCGCGCCAACTGCCTTGGCGTTCTGCATATTGAACCTTTCAAGAACCCGTTCAATATACTCAGCTTGACTCAACTTCAAGACCCCTTGAGTTCTGTCCCTGCTGATCCTCATCCCAACTATCTGCGCAGATCTTTCATAGCAAACTCTGCTGCCAACTGTTGCTTCAACCTGTTTATCTCCTGTAAATGTAAACAGGACCCAGCCACAAGCATATCATCTACGTAAAGTAGTAAAATTATGTAGCTCGCCTTACATCGTTTAAGGTAGCAACAGTAATCCGCGTGGCACCTCGTGTAGCCGCTGCGCTGCATGAAACTGTCAAATTTCTTGTACCACTGTCTAGGAGCCTGTTTTAACCCATATAGACTCTTCTTGAGTCTACACACCATCTCTTCCTTGCCTTTCTCAATGAAGCCAACAGGTTGCTTCATGTAGATTTCTTCATCCAAGTCACCATGAAGAAACGCAGTTTTAACATCCAACTGCTCAAGGTAGAGATTTTCAGCAGCCACCAAACTCAATACCACTCTGATAGTGGTCAGCTTCACAACTGGGGAAAAAATCTCCGTGAAATCAACCCCTTCTTTCTGTTGAAAGCCCTTCACAACCAATCTGGCCTTAAACCTCTTGTTGCCGTCGCTCTCCTGCTTGACGCGGTATACCCACTTGTTCTGTAGCGCCTTCTTCCCCGCGGGAAGCTTTGCCAACTCCCAAGTCACATTCGAGTGAAGAGAATCCATCTCCTCTTGCATAGCGCGTTCCCACTTCACAGCGTCACAGACCTGTAAAGCCTCGTCATAGCAAGATGGTTCTCCGCTATCTGTCAAAAGCAAATAATACAGCGACGAAAGATATTTTGGATTAGGTTTAGGTACCCTAGTTGATCTCCTTACCGCGGCAGCCGGTGAGCTAGACCCTGTCTCTGGAACTGCCCCAGACTCTGTCCGCGAGACTGCCTCTATCCGCGAGACTGCCTCATCCATTCGGTCAAATCCCAACTCATCCCCACTGCTTTCTGGAAGATCCTCCAAACTAAAGTACTCGGGTGCCTCGCGATCCTCTCGCGCGACCACCACTGCGGGACCCTCGCGATCCTCAGTAGAACTCCCACTGCATTGTTTGCTATCCTTGTCCTTATACAGCACTGATTCATTGAATATGACATCCCGGCTTCTGATTATCTTCCTGTTTTTCTCATCCCAGAAACGATAACCAAACTCATCGGCGCCGTACCCAATGAACGTGCACTTCAATGACTTAGCATCTAGCTTGTCTCTGACTTTGTCACTGAGGTGGACATAAGCAACACAACCGAAAACTTTCAAGTGTGAGAGATTTACCTCCTTACCGCTCCAAACCTCCTCCGGTATTCCAAAGTTCAACGGAACTGATGGCCCATGGTTGATCAAGTATGCTGCTGTACTGATCGCGTCTGCCCAAAACTGCTTGGGCAACCCCGCGTGTATCCACATGCTCCGCGCACGTTCTGTCAGAATCCTGTTCATCTGCTCCGCGATGCCATTCTGCTGCGGAGTTCCTGGAAGAGTCTTCTCTAAACGAATCCCGAATAGAGCACAGGCTCTCTTGTACTCTTCCAGTTCATACTCTCCCCCGTTGTCTGACCTCAGACACTTCACCTTCAAGTTTGTCTCGTTCTCTACTCTGGCTTTCCACTTCATGAAAATTTCGGATACCTCTGACTTGTGTTTCATGAAGTAGACCCACACTTTCCTCGAGTGATCATCGATGAAAGTAACAAAGTACCTCGACCCGTCGAGAGAATGCACTGGCGCGGGACCCCATACGTCTGTATGAACAAGCTCCAGCTTGTTTAGCTTAGGAGGTCTGCCACTTTTCTGGAAACTAACCCGCCTCTGTTTGCCGAAGATACAGTCTTCGCACATGTCGAAATCCACTGACTCAACTTGCAGCTTCCCCTGTGTCTGCAGAATCTTCATCCCCTTCTCGCTCATATGTCCCAACCTGTCGTGCCACAAACTTGAATTCACTTGGCTCTCTGGCCGCGGACCTTTAGCAAGCCTACCCTCGCGCGGTACCACTCCCGCGAGACCTTCGCTATCCTCGCGTGGGACCACCCCCGCGAGTCCCTCCGCGATGGTAAGTGAATGACTCCCATGTGAAGTTAAATAGAGAGTACCGACCTTCTTTCCGCGCGCTACCACCATGGTACCGTTGGAGACCTTCCACGCGTCTCCTGTGAATGTTGAGGTATATCCCGCTACTCCCAGTTGCCCAACTGAAACAAGATTCCTCTTCAGCTGCGGGACGTGTCTGACATCCTTCAAACACCATTTAAACCCCTGCGTTTCAATCTGCACATCGCCCATTCCAGCTATACTACATGGCTCATCATCGCCCAAGTATACTTGCCCGAAGTCGCCTGCTACATAGTTCTTCAGAACACCCTTGCTAGCAGTCGCGTGGAATGACGCGCCTGAGTCAATCACCCATGACTCCGCGATACTGTCCATCGAAAGAATAAGTGCATCTTGCACGATGTGGGCCTCCTGCTCACCATTATTCTTCTTTGGAGCCTTACAGACTGAAGACATGTGACCCGCCTGGCCACAGTTCCAACATTCACCTTTGATGCCGCGTACTTGACTTTTGCCGCGAGACTTCTTGCCGCGCGACTTCGACCTGCTCTTGTTCTGGTTCTGACCACCCCTGGCCTGGCCTCTGCCTCTCTGCTCAAAACTTAGAGCGGAACCTGAACCGCTAGAGCCCGATGCTCCCTCGAGCGATTTCCTTCTAACTTCCTCAGTCAGAATCAAACTGACTATATCATTTAGTTTGAGTTTCTCCTTCCCAGCCGAATTACTAATCGCAGTAACCGTACCCTGCCAGCTTTCTGGCAACTGAGAGAGAATCAACAAGGCTTCAACCTCGTCGTCGAACTCAATACCAACAGAGATCAACTGATCCACTATTGTATTGAACTCACTGAGATGCTTCATAAACGAACCTCCTTCAGGCATCTCGAAGTTGAACAACTTCTTCATCAAGTGCACCTTGTTTGCCGCGGACGGCTGTTCATACATCTCCGCGAGCGCGTCCATCAGATCGGACGCGGTTTTTTCTTTCAGTATATTGTGCGCAACTGACTTCGAGAGTGATAACCGGATCAGACCCATCGCCTTCCGATCAAGAACCTCCCATTCCGCGCCAGTCTCACCTTCTTTTTTCTTTCCTTTTTCTTTACCCAGCAGCGGCCGGTAAAGATCCTTCTGGTACAGATAGTCCTCCATCTGCATCTTCCAGAAAGCAAAGTCCGATCCATCGAACTTCTCGATCTTTGATTTCCCTTCTTCTGAACCCATAGCTCCCTCGGAAATCCGGACTGCCCAAAAGCTTCAATCGGAAAACTGTTGAACACCCTTACCGCAACCGCGGCTCTGATACCAGTTGTTGGGAAATCGGAGCCTCGCGCTCAGACTCACAAAGAACAAAACACACACAGGATCTTGGGATACTATTGTCACAGAAAACAAACCAGAGAAAAGGAAGAGAAAGAGGAACAGAAAAACAGAACACACAGATATACGAGGTTCGGCAACTTGCCTACGTCCCCGGGAGCCACACCAGTCCACTATGAACGAAAGAAAATGAAAGATTACAAGTCTTCTCATTCCTCTCTGAGAAAAGTTTTCTCTTGCACTCTCTCTCTCACTAGAAACCCTCTCTAGAAATTTTCTCTCTGTACAGTCGCTCGCTCAGGAAATAATGAATACAGCAACTTATATTTATAGGCAAACCCTAAGTGATAGCTGGACCCGTCCAACCAACTTGGGCCGCGGCCCACGACCCGTCTCGGTCGCGAGCATGTCTGTTGCGCACTACTTGCCGCGAGCCTGACCGCATGCCTGCCTATCGCGGAACTCTCCGCGCTGGTCACGGACCTTTGTTGCTGAACTCTGTTGCTGAAAGTTGTCTGCATCCCCAACACGAATCTCCTGTGGTTGTTGATCAAGAACAAACCCCACAATTGAATTCTGATATGTTTCTACCTTCTAATCAAGACTCGGCTACTACTGATACAAAAAGTGTGATGTTCAAGGCAAGGTATGAAGAAGTAACAATAAAGTTTCGGCTGTCTCAACCGTTCCGAAAGATAGAGCTGGAACAAGAAGTGAAAAAGCGGTTGTCACTTGAGGCTGGAATTTATAACATCAATTACAAAGATGGGGATGATGATTTGGTTTTAATAGCTTGCGATGAAGATTTAGAGGAATGTATCTCCAGTTCTAGCCCGCTGGGCTCCGGTTGTCATGAGCTATTTCTTAAGCCGAAGTAACTCATGAATTTGGCATTGATGAACTTTAATCTTGGTAATTTACCCTTCTTAATATTTTACTGCAAAAATGTATGGTTATATAGTCAAACTGTTTGGACATCTTCATCAATCTATTGCACAGGAAAAGTGCATTTAGAGATTCTCCAATACCTTTGTATATGAGTTGCTATTGCAATAGTTTGAATAAGTGCTTCATATGGTATGTTTTACGCTATATATGTTCTCTGATTATCGGTTTTCGATTTTTTGGAGCTCTGTTCGTGATGAAGAATGGTAATGGAGAAAGGGAGAGGGAACAATAGTACTAGGGATACTTTTGTCTTTTAATAGAATTTTCCGCGCCTCACGTAATTCGTGAATCTCACCACAAGGATTGATGTGTGACCAAAAAGCTATTATATGAGTATGAGTATTTTCAATGTTGTTCAGGAGGAAAGCACGCAGGATCACAATCTAATAACAAAAGGGTAAACAAGACGCAACCAAAATAACTGAAACAAACCTTTAGCAAAAACTTCATTCTACACTAATACTATTAACTATCCAGATGCTAGAAATAGATCGAACATCTCAAAAGAATAAGAAATCAAATAAATAACTAAATTATAGAAAACCTTTGTCTACGTCTAGGTCAGTTGAACTTTTGTTATTGTTCTTCTGATGCTTTCTCTTCTCTGAACACAAAGATCCTCTCTATATCAATGTTAAGAAGGGATTATGTAGTATTTTCATTTTTGTCGGTCTTCCAACGGTAACATTCGTTCTTTGGACATGAAGATTCTCTCTATGTTCATCGTCGATCTGATGGTATCATTTGATGTGGGCAGAGGCAGAACTATAGAGAGTGGGGGAGTGACACGGGCCAACCCCAGTTTTGTACGTAGTGCTTTTTATGAGTATAGATTAGGCACTTATTGGTATCAATCTAAACAACTTGATTTTTCACACAAATATTAAAAATGCAGAGATTTCAAAGATGAATGGTGTGGATCACAAATAAATAGTTCAATAGTTTTCATTTAAAGACCATTGGAATTAAATTAAGTATTTATTCATTTATAGAAAAAGACAAAGATCAATATTGTACTAACTTGACACTAAACCTTTCTCTTAAAATTTTTACAAATGAATGTTTAAAGATACTAGTGGAGTTTCATTAAGCCGCCGCCTTTGAATTTAAATTTTAGTTGATGTAGAACACGTGGAGGCCCAATTCCATGATCAGCTGGACCGAGCCAAGCCCCGGAAGTCCAAACGGTGTTTAGTTTCAGATTACCCAAATTGGCTAAATTCGGGTAATCTCGGAATAGGCCCAAACTTGGTGGGCTGACTTATTTTCGCGCTCCGGTCCATACTCATCAACCCTAAAGGTTGATGATGAATAGTGTTTTTTGGCCTAATTCCTTCGTTTAGGCTTTCAATTGCGTTATTTTGCCGTTTTAGGAAAGATTTGATTCGTTAATAACTTTTAGTCCGTAATTCCTTTTCAGTTGATTGTTTTTGGGAAACTCTTATTTTTCTTTCCCGTTTTCAGTTTTAGGAAAAGCCCCAAATTATGTGACTTTTTATTTTCCAAGTTTATTTTTAGGGTTTCTAGGGTTTCGGCTTATATAAGGGATTGTAACCTGATTATTATTTAACTTTTTCAGCTTTAATCAATAATATTGCAGAGTTTATCTCTTTCATTCTTGTGCGCAAGAATTGCTCATTGTGACGAGTTGTTTATCTCGTTTGGATTAGTACGCTAACTAATCTCTTGTGAATTCTGCCGCGTCATTAGTTCAACCACTAGATGTGGGATCCAAAAGTTGTGTGAGTATGTAGTATTTTCGTCTTTGTTTCACAGAGAAAGCACCTAAGGACCACAACCTAATCAAACAATGGTAAACAAAACAATTCCTTTTCTTAGACTTGATCCCGGAAAAAGAAATCCAAACAGATACCGCATCTTCAGTTTTCTCAGTAAAACAACACCATCAGTTCCAGTTGATAGGGAGACCTATCGAAAATTAGATCAACACATGGGAGGAAAGTCATAATAACTCCCTTTGTCCATATTTCTTGTCCAGTATTCTAATTTGAAAAGACTTTGTCCTCTTTTAAAAGTGAAAAATTTTGCATATTTTTACCCTATTAAATTGTAACAAAAATGATTAAAAATAGTTTTGATAGAGAGGATAACGGCGTAATATTGAAAATAAAATCAAACTTTCCAAGAAAACATGCATTAATTTAATAGCAATATGGTACAAGCAATATGGGACAGAGGGAGCACCTAAATCTAACTTTGCTTGCAGATCTTGGTACCATTTTGTAGTTGAATAAGAGTAACGTAGACACCAGGTTCAAATTAATTGTTCAATAACTTCTCTTTGCCCTTCACTATTTGGAGATTTGGGTGATCTTTCATTGCTTTCCAAATGTGGAGCTTCTATTTGCCCAATTTGCTCCGACGGTAATTTTGTGGTTTTGAATTTTTGGATCCTTTGGGGATATTCGCAAGACCAATCAAATCAATTGTGAATTGAGAATCAAATAAGGTTATTAGCGATGGATCCCTCCAAATTCTATAGTACTTTTTGTGTCCTGTTTCAGCTTCTTTTTGAAGATATTAGCGATTGAAGTCAAACCAAGATTAATTAAAAGAATTCAGTCTCTTGTTTAGCTTCATTTTCAATTGGGTTTGCAACCAATTTTTGTTTAGTCTCTTGTTTCTTCTTTTGATCTTGCGTGTCAATGACTGTGCTTTGATATAGTGGAGAATCGGACAAGGCTATCGAAGAACCCAGGAGATGACCTGCTTGCTTGTATTTCTCTCCGTCGCCTACATATTTTCCTAGTCGCCCAAAACATTCTCTCCGTCGCAGCCAGATTTCTGTCTGTCGCTGTCTCTGTCGCCGCATCCTCCATCCTCATCCAATTCAGTGGCGGTATTTTCATCGTCTAACCAGTCCATGCATGGAAAACTCATAAAACAGGACGGGTCAACTGCTTCCGAACTAATTGTGCTCTTAGTATAGGAGTAGTTTTCAGCGAAGTGATATTCTTCTTGAGCTTACATTTATCACATCTAAACACAGAACAAAATTATTGGTATGGTAAAATATTGGTTAGCTTATGTATAATCATAAAATGTTAAAACGCGCCGATAATAACTAACTGGGGCTAGCTCAGTTGGTCAGGACTCTTTCATCTCACTAGGAGGTTAGAAGTTCGAGTCTTCTCACCTGCATGTGGGTATTCTTTCCTTCGTATTTGTTGAGGTTATTTCTCCCCTTAATGGGGTTAATAGTTAAGTTGGGCTTATATATAGTAATTGTTATTCCTTTGATAGACTTATTTATCCTGTTGGGCTTAGTTATCTCGTGGACTCTCATATAATGGATGTAGTGTCCCATGGTTTTATTTCACACATAATGTAATGATCTCTCCTACCGATTAAAAAAAAACCGCCGATAATTTGTACAAATGTATTAATATCAAAGAATAGTGTATTGATATCTATGATTAATGCCTATCCGTGAAGTGGATAAAGAAATTCTAAATTAAATGACATCATATTATCCCACATTAAAAAGGAAATGGATCATCTCCACTGGTTCGTAATTGTGGTTTCCTATTGTAGTATTTTGGACTTGCATTGGAATGGCAGGTGGGTTTATCAAAGAGCCGTGGAGGGAGAAGGTGACTGGTTTGACGGTGGAAGACGGGAGGGTGCCGGGCTTGTGTAAGATGGTGTCAATGTGCGTATGTGTATCTAGAAGATGGTGGATGTTTGGTTGTATAGTGTACGTTGTCTAGCTAGGGTAAGAGCATCTCCAATGGTCTCTCTAAAATTAGCTCCTAAAGTGTTCAAATAAGCAAAATCAGTGTCCAATTTCGAATAAAAAAGAGTATGCTATGCTAATTCAGGAGCATGTACATGTGCTCCCATGGACTAGTTAAACCGTTACCTAGTTTGAGGGTAAATACTTGTAAAAAAAAATGCATTATTATACGACAATAGTAGTGGGCACGCGCCCCCGGAAAATTTTCAATTTAGGAAAAATTTGGGTGCGGCCCCCTTTGAAAAACACGGCGAAACGCTTTGATTCAGAGTCGCCACTCGGATTTTAGCGGGGAAGTACCCAAGGAACCGAACTCGAAAACGCTTGCTACGTTTGCTTGATTTTAAAAAAGGCGTATACCGGTCTGGCGTTACCTTCGATATCTGAGGTTCGGGAGCCAGGTTACGTGAGGTGAAGGGTTTTATGGCACCCTCTCACCCAATCCAGAGATTGGTCTTTGCTCAGGCATTTTATGAACTATTTGCATTTTTCTCTCATTAATCATTTTTAGCCAGTTAGGGCGGGGGAGCAGTTAAAGGGGACTAAAACTGTACAAGTTGCATTTATGTGATAAAATGTTTATGGACGATGATTTGCTTGAAACAATAAATGAATATAGATTGAGAACAAGCACTGAGAGCAACTTGAACAAGATGGGGTACGCTGTCTTTCAGAGATGTGAGCAGGCAACACACCAGTATGCACTGGCCAGGCCACTGCATACCGATACGACCTGCACATGCCACCTCAAGACTGGCGTACACCACTCCTATGCACTCACAGTCTTTATTTGCAACCCTCTGAGCTCTGGAATGGACCAGCGCACACCCAGGACAAACCACGCATTTTATAAAGCAATCATATTTACAGATACAAATATATGAAATGGCTTGAAGCCATGAAAACAGATAGGGAACCCCATAAACAGAGTGGGGAGATAGCAAGAGGCCAGAACTAAGCTACGATACAAGAGCCAGCCACTGGACCTTGCCTTGACTGTCGTACGCCAGTCTGGTGAGACCGTACGCCAGCCATGTCTCTTGTCCAGTGCTTGGCTTTGCATCATCTGGGCTCTATAACATAATCAGAAAGATCCCAGAGGCCCTCTAGAACAAGAAAAGGAACAAGTATTGAAAGCTACAGCTAACAGTTATAGAGTACAGAAAGCAATAGACTGGTTATTAGCATGCTATAAGGTGACGAAAGAAAATATAAGCAAGAAATGGATGATCAATAATCCCCACGCCAGTAGTGCACATACTACCATGAATGGCGTATGGCCTGATGATACTGGCGTGCGCCATTTTGCATCTCAGACAAAGGTGGTATACCTTTGGTTTGAGGTTTGATGGTGGTTTTGAGCCTTGAAGTTGAAGATGGAGAATGGATGATGGCTGAGTATCAGTGGGTATGTGAGAGAAGACTCCTCTTCTTTTTCCTTTCAATGGAGGAGAAAGAAACAACAAAGGAGAGGAGGGAAAGGGGTTGAAACTCTTCAATGTGTCTAACCCCTTGCAAATGAATGCAAGGGGGGTATTTATAGAGGGGAATGGCCAGAGGAGGGGGCTGGTCAACTGGGGTTAAGGCTTGGTTGAGTTAGGAGAGAGCCTCCCATACATTAAATGCAAGGGACTTGGCTTGATGGAGGGTGTAGGAGAGAGGGGGAGCTGGCCAGCCAAGAGTAATCATCAAGGACTGTGGACTACGTCAGGGTGGCCACAAAAGTCCTGAGCACGTGGTTGAATAGTGATGTTTTGACTGGATTTGACTGGCATGCGCCAGTCCTGGACTGGCGTGCACCACTAACAACTAAGTCAACGGTCGATGACTGACACGTGGCAGTTGATTGGCGTACGTCAGCACATCCCTTGCGTAAGCAGGCTTGGCTTTGCTGGGGCCATTTGGTTCTGGCTTGAAGGGTTTGAAATAGGTATTGAAAGGGTTTGGATGAGGTTCGGAACGCTCAAAGCTCAAACACACCATCGACCTTAGACTGCTTTTGACCATAATCATCATTGGGGATTTTAAAAGATCGCAAAACAACGCTATCCGGATGGTCCAAAATAGGGTGTCTACAATAGTCCCACTTAAGGCTAGTCAGAAGGCTTCATTAGAATTATGAAATGCGTAGGGAGAGCAAAACTTCAATTGAGGTTTCCAACATTACTGATTTTGACGGTGGTGTCTAATTGGACCACATATACTGAAATCACATACATCAATTCAAGGACTAAGTAGATGAAATTCATAGTTTAGGGACAAGATAAACAAAATTACAACAGTTTAGGAGGTTAAATTGACATTAATCCGGGGCAAATCCCCTCAATTTTATGCCGATCATTTTGGTTAATTTGGTGCATCCGGGTCGTCCAAAAGTGTTTTGAACTGTCCAAATTTAAAAGGCTGTTGAAAAAGATACCAAAAAAAAAAATCTATTTAAATCTAGGCCGTCCAAAATTGTTGGGTCTGGAGTGCCCCAATTGAAGCCCTCCCTAACACTAATTGATTTTAGAAGTGCTTCGTTCGCTCTGATATAAGGAATAATACCCCAAGCGTAGGGCCGGCTTAATACATCATTTGAAACATAATAATCCGGAAGACCGGGATCATACCCACGGGAATAATTACTACTGCTTTGCTGGATTTGTAGAAGTAAGCACGAGTTTTCGGCCTTTAGGCAGCCAATTTTGTTTTACTTTATGCGGTGGAAATTAAAAAGGCTAAATTAAAGTAGGAATAAACTAGGATAAAAAGCAGGTTAGGTCTAGAAATAACTAACACCCATGACTCGAGTTAAACCACATTTTTCACCCAATTACGCGGTTTAAGATACTCAATTAAGGTTCCTAAACCAAAAGATAGAATGGTTCGATTACCAAGCTAGCTCTAAAATTCATTTAGCAAACGCCTCGTGCGACAGAGCTCCAAACATCATGTGTGGTAAGTAGGCGGTGCTCTTACCTACATATGATCAAGGAGTTTAACACCTTAGCAATTTGACAAACAAACCCGAAGCCCACATCTATTTTCGAACCAAAGATTAAAACTTTATGGTGAAAGATGCAATTTTTACTCAAGCCATAAGGGGCTAATCACTTCATGACCTAATTTTAGAAAACTACTCACACATTTCTAAAGAGATAAAAGCAAGCAAAAATCTAGTTAACATAATTTGAAAATAACAAGACTTGAAATAAACTAGAGATTATGATACAGCGGAAGATTGTCTACAACTTTAATGAAGGCTAAACTAGCAAAAACTAATTACTTAAAGTAGAAAATTAAAGTTAAAGTGTTGAAAAATGAAGAATAATGAAGAACAATTCAAAAAGCAAGTAAATCTAGGCTAGATCTAAATTATGCAATTACAAAAGTTGTTTGTACAAAGTGACATCACGCCTTTTATACTACAAGGTACGTGCAAAGAATATTCTCCAGGATGCTCCAAAAATCCCTTCTCTAAGAACCTCGGTACCGATGGCAAAGGCCTTAAGTTGCTGTGATAAGGTGCTTGATACCGATTGAATAGAATTTGGTCTACCGATGCCGAGTTGAACTAGAGCTGTCGCTAGGATCTCTATGATGCTCTCGGTACCGATGGGTGCTAGTTGGTCCATCAATGCAGAATGGGGTACGCAGCTGGTGCAAAAGCCTTCGGTATCGATTGGATGGATTCTTGTCTACCGATGCCGAACTGTTTATCTCCAGCACCTGGCCTTGCTCTCTGCCTAGGCCATACCTTGCCTTGGCGAGCTGTCTGGTTGCCTTCGTCTCGTGACATGCTTTAGGCCTTAAAACTCCTGTTTTGAACAAGTTCTCTACAAAACGAAACTAAACTACCTTACGAGCAAAGGTAATTAAAAATAACTAATTAAATGAAATAACTTAAACTAAATAGAGATTTAGCGCACCCTTCATTGCATTATCGGGTGCTTATCAAGAAGTGATGATGAAAGAACGGTCCAACAAACAGCCTAGACGCACCAACTTGACTGAAATGATTGGTAGCCAAATTGACCAAATCCGATCCCATGGATAAGAGGCATGTGGTATTGTGATGACAGTAGTGGTGGTGGTACATGACCCCACTAGTCAGACTTTTTCTCCCCAACCTTGTTGAAAAATTGGACGTAAAGAGCAAGTTGGGATCTCGTTCGTATAAAGGTTTTTGATTTTGAATTCTAATTAATTATTCTTTGTTTTTTTGTTCTTACTCTTAATTTTTTCTTTATCTCTCTTCAATCATTACTTAGATTTTTAATCATTACTCTATTTTTCTCTACACTTATTACCTACAAAATCAAATTCAAAATCTCAAAACTAACGGGATCTATTTTTTACTCAAGGCACATAGATAAACTTACGCACACTCCCGTGTAAAAAGCGTGTTAAAAAGTTACTCCAGAAGACGAGTCTTGCCATTCTGGGCAAGGTTTATTTTAAAGTTGAGGCTAATACGTTTCAAGTCAATTATTGGGCATCCTCCGGAAACACAACGAGCTAGCCCACAGACTAAAGCTAAGGTTCCCGACAGGAAGGGATACCGACCGGTATCCGATGGCATGCCGGGCCCACTCTAGCCACTGGACGGCTGATTTGAGTCGTCCAAAAATTCTATAAAAAAAAACGAGTGGGCCCTAACAAGAATCAACAGCATTCGATATGTGTAGATACAAAAAAAATGTATATGTTTGGATCGAGCAGCTACATACATCGGATGCCGTTAATTCTTGAGTTGGCCCACTCGTTTTTTTTTAATAAAAGATTTTAAACGGCTCAGATCAGCTGTCTGGTGGCCGGAGTGGGCCCAGCATGCCGTCGGGAACCGGTTGGGAACCGTAGCACTGCTGTTTTATTCTTTCGTCAAATCTAACAATGGCTGAGAACCACTCCTAGTGAAGTTGGTTGTCCATCTCCTTCTACCAATGGTGAAGGTTCAAGTCTCACGAGAGACAACATTTTTGGGGGCCAGGGATATATTGTCGATCAACCTAGGTAATTATAAAAATATTGTGATATACAAATTTTAGATGCATACCATCTAGCTAGTGCATCTCTTGTCCATTAATTCCAAGAGGTAAACTATTAAACCTAGCCTTGTAGTTTTTGAAAATGCATACAATCTCAGAAGGAGAAGGATTATTGAATTTTTCAACAAATATTTGGTT
The DNA here is from genome assembly GCA_014282245.1 of Rhododendron simsii. Lineage (NCBI taxonomy): Eukaryota > Viridiplantae > Streptophyta > Magnoliopsida > Ericales > Ericaceae > Rhododendron > Rhododendron simsii. Next base: position 5,350,155 of record CM024954.1, read on the forward strand.
AGTTAGCCGGATATGGTTATTTTTTAGTTAACTTATTGAATTTTTACATTCTTTTTAGTAAAAATACTAATGTGATTCTAAATAAAGATTGAAATATGGGTAGGACAATCGTCCGGCTCATCCGACACTCAATAATTTGTAGGGTCGACTAATGCCATGGGAACTTTTATTCTTTGGTATCATAATGGTGAGAAATTTGATTGCCTGTGACAGTGATCTTGAACCGCACGGGGTTGTTTCCTTAACCTAGAGGACACGCTGGGAGTGGGACAGATTATTCTACCTCTCTCTACAAACTGTTTGGACTTTGAACTTATAGCATTGGGACTCTTTGAACTCTCTCTCTCTCTCTCTCTCTCTCTCTCTCTCTCTGCGTAATGCCAAAATGTAGGGGTAGCAGCCAATCCCAAATGTAGTCATCAAGTGGAGTAGTGTCAAACGGATTGAATTGTCCCGTCCGGTTTATTTGTTTGATTTTTCCCGATTTGTTTAGGTGATCAGAATTGTTTATTCTTTAGAAATCATTTAGAACATTAATAGCATCAAAAATCATATTGATCTGATACTGTTTTATATGCTTTAAGAATACAATGTATATTGCAGAAATTGAAAAGTGAAGTTCAATAACCTGAATCGGAACCTATTTTCCAAAAACTAGCTACAAACGAGTATGAGTAAAGTCTATCTTTCTCCTTTCAAAAACTCTAAAATCACACATGGTGTATGTGTGTGGATCCCATAACCATGTAACTGTATGTGTACAAGTGGTTGATTACACATGTGATATATTACCACATACACACCATGTAATATTGCCATGTGATATTTTCTTGTAAATAAAAAAATCATCACCCACAATGTAGGTCACTTATTATCACACAATCACTCAACTAAAGTGAATGATAATATCTGTATAGTACGATTTGTACTACGTAAATGATTCTAGAATCACGTAAACCACGCCCGTGATCATATGGTACCGGAACATTGAATGTACACGGAGAAATTAGTGCTGTTGTGGTCATGTCATTTGACATTTGCTAGTGTGTCTCATTTGCTCCGACTATTTGAATCTTTTGATCCTTTGGGAAATTCACAAGACCAAATCAAACCAAATCCATCAAAAATGCTAGAGGCATATCAGTTATGTCACACCTCAGCCTATGAGAGGGGAGTGGCTGAGGTACGGCACAACTGATGTGACCATTTGGAGTCTCTCATTCGTTTTCCGCAATCTCATCAAAGCCGCTCCCCCTTTCTCGTCCTGTCATCTGACTCATCTCTGTCTCTCGATCCATCCATTGATCTTAGAGGTCTAGTCTAGGATTCAAACCCACATTTCAAAGAATTCTTGCGTACCGAATTAGGATCTGCATCGCCAAATCTTGCTGCTCCTTTTCCTCTACTTGGGTTTTGCAACAATTTCCAGCTTTTTTAATCTCTTGTTTCATCTTTTGATTTAGGCGTACTATTCTGTCAATCTCGTTTGTGTGTTTTGTTTTCCCTATTGGTTCAATTTGGTAAATGTGTGTCAATGGCTGCGCCTACGAACAATGGAGAGTCAGACATGGCTACTGAAGATTTCTGCTTGAATTTGTCGCCTTTACTTTCCCCTAGGTGGTCGCAGCTGCGCTTGACTCTGTCGCCGCCATGGTCTTTCCTACCCTCGTCCAGTTCAATGGTCATGCAGTATCAAGGGTTTAACCAATCCATGGACGATCCGCCACAAAATCAAGAGCATGATGACATCATCGACCCGGCACCGTACTTGGCCGCAGACTCGGCGTTGTTGCCGCAACAGCAGCAGCTACATAAGAACTGGAGCGAGGCGTCCACAGATTGGAGGCCAAGTGGAGGGGGAATTATGACGATGAACAATCAGGGCTTTGAAGAATCAAATATGGGTTTTGAGGAATTCGAGGAGATGATGATGAGCTGTTTCTATTTTCCTCCGTCGCCCACAAATTTCCCTCTGTATCGGCCGATGCCAAGTGTTTTTTTCGTTTCTAGTGAACAGGATAACATAAGCCTGGCGTTGTCTTGTCAGCACATACTTGAGGACAAGAGCGGTGCGTTGCATGTGATCAACGGGGAGGACGGCGAGGACATCATTCACCTGCTGTTCCACGGCTTGAAGTCTTACATGGATAACAAGTTCGGTGATTTGGATCAAATAACAAGGGCGGCGCGCGTGTTGCCCAAAGGCGTGGAGTCGTTGGTGGTTAATATATCGGGGATGCGGACTTCGATGAGAGGGAAGTGACATTAAGGCGGATCAAGTGGTTCGAACAATTCACGACGAGAAAATGGTTGACCAGCCGTTCTTGAAAGTTGAGGGCGTGGTGCAACAACTAATTCAAAACAGGGGCGGTGAGTTGGATGTGATCTTTAGGAGGGGGAGTTTTAACGATCAACGGGCTGGAATGCAGACGGGCAAGGCTCGCCAATGACTCCGGAGCCATTGCTTATTCGTCAGGCCAAGGCCTCCTATAGAGTGTGGCTGGGACACGACGGCCAATGGGCGGCCGAGCTTCGTTCCAGGTTGAATCGCCTTAACATTGGCAGTTTCACAACCGTGGAGGATGCCATCTCAACTTATGAGATGGTAGCAAGGTGGAGTGGATGGATGGATCTTACTTGTTTCCCTGAACTCTTTGAAAATGAAAACAAATCAAAACTATCTCTGCAGTTGCCACGTACAGCCCAAGAATTGAGCCCAATTGAGGCAGTTAGAACTGGTAGTGAGGGAACAGGGGATTATATAATGGCAGATCAGGCTCGGTTGAATTCTGAGTGTTTGGGAAAAAGGAAAACAAAGGAAAAGAACCAAGGGGGAGAGAGAAGAAGCAAGAAAACAAATGGAGTTAGAATAGCCATTCCTCTAGAGGATATCTTACAAACCAAGGGAATGAGTCTTAAAGAAGCTGCAAATCATCTTGGAGGTACGCATACATACACTCCTCCAAGAAATGAAAACCTCAATTTTGTTCTTGTTTTTCCCCCCAACTAGATAGGTTAGAAGAGCGTACAAAGTACTCCAAACTCCTAAATGTGTAGGACTTAGGAAAATGTTGATATAACACCCCTACAAGTAGGGCGACTATTTTCGAGAATCAAACTCATGATCTTAGTCACAGCCAGCCTAACTTTTTGGTGCTCTAAAGCGAAAATAAAAATTGAGGCTCTTTATGAACTTTTACAAACAAAATATAGATTGAGTAGATAAATTACCTTTCAAAAAATAATACAAAATACTTAAAAATTAGTAGAGTAATACCAGGTTTTAAAAGAATCACTTAAATATCACTATTCTCCAAAAACACGAACATTATGAGATTTTAAACGCATCATTTAAATATCACTCTTCTTGTTTAGTAGTAAAAGTATTACTTACGTCCGCATAATGAAATTATCAAAAGTCCCTTCAACTTTCAAAACATTTTCTAGCTTCACATAGTATATTTTCAAGCATTCATGATCTAAATAATAGTATAATTTGTTCGCAATAAAGGAAAAAAAAAACACAAAACATTCGTCACTTGCAGTGGCGACTCTAGAAATTATTCTTCATAGGGTCATTCATGAATTCAAAGTTCAATCGCTTTACAACATATAGTTTTTCATTAATCAACAAATAATATTTTTCCCAGAAATTGAAAATTAAATTAGAGATACGCATATGCATTATATTCATATATTATATGGTAAATTTACAGGAGTACTCTCTCCCATTCAAAACTATAACGGCTAGCTTTTAATTAAGTGAAATCCTATGTCAATACTTACACACAACTCAGAAGAATACAAGAAGAATACAATTACTGTTAATTAATTTACCTAGTAACATAAACGCTTTTAGTTTCTTTCATGCTCTGTCCCGTTCGCAGTTGAAGACCTCAATTTTACAAGTTATATTTAGAGACAAACACAAAAATATACCAGAAAGAGAAGAAGAAGCGAAGTGCATACAAACCCTTCGACATAAGAATTAAGAATTGTGGTAGCTAATGCATGTGAAAGGTGATATGCTCTGAATGCAATTTCATTTTTTTTTTATTCAAACATTTATTTTGTCGACATTGAAATTGGAAATGAGGGTTGGAGTTGATTTAGTAGGATAAATATTGAGCTTTTAATTCTTCCTTATTGTAGTTAGTCAATATTCACTGAAGTATGCTTGTCGGGAGTATGGAATCCCCAGATGGCCACCTCGCAAGCTTATCACTCAATTTCACCCCACCGAAACTCCCGCAGTTGTTGATCAAGAGGGAATCCCACAATCAAATTCTGATACTTTGCCTTCTGATCAAGCCTTGGCAGCTCCAGTTAAGAAAATCACTAGTGTCGTTATAAAAGAAATTTTGCCTCCGCCGTTTTTGCCGACAGCTCGACAAGAGAGCCTAGATGAGGATTTTTTCAATTTTGAAGCTGAGGCAGTTGGAATCGGGAGTGGAGGAACAGGGCAAAGTGAAATGGAAGAGGGTCAACGCAATTCCAGGTATTTGGGAAAAGAGAAAAGGAAGGAAATGAGCCAAAGAGGAGAGAGAAGAAACAAGGAAACTGGTGGAGTTAGAATTGCAATGTCTTTGGAAGAGATCTTACACACTAAGGAAATGCCTCTTAAAGATGCTGCAAAGCATCTTAAAGGTACACATTTTTCAAGGAGTGAAAATCTCGATTTTGTTGGTAGTATCTTTGCTTAATTGTTATTTCCATCTAGATAGACTTTTCTTTCAAAAACTTACCAGTAAAACTTTTCAGAGCCAAACATGCTACAACCTTATATGCTCTGTATGGGAGCATCAACATGGAGACCTGAATTTTCCCATATTTGAAGACCCAACACAAATATGGTTACATTAACTTTAGCGGAAGACTCTTTAAAAATAGGGAAAGTCTACAATACACATTCCTTAAAAAAGTGTACTATATGTACTTATTTTATGGTTCATTCAGAACATTTTAGCATGTTTTGTAACCTTTGTTCTAGAATTCATAACCTTTCAGCAATATGATTCGCAACATTTTGATTATGATTCATAACATATTGGTGTATCTCATAACTTTTATACGATTTATAACTTTTTAGCAATATGATTCATAATATTTTCTCTATAATTCATAACATTTTTAGGGTGCATATGATACACACCCAAATAAAGGGCGTGTATAGTATTCTTTCCCTTAAAAACATACCCAGTGGATTGAGGATGCATGTTGATATGTGTATAAGTTATGGCGACTTTTAATTAAAAGAGGGTTTTGTTTCCAGTATTTCATGCAATTTTTTAGAGGTATAAATGGTTTGTAAGTATGATATCTCAAAGATGAAACCAACCATGGTTTAAAATCATAATCAAATCATAGTCAAATGGTTTGAATTGGTCCTGTCCGTCATTACTATCATGGATAGGATGGATAGGTTTTTGGGTTTTCCAAATATTCGATTTGTATCTATTGATTTGGTTTCTAGTTTAGCACAGAACGGACTAACCAGCAATGTTCACCCCTGGAAAATGGAGATTCATTCTCCATTTATATGAGAAACGTGTATAACCTAGTCTATGTGTTTCTAATGTATCTAAAATATGGGTACCATTAAATAAGTGTAGTAAGTACTTTTTTTTAATTTTTTTTATCAAGTGTAGTAATAACTTTGAAGTCGATACCAATATCCCATATATTTCTTAGAGGGGAATTTGAGTTTCGAAAATGAAAGGATTGAATCTTTAAAAGGTAGATACGCACTGGATGTTACTTAATTTTGAAGTCTGCAAAATGGAGATGTGGACTGGAGTTATTGACTTAATATCCCTCATTTTTGCAGTTAGCCGATCCACACTGAAGCGAGCTTGTCGAGAGTATGATATCCCCAGATGGCCACCTCGTGGGGAACACAAGCTTATTAGTCAATCTTGCCCCAACGAATCTCCCGCGGTTGTTGATAAAGAGCAAATCCCACAACTGAATTTTGATATGCGTCTGCCTTCTAATCAAGTCTCAGCTACAATTGGCACAAAAAATGTGATTGTGAAGGCAAGATTTGGTACAACTACGATGAAGTTTCAGCTGTCTTGGCCATGGGGAATGGTAGAGCTAAAAGAACAAGTGAAAAAGAGGCTGGGAGATGAGGCTGAAAATTATCACATTAACTACAAAGATGAGGACAATGAGTATATTATGATAGGTTGCGATGAGGATTTACAGGATCACATCTCCCGTTCAAACCTACTGGGCACCAATTTGATTGAGGTATTTCTTCAGCCAAAGTAGCTGATGAATCTCGTATTGACCAACTTATTTTTCTTCAACTGTATTAAGCGTGTAGTATTTACCCCTCGTATTCGCTTTCCACTGCATTAAGTGTTTAGTTTTCCAGATCTATTGGATATGAGAAGTGCATCTAGACAATAACTTGGTTTTTGAGTTGCTTTTAAATGTAGCGCTTCGTAAGGTATGTTGTCAGCTGTGTTCTCCGATTATATATGGCTTTTGAATTTTTCCAGTTTTGTTTGTGATGAACACCGGCAACAAAGAAAGGGAGATGGAACAACAAGCTAGGGATGCTTTGTCTTGTAATAGAATTATCCACACTCACATAGTTCATGGATCCCATTGAAACACGTCATGTGCGATCAAAATGCTATGCGAGTATGGAGCATTTGCAACCCTGTTCGAGTGGGAAAGCACACACTGACATAAGGACCACTGACTACAACCCAATAAGAAGGTAAACAAAACTCAAAAACTAAAACCAATAACTAAAACAAATCTCCGACAAAAACTTCACTCCATAGAACTGAATTTCAACTATCCAGATGCTAGAAATAGCATATCCCAAATGAATAAGAAAATTTCAGACCACCTTAATTTGTCTAGTTCTGGTTCTAGGTCGGCTAAACATTTTTTTCTTCTACCATGTCTATGTCATTGTAAGAAGGAATCATGTCGTACCATCCTTCACGAAAAGTCAGTTTTCTAATATGTATGTGAAATCAACTATGGAGTAATAAACTATCTGGTTTCATTCATTCCCCCTGTACTATGAGACGACAATAGACGGGTGATCCTTGTGCCAACCATTGTTAATTAGAGCCAGTATGTAGTTCCTACCCTACTTGTTAGGGTTGGATTGAAGGAGACAATGCGACAAAACCATGTTTGAGAAGATGGGATTGCCTCATCATTCTCATCAGAAGCAGTTGGGCTTGCAGATGATCGAGTTGTACTTTAGGTCAATTTTTTTGAGGTGGCACATTTGAAAGCTGGGAACCACATCCTTTTATGGGTGTGTCCTACAAAATTTCCCTTCAAACTATTTTTCCTCAAATAATTGAAGCTACTGGAGGAAATGTGGAGAGACTGGGATGCTTCATGATGGATGTAATCAAATGGCGCAAAAAGAAAGTTGACATGGTTCTAGTTTTTAGTGTGAATGGATCAAACTTGGATCATGACTATATCTGCACAAACCAGCACAATTTTTTTTAATCTTCTTACTTCTTTTTTGGTCTCATAAGGTGATGTTTTGATCAGTTGTTTAAGGTTGAAATTGTTGGAGAGTGAATCGCTTGTCTAGCAATCTTGTGGATCCCTTCAAGCTGGAGAATGTGGTATATTCCTACCCTCATTTCCACCCATTTCCACCATCTCTCGACCTATGAAATGTACGCAAAATTGGGGTTGAAATTCTGCTAATGTCCCCCTCCTATATCCATAAGCTACAAGCTAGGGTTCGGTTCGTATATATTTCTTGTTTTGACTACTTTTACTTGGTTTGTGGGGGATGGCTATTCCTGTTAACAATTCTCTGTGTAGCAGCTATTCATTCTACTCGGGAAAGGGCTTTTCAACATGATAGTTCTCAGTCGGCGAAGCCTCACATCCGTTGCGCTCTGACTTACTTGACTTTAAGAAGCAACAAACTTACGATCTTTCAAGACAATATGCCAATTTATAGTTTTATCGTCTTCAAATGTAGCTTTATCGTCTGATGTTCTAATTCTTCTATAGCCGGAGGGTAGTGAACACAAGAACTGAAGGGGGCGAGGGCCTTCTGTTGTCTCTCACCATCTAGGTCTGTGACCAATCCAATGCTCTATGTGAAGCAGGTAAGGGAGAGCGGGTATATCAAGGGTGGTAAAGACGACTGCTGATCTGGTCCAATGAGTAATCCGGTCATCCCTACCTATTACTTTGCCTTTGGACATACATAATATATAACTTTTATGATTCTACTATAAATATAGTATATGTATACAAGATGAATTGGGGTTCCAGCTCTCCTCTTCTTGTCTGGGCCTGGACTTAAAATCAAGTGCAACTACAAATGTGTTAAGCTTTGCACGAATTTTCCTTTAGATGATTCCAGTCGTTAAGCTAAGGAAGGACTCAAGTCATAAAGCGTACCTATGGCTTGACCCCGCTGCTGATGATGAAACTCCTCTTCAGTCTCAACCGAGACCATAATAGTAGGATGGAGCTTGCAGCCTTTATTATCATTATCACACTGACGGGACCTTTGATTCCAACATCCAAATGGTTGGAGGCACGTAGGATCACCTCTAAATACACGAAAGGGCGATCCATCTATTTATTTGACCCTAGTTCACGAGAAAGAGTCCTAAGAATAGACCTTGTTTTGCAGCTATGTTAGAATGAAATTCTTCTTCTCCGCTAGGCGAGCCAGTCTGCAGGTTAGAATGAAATTCTTCTACTCCGCTAGGCGAGCCAGTCTGCGGGTTAGTAGGAAGACTGGTGGGAGCGATCTACTGAAGTTGGTATCGGCTGAAGAACGATCATGAAGAAGCCCCTTCCACACTTTGTTTATTTATCCCTTGCTGCATTAGTTAGACAAAAAGCAATCAACTGGCCCATAAGAAGAGGACTGGCGCCCACGAGGAGGGGTAGATTGGGTTTGTTCTCACAGATTCACTTACTCATGTTCCCACAGGATGCACTAACTACGAATGGCTACCGCTATTTACTATATATGGAAGGAATGGAATAAGAGGCTGTTTCAAGGGTTGCATTTTGGGTGCCTCTGCTCTGGGAGTGGAAGCTATGATCATTGAAGAGGTCAGAGCATGCCTCTGTTTGTGGTGGAATTTGAAGCCTAACGCTGCTATAATATAGGGTTCTAGTTAGAACCTGGAATATTAGTTCCAGGGTTCTTAGTTCTTTCTTTGTAAGTATAAAGTTGTTTGTTTCCTATTGTGCTTCCCTCCCTAGCTGGTTAGCTGGAAATGGGTAAGCTTGATGTAATTGACTAGGAATTCCTCTTGTCTTGGTTTGGTAGTAAAACTCTCTCTCTCTCTCTACAGAAATCAGTACAAATTTTCTTACTTCCTTTTTTGGTCAGATAAGGAGATGTCTAGCAATCTTCTTTTTTCCGGTCAGTGGTTTTACGGTAGGATTTGTACCAGAGTGAGGGAATGTCTAGCAATCTTCTGGGTCCCTTCAAGCAATAGAATAGGGTATATGCCTAACCCCAATTTCACCCATTTCCACCATCTTTTGACTTCCAAAACGTGCGCGAAATTGGGGTTGAAATTCTGCTAGTGTCTGTTGTGGTGTGAATTCAAGTCAAGAAAATCGTTCTTCTGGTAAAAAGGACGACACAATTGTTTATTTACGAGGTTTCCTAGACACAAGAACCTAATGACATAGCAATGAAATACTAACTGATCAGGGCCCCTCAACGCAGTCCTCCGCATTTCAAGTTTCTGCCTGATCAGTCGAACCCGAAACGCAGCTGCTATGCTCGGTGAAACACAGAAACATGTGCATGTACACAAAGTACCGATTTTTGAGTAGGCAGTGACAAATTCCGAATAATTGAGTGCTCTATTGTTGTATGAAAGAAAGATTTGCAGATGGTTATATATGTTTGATAAGCCTCATTACATACAAAGGGGATCTGGAAATTGCGAGTACCAATTGGGTTTGACTTTCATAATTGAAAGGCTACTTTGTCCTCTCACAAAATTGCTACTACTAGAAACGTGTGTGCGTACATATTTTTTTTGAAGGCGGAAGGAATGTACATATTTAGGATGGTGGTGAAGGGATCAGATCCAATCAATTTGCCTACCGACCAGTTCAGTCCACTGTGGACAGCTTAAATTTAATGGGGTATTTTAAAAAAAAACACTCCCTTTAAATCTGGATCGTCTAAAACACTTTTGGATAGCTCGTATGCACCAAACGGACCGAATTGATCGGTAAGAAATGGACGGGATCTGGCCCGGGTTGTGGATGGTGGAGTAGTGATTTTAATAAGGTTGTTTTTAATGGATTACTATATTGTTCATAACAGTTATTTTAATGACATATTAAAGTAATTATTAAAACTTAAATTTTGGACTACAGTGGTAGAAAATCCTGTTGTCACGGAATTTCTTGAAATTTTTTCAAACCGAAAGGCTTTGCCCTTTATTTATTAGTAGAACTAGGTGAACTGCGCGTGCCAGTACGCGGAGTCTCATGCCTGTGAATTTTGTGCCTGTGATGTACTGTATGCTTGAGGAAAGGTTTGCACATTGAGAGGTAAATATTAGTCTGCTCTTTCGACATAGCACTCTTAACTCGCCAAGGGCAAGATGCCAAAAAATGACTGTGATTGCTAAATAAAAGACAATAAGTTAGAGAATCAAAGCATTAAACCAGTGAAGTGAAGGTCTGTAATTTCTGCCAAATACCAGCTACAACCCATACTCAAGAAGGGAAATTGTTCTTAATAAAATAATAACTACTGATACAACTCTTTATGAATACAAGAAAATCCAATTTTTTCAACTACAAACAGAGGAAAGCAATAAAATAAACACAAAACTTTAATCAAAGAAAAGGTTAAGTGAATACCAACATTACTTTCACGCACAAATGAATTGTGAGCGATAGCATTTAGCCAGACTACCAAGGAGGCGTCCAAAGTCAGTGTGAATTGATACCCAATTCCAATCGATCAACATAGTCACGAACGAATCTGTAGTGTGCTTTGGAAATGGTGCTGTCATTTTCTCCTGGGTATGATGTTGCAACAATAATTTTTTCCGACCTCAGCAGTGACAACAAAATAAAAATCATGAACACCAACTCCTGGAATTGGATGCCTTTCCATAGTCCAGCAAACATACGGAGAACGAATGACCATAGTGCTGTAACATATATATACAACCTAAATTAGTAACCAAAGAACAAACATAATTTCAAGCTAATCTATTTTTCTAACACTTAACTTTGAAGAATACACAAATCATACAATAGAAGATCATTACAACCAAGAATACACAAGTCATACAATAGATGATCATTACAACCAAGAATACACAAGTCATACAATAGATGATCAATACAACAAATAATAAAATATAATAGTATAATAAGCCTGAATAACTCTTAGGGGTTGTTCCACTTTTTCAAAAAGTGGGTTTTTGAAAAAGAAGGTAAATTTCAAGGTCAAAAATCATATGTTTATGCAAATAAATTTCCTACCAATATGAATCTTGTTTGATAGATCTTATTGAGATCTTTTAACCAGTGCAAAAAAATTGAAACATTATTTTTCATTTTCGTTATATTTGAGTTTGAAATTACCTTCTTTTTGAAAAAGAGGATTTTTTGAGAAAGCGAAACGGGGCCTTAATATGCATTCTAGAGTTAATAGGCAAGGTCATTTCACTAACTCACCAATGTTGCACTTGGGTTCTACTGTAGGCACTCATTGCCACTAATGAAAGAGAAGATCTTAAAAGACCAGAGGCAAGAACAGGAAAGTTGGGGGTTGCTGTTCAAAGACCTAAATTTGAGTCTAGATTTAAAACCTTCAACACAAACACAAACGTTCCGATCGTACTTTGCTAAAACAAACACAGATCATCCTATATGTAAAATAAACCAGCCTAACAGAAAGAATGGGCCAAAAAATCGTGTACCTTCCATATCTTTCCAGAAAAGAGAAACGATGTACCTTCCAAGGGAAACGTTCGGATATGAGGTACCTTCCGAGTGAAAGATGCACCTTCCATTTCAGCGAGGGCAACTTCCTCATTCGCAATTTTTGTAGGTGTGTTAAAAGATATATTTTGTCCACCTGCACAGCATTGATAAGATATCTTAAGACGGTAAATTATGTGTACACAGAAATAGGGAAAGCAGATTGATTTCCTAAAGTTACTTCTTATTCGAAAGTTATTGCGTCCCCTTGTTTAGTAAATCACTCCTTATTCTACAAGTTGTCAAGCTAATCTAGTGTTTCCAATCTTTCTACTCTAATTTCAATGAACAGTAGCAGCAAAGCTAATCAAAGACAGCATCATATTCCTCCAAAATTACAGAACCATACCATTAAGCTAGTTAGATCATGGTTCGAGATGTGTGCTAAATACAGGAACAGCCAACACCTAGAAGAAAGAAGTCTCTTTAATAGAAAGTGAAAAAACTATATATACTTGCAAGCAATTCTATTTTTTTTCTTCAAATTAATAAAGCACAGCAACAAGCCAAAATATATAAATCGTAATGACTTGAAATGCTAGATAAATACCAATAGCGCTATATCGCACAAATGAATTATGCACAATGGCTCCAACCCAATCACTAAATCATTCTCTGCTGTCCATTCAAGATCACCACCCAACTCTAACAAATCACCAGTCACGCATGAATTTGACATCTTGCGTAAAAGTAATCTTCTTGTGGTTATTTTCTCTACAATACGACACAGCGGGTATGGTTTTCTGAGCCTTGGCAGTAAGAACACAGTAAAATTCATTACCAGCGGGGAAACCTAAAAGTGGACCAATTATCTACGGCTAAGTTAAAAATTGCAAATTGATGACAAATACTCCTGAAGGCAAACCTAGAACCCCTCCAATCTAGGGGCTTAATTGGAAAAACCAGACCAAATATCGCGACCCATTTAACGTTCTTTTATTAACAGGTTAGATAACACTAAAATTATCACAACACTCTAATGGAAAACAAACCTAAGAGCTATGATGCACCGACACCAACACGACACTGAAACTGACATCGGGACATGGGAATTCTAAAAAAATGGGGACACGGACACGGCGGGGGACACGCCACGTGTATATTTATTTATTTATTTATATAAATAAATAAATAATTATAGTTTAGCACCCACAAATTTGAAAAAAATTATAATTTGGCCCCAATTTTTTAAAAAAAATTACAATTTGACCCCCATTTTTTTCAAAAATTACAGTTTGGCCCCCAAAATTTTTTAAAAATTACAGTTTAGCCCCTACGGTGTCCCCATCGGTGTCCCCGCCATGTCCCCAGCGGTGTCCCCCTCAAAATTTAATATTAAAATATGGGACACGCCACGTGGCGTGTCCCGGACGTATCTCCTCGGTGTACCGCGGTGTCCCCGTGTCCTGACACTGCGATTCTTCGACTTCTAGAGGTGTCGGTGCTTCATAGCCTAAGAGCAAAGCAATCATCCAAGGTTAAGAGGGAAATTGCATATAGAAAAGGAAAAGGTACACGCTTTTAATAGTATTTTAATATTTTTGGTCTATCAAGTTATATATTCTCCTATCAGAGCATTGAGGAGGAAGACAAAAACAAAACTAACAACTATCCGTACAGTGAAGTCGTCACTCTAAAGTCCTGAGAAAATCCAAAAAATGAAATCTAGCCTCCATAAAATTACCAAGCTATACGTGCATATGAACAAAAACATATAGTTACTTACTTGGCTGCAATGATAGATTCTAATGAAAATAGGATTCACTATCGTAGCAAATTTTTTAAATTGCCAATTTGTGACAGCAGCAAAACAAGTTTTGCCTTTGATAAGCCAAACAGCGTTATCAAGATAAATGCTCGCACAACCATGTACTACGCATACTTGATAATGAAAACAGCTAAAAGCAGCATAAAATAGAGTTTCAAGTATTTGATCACTACAAATTTCTGCAACTTGGATGTCTGATTTCCAGTCCTCACAACTCTGGTCCATGGGCAACATCATTCTTAAAAATCTTCTACATCCCAAAAATCTAATGAACCAATTGATGTGCCATCCTCGTCTTTCCCAAAATCCTGGCTATTAATTTCTACTCAGTGTACAACAATTTTATTTTGATCGGCAAAGAAAACAATTACTGGACAAGGGAAAAAAATTAGCTGTTAAAAAAAATAGATGCGGTGCTAATTGAACTGTGAATTGTATGTAGTAGTACAGTGACATAGAGTGAAAAGATCACTAAACTACTCGAGTGAGAGACTTTGGGGATGAAAGAAGACAAACCAAATTTTATGTAAAAGCACAAAGCGGCAAAAGAAGACTGCTAACTTGTTATGCATTACCATTCTTCTACATAAGTTATCGATCTTCCCTGCAAGAGCTTGATATCTCCTTGTTTGCTTCCGCATCTTGACGATACCTTGGATAGATCACTTTTTCCAATTCTTTCCAAATTCAGCAGTTCCTGCTTAAGTAACTTCAGGTTAGAGGATACAACTGAGGCTTCACTTTCCAACTTCCAAGGGGACTCCCTTCTGAGAATAAACATTTGATGCACTTAAATTACTTGCACTATGCTACAACTGACACTGTGACACAATATTTTAATGCAAACTGTTCGAATTTACCTTGAAGCAAAATGCTTCAGATGACACAATGATTCAAGGGATTCATACTGTACATCCTGCAACAAAGAACACGTGAAATCAACATATTGTGGAAATAGCATAATCCCAAGTCTTAAGTTCTCCTTAGCAATCTGATAGGTCCCTTCGAAATTAGCAAAGTTAAACACTCACCAAGTCGGCAGCTAAAGCAACAATAAGAGTTCGGAAAATGTATAATGTATAATGTTGCCCAAGAAGGAGATTTTGCAAGTTTATTATCAATCCAATTCATGATGAAAGGGAAACTTCATCTTTTTGTGAACCAATTCTATCACAGTACCACGTGAACTGATGATTTTTAATTGGACCACACTTTCCGAAGGGATTATAGCAAGAGAAGCAATTCCTACATCTTAAATACGAAAATCTAAATCACCTTCAGTGTGTGCAAAAATTTGTTGTGTTTGAAACTCAGAGAAGGTAAATTCTGTAAAAGAAATTAACAGTCAAAAGCCAAAAGAAAAAACAGGAAAGTAAGAACAAAAGGGAATATCCAGAACAAACTTAGATGAGTCCATGAAAGAGAGATATCACAAAATTAACTCCTTTTTTATTGATAACATTACGAAATCGACTCCAATTATGCAATGGGCTTCTTAGTGCAATTCAGATAATAAATAAATAAATAAGCAAAATCCAACAGAAGGGCCCTCATATTGATCGGTATCTTTCGACTTTCCAATGCAATTTGTCTTTACCAGGACTTATTTAACTGGAAATAAGTCGGGTACATAATACCAATTGCAGTTGGATGACAAAGATGTAGGTAGAAGATACCCCAACAGTGATAAGAAGACTGATGAGCAGTGGTCCAGTCAAATGTGAAAATACAATGGTAAACAACAAGAAATATTGAAATCAAGAGTTGTTTGTGATTCAAAAAAAGCCAAATCAAGTGAGTACCAACAAAGATTAAAATATCACCAAGTCATGGATAAGGGGATGAGGACAAAATCCCAACAAAAGAAATACAAATGATTAGACAAATTGCAAGTTATATTAGCACTCCACAAGGAAGAGTGTTGATGGGACTTGGTTATGAGCTAAACACACAATTAAATTTGAACTTTTGGTGCCAATTAACGATCGGTGATCAACTTCAGAAGACATGGTCCTAAACAATAGCAATTACACATGAAGCAGCAATCTTTCCAACGTGAGTGGCATCAAAACAATAAACCATTGCAGCAAAACCAATCTACGAAATGAAACTTCCAAAAGCAGATATCCTTATCGTAACAAAACAGCATTAGCCGCAAATGCAAAGTCAAGCTGTCATCAAAATTCAACACCAGTCCTCATTAAAATTGACTTGAAATTTGCAAGGACACAACAAAAGGAAGAAAGGAAACAAATATGCTGGTCTTTTCACATTTTGTTTTCACAGCCCCAAATCCCATTAGGGATGGGATCCTCCCCAGTTCCGGAGAGTTAAATAATTTTTCACAATGTAGGATATCTTCACATGAAGATATGATTGTACGACCGACACTTGTGAGACAATTCCTGTTTGCAGGACCGGCACTTGTGAGACAATTCCAGTAACGGGAGAGGATCCACTCCCATCCCCTTGACAAACTCTTCTAAGCTACCAAACAGAAGAGAAACAAGAAAAAAAAATATGCAAAAACTCCACCAATGACTAAAGCAATCGAAGAACAAGAATAAAAGATGAACAAATAATCATCAAACCTACCGAACACTCGCTATTTCAGCCCAAAACTGGGAAGCAGAATTCCTCAACTCAGAACAAAACCCATCATTATCTCCATACATAGCAGCCCCCATTTCCTCCACACCACCATACCCCTCTCTCTCCAAAAATCCCTCCTCCCCCACCTCACCTCCCACCACCTCCGAAACCCTAAACACGCAACCCCACAAACACACGCTAGAAAAATACGCAATTCCACCAATACACATCCATAAATCGACATAGAAAAGAGAAATCGAAGAAACAAGAACCGAACCTGACGGATGACAGCGCACAAATCGCAGATCGCAACATGTAAGATCGGCTCCAAAGCGCCTTCACTGGCAATCGCCTAGGGTTTCGATCTCGGAGAAGGCGCGGTCAAGGATGACAGGGGATCGGACGGGCGAAAGAGTTAGAGGAAGATCCGGGCTGTGAGAAGGGCGAGGAGGTGAGAAAATCATTGCAGAAGCAATTGTTTTCCCAGTGCACTCCGCTGGTTTCGTCTGGAACCATCCACTCTCAAAGAAGAGGATAGAGAAACAAAAAAAAGAGTAAATTACAGTAAACCCCCCTTAACTAATCTAAATTTTCACTTAACCTCCTCCGACTACAAAACCCAACAGTATACACCCTCTAACTATCCAGAATTAACACTTAACACCCTTTTGTTAGGTCTCCGTAGGAAAAATGCACCGACGGCCGTCTCCGACCACCGGGCGGCCGATCCGAGCTGTCCAAAAATTTAAAAAAAAAACCGAGTGGGCTATCGTGGGAATCAACGGCATCCGACATGCGTAGGTGCTCGATCCAAACACCCAAAGAATTTAAATGGGGTGTTCAGATCGAGCACCTATGCATATCGGATGCCGTTGATTCCCGCGCTAGCCCACTCGGTTTTTTTAAAAAAAATTTTGGACGGCTCGGATCGGCCGCCCGGTGGCCGGAGACTGCCGTCAGTGCATTTTTCCAACGGAGACCTAACAAAAGGGTGTTAAGTGTCAATTCTGGATAGTTAGAGGGTGCACACTGTTGGGTTTTGTAGTCGGAGGGGGTTAAGTGAAAATTCAGGTTAATTGAGGGGGGTTTACTGTAATTTACTCAACAAAAAAATGTACGCCTGCTCACTGCTGGCGTCAGCGTGACACAAGAATCCACTCACATCGTCCAAAAGACGAAATCACCCTCAACGTTATAAGGGAAGCCCAGCCAATAAGAGGGGCTCAATTGGAAAAATTGGGAAAAAAAATGGCTAGCCGCTTCAAATGTTTTTAGTTTTAAAGCTTTAGATATATATTGATTTTGTCGTCATCCCTTACCATACACGTCCAACTCATCAAACGGCTAATGTGATTCGGAGGGTTGGGCCAGACAACTGGTTCGGTCTGTGTAGCATAACTCGTTCCTATAATGAAGTGAAGAATTTTTACTTATTAGTGTCAGCAATGGCCGTTGTATTGTTCTATATGATCTAGTGATTAACAAAGTTTGAAAGAAAATATTGCATATGTGATCATGTTTGAAGACCATGATTAAAAATATATGTAGTGCTACATGATCTAATCATTAAGAAATTTTAATGGAAAATATTTTGTATAGACGACCATGTTCAAAGATCATGATTTAAAACTCATGTATTCTCATCCGCAATATATCCGGTTGTCTCTATTAAGCATTTATTTGAAAAATAAGTACTTATTCCCTTAATGGAACGGGGCCTTATTGACATTTAAAGTGCATAGACAAATATAAAATATTTTCATATACATGTTTTTTGATGCCAAATTACAACAAACATTGCTGACAATGCCTTAAGCGTTATCTCTACTTGCAATAGAAACACTACAAGCCAAGTCCGGAACACTCCCACACCTATTGTGCAGTATATAATTGCCCATATATTCTTGTTTTTTGATCCGCGCCCATATATTCTTAGAGAACTTATAATGCCAAAACTGTAGTGCATAAAAGTCTTGTACGTACCTTGTGATATGTACAATGTTTTCATGCACTACAGTTTTGGCATCAACAAAAACAATTTTGGCATTAGCAACACCCTATTCTTAATTCATTATGTATGCGAACTACAATATAATTTTCAACTCCGATAAAGAAAAATACTTTCTTTTTATTGAAAGTGGGGAATTGTTGAAACTTTTTAATAAAAATGAAATTGTTATCATTAATATCGTTAATTGAGCGTTACAAAACTTATTATATATTACAACCATATCTGTAAACAAAAAAGTGAGTAGTGTATTTATTATTTGATATTATTACCATTAAGGAGAATTAATACAATTACCTCTATATATTGGTGTTTGTAGTAAGGTGGAGAACGTGAAACATAGAGGAAGAGAAGAGAGTAAGAGAGTTCTAGAGATTATATCCCAAATTGAATGAGAGCAAGTGCCTTGGGATAATCTTATATGGTACTATTTTTCTGTAATTTTGGGCTATTCAGTTCATGACTCGTTCAAATCTTCTGATGGTCATGGACAACAGATGAGGAAAATTTGTGAGCGTTCAGGTTGAATCTTATAGCTAGTGTAACGACCCTAATTTTCTCCATAATTTATTTTACAGTCATTCAAGTAATATTAATTAGTTTAATTATAACAATTAGTAAATAGTGTCTTTGTTAGTTTTAGTTTTATTTTTATTTTAATCACATATACTGGTAGTTAGTAGAAATCCTAGTAAAGTTATAAAATATAATATATATCATATATGTCAGTACGTTTATACATATGGGGATAGTTTCAAGTACATGGGACACGTTCTCTTTTCCTCTCAGCTCTCTTGTGCTGATACTCTCCCTCTCTCCGAGTATCTCTCACCCACTTCCCCACTTCTCCCTCTATGCCCTCAAACCACTCAAACACCCCACCTCCCCACTACTCATTCTCTTCCATTTTATACACCCATATAATTCCGAAAATCAAACCAAAGTTACTACTTTCCATTTTCCATTCTGATACTCAGTCCAGAGATAGAAAAAGAAAGAGAAAAAGAGAGATTTTTGAGCTCCAACAATGGTGGTTTAGAGAGAGAACGTAAAAGTGGGTTTTCGGTTCTACACTTATCCGAGTACTTACTCCGGCTGCCCATCTTCTAGAACGACCCTGAGCACCTCCGAATCAATCCCCAACTACCCGAAGTCATCCCGGCGTTCCGTTGCTCTATCGTCTTTTTCGATTTTTCCAAATCTGTCCGAAACCGTCCGAACCCATTAACCGCTTTTTCGGCCGGAATCGAGGTAGGATAATCACTCTCCTACTTTCCCCTAAGTATATTTAGTTCCTGGTTAATATTTCTGATGGCTTAGAACGGACGGAAACAATCCCATGCATCAAACCCACGTACGTTGAGAATCCTCTGTTTTCTGTTGAAAGCTACTGTAAAAGAAAAGCTACTGCAGCTTTTACGTTGGTTTTCAAATTTTGAATGCTGAAATTACACTCCACCCCCTGTACTTGCGGTGATTTATAAGATTGGCCTAAAATATTACTATGCTTCCTGTTCTGCTGTTTCTATATTAAATTTTATGTGTAATCTATGTCATGACTGTTTTCTTTTTACTTTGTATGTTTGTAGCTGTTACCCAGATATTAGTGGTATAAAAAGTTGATCACAAGATTAATAAGGCTCATAAATAGAAGAATCATATTTATATGCTTAACAAAAAAAAAATCGTTAATGATAATACTAATATTAACTTAGCTTAGTGAAAGTCCATAATACCTTAATAAAATCAGTGGGTGATTATAACGAACATGTAGAGCAAAACGATTAATTACTAAGTAAAACATTGAACATGATAAGCTAATGTAGTAAAGTATTGCAATCAATAATTATAAACGACTCGTTATATAATATTAAAAATTTTAGAAAACTAGAAAAAGAAAAAAAAAATGCTGTAAAGTAATTTTGATGAACAAAATTTGTTAAAAAGAAAAAAATAAAATTTGGTAAATAACAGTAAGCTAAATACTACTAAAAAGTGTTGGAATTACAAACGGTTAGAAGTTACAGTAGTACGTAGTATATATAATAGATTCATATTTAAACCCTAAAAGATTAACGTATCAAATTAAAATTTTACGTTCACGTCATTATACCCTTCAAGCTTACCAAAATATTTGAATGGTTGTGAGTACACTCTTGAGTTAATAAAATTACTATCGAACATACCGTCTGAAAAAAAAAAATTGTAAGAATATCAAAAGGCATTGGCCCAATCTCAAAACCTTATGTGTTTACTTACTCGCACAATATCAATTGCCATGCTTGTTTCTCAATGATATGTATCATATTGGATTCGGTTGTCATTGGCAATATATGATTGTACATGCTAGTCGGACTTAGGTTCACTGGGTGGTTACGAGTAGTGACTCACGTAGACGATGTTAAGTAAAGGAAATTGGTAAAGTGTTGAGGTGTGAGGTTGTGGACTGTGATTTGAGCCATGGTAATGGCAAGGGTAACCAATGGGGCCCTGTGTTGAAATGGGTAACCAATGGGGCCCAGTGTTGAGAAATGTTGTGACGTTAATGTATGATACGTCATGGGAAGTTTCTCTTGAGAAAGAGAATGGGTCCCATGAGACGGTTAAAGTTAGCGTGGGGTAGGAATGTCCGACCCTAATGTACAATGCGTCATGGGATGACTCGATCCTCCTGTTATGGTCTTAAGTGAGAACATGCTAGATACATAATTTAGGTGCGCTCACCTAGGACCCTGGTACAGGATAAGCAAGAGGAAGGGTGGACCAATGAGACGGTTGTAGTTAGTGGATGTGGGAGGAAAGGATCTCGTGGAGAGGATCCTTAGATTTCATGTAAGATGATGGATAGTAAAGAAAAAGATGATGTGCTTTTATGTTGTACCTAATATCATTTGTTATATCGTTGATCTGCTAACTGTAGAGTAAGGGGTTAGTAGGGTTGGGATTATCTACTGAGTTTCAAAACTCATTATGGTGCCGTTGGGCTGGCGTTTTATGCCAGGTAATCAAGAGACCGAAGAGCAGAATCCTCTTCAAGACGATCAGTATCAGAGTGAGGACCTCCCAGCTGAGGAAGGAGAGTTTGTCGAGCCTTGGATGCCTTACCCTTAGAAGCTCTGTTAATTTAAAGTATTGTTATTTGAATTTCCAAAAGTGTTATCACATTTGTCAAACTTTATTTTTATTTCATTGGGTTGTAAGACAGTAAGTATTTTTGAATTTGGTATTTGAGATTTCCGCTGCTAAACTCTGTTTAATAAAATTTTATTTCTTAAATCAGTTTTATGAGTTATTAAATCACTTATAAATGATTTAATTAACGTATCCGAAAATCGGGGCGTTACAACTTGGTATCAGAGCCTTAGGTTCAAACCCTCCGACCTTGGGTAGATTGGATAGAACGTCATACTAAGAGAATAACTTTTAGAGTTAATCAAAAACTATTTAGAATTTGTAATATGCGCTATTTAACCATAAATCTAATTATAGCTATTCTTTGTAGATGGACCCAGTATACTCTGCACAACTAGCTGATGAGTGGACGAGGCTGCGAGACCTTCTAGGACGCATAGGGCCTGACTTTTCATTCGAGGATCCGTATGTTCCAACAGATTTCCCTCTCCTTTATGCTCAGTACCAATGGTGTACGGCTAATTTGTTTTGCCGAAGGAGGGTACATCACTCACAAGATTGGGGTCCTCAAAGGGTAGCCGCTAATGAGAGGGAGATTCAGAGGGTCTTGAGGTCAATACCAGGATTTCGTATGGAGGACGATCCTTACTATTCATATTACGCCAATCCTGACAATGCCCTTCCTCAAGTCACTGCTGCCCCGACCCCTGTTAGCTATGAAATTCAAAGGACAACCCCAGAATATGTTAGTGAAGAAGAAGAAGACCCGGAGGAACTACCATTCCTGGAGGAAGATCAGAACCAAGAGAACTCTGCCGAGGAAGATGAAGCTGATGAGGACATGGAAGAGGAAGAGGACAATGAAGGTTGGTTGTCTCCCAATGAAGAGGATGATAATGGTTGGTTGGCCCCAATCGATGCACCAGTCAATTGGGAAGATGAACTGCAATGGAGGCTAATGCATCCGGAGCCAATAGTACCAATACCGCCACCACCACCAGCTCCAGAGGAGGAAGATTCGAAGAGTGAAGTTGATGATCTTGAGCCCCCAGTTTTTGCCACTAACACTTATGTGTTTGTGGAATTAGCTCCACTGTACCCTTGTCCCTGGAAACGTAAGGCACAACCAATTTACTTAGGACCAGTACGAGTCTTATCTCCTCGCCAACAGGATTACTATCGAGTAGCAGTACCACCAGGATTTGCGGAGCATTACTCGGAGTGTTTCCTACACACACTTGTTACCAATCGTCGTCCGAGAGATGACAGTCGCATCGTACCTGCAGGGGTGGACTATAATGATCACCGAGAATACGTCGAAACACCAATCCACATGCAAATTGTAGTTGGTCCCAATGAACATCAAAACGACCCGCAGTGGACTGTGACTTGGGAGTGCTATGGTGTTACCGAGCAAACTATGGAGCCTGAGAGCATGATGAGAAGGCACTATCCGAATTTTTTTGACGACTAGATGAGAAGAAATTAGGGTAGTTTTGAGGGTCAATAAGAAAAAATGTAGTCTTGAACTATTGTGTAGGGTGACATAGTAGTCTGACTTTCTTTATTTGTTTAATTGTTCATTTTTTTTTTGACAGTAGTATTGTTTCCCTTTCATCATGTTTTAGTATTACTTTTTCGTTTTATTCTAGCTGGTAGTAGGATCCATGTACTTCATCCCAGTATTATATAAAAAAAAAAAAAAAACTTTTGTTACATTGATATTATTGCATTCGTTGCTTTATAATGCTCACTAAGTATGCAAACGGAAAACCCCCCTAAAAAAAAAAAAAAAAAAAAAATTTTTTTTTTGATATATATATTTATATATAGATGGTGGAAACACGACACAGGTCCCACACGAACGATGGACAAAATGGCGGATCACAACCGAATGGGCAAGGAGGACAGCCAGACTTAATTCAACTGATGCAAGCATTTGTTGCTGCTGCTGCTGCCAACCCTCAACAGCCACCACAACAACGTGGACCTCAAACCAGGAGTAGAGATCAACTTTTGGATGCATTCTGCAAACGTCGCCCTCCGATCTTTTATGGGGAAGCAAACCCTAGTGCTGCAGAAGCATGGATCAAACAAATCTCCAAGTACCTGGAGGTACTTAATGTGACCAATGCGGGTGATCGCATTGCCTTAGCAACATTTCAGATGCAAGGGGAAGCAGATCATTGGTGGGATTTGATTAAGACCACTCATAATTTGACAACTATGACCTGGCAGATGTTTGAAAACCTTTTCCTCGAAAAATACTTCCCAGCTCCTGTGAAGCAAGCCATGGCCCAGGAATTTATGGATTTGAAGCAGCGCACTTTGACAGTAACCCAGTATGCTGCCCGTTTTGAGGAACTCGCACGCCATGCTACTACTATAGTACCCACTGATGCTGCTAAAGCAAGGAAGTTCGAATGGGGTCTGTCCCACTCTATTCGTACTAGTGTGGTTTCTCATGAGTACCCCACCTATGCACAGGTGGTGAGATGTGCACTTATGATGGAACGTGAGAAATCTGATTCAAAGTCAACCTGGGAGGCGCAAAAGAAGATTGGCCCATCGGTTGGAGGACCAATCCGAACAAACCACAACAAGTCTATTGTCGCTCAAGCACCCTATTACCAAAACAACCCTCGCCCTCTGCAGCAAATCCCTCAAACCTGGAAAAACTCCAACTCTAACCCAAATCAAAACCAAAATTTACCTCAGGCAACTTATAACCGCAGGTGTTTCAACTGCAACCAAGAAGGCCATTTCAGGAACAACTGCCCAAAGCTTGTTGGATCTGGAAATTTTGGGCAAGGGGGACAGCAACAATTTCAGGTTCGGCCGTCAGGGTTTGGGAACCAGAATCCGGTTAATCCGAACCAACAGAAGATCGGATGGAATCAGCAACAACCACGTCCTATTCAGAACAATGCAAGCGGACAGAACAAGCCAACAGGAGGCAGAGTCTTTGCTCTTCAAGGCACCGAGCAAGATACTGAGGAGGAGTATAACCCGTCAGTGATACAAGGTACTCTTATACTATATAGCACTTGTATTCAAGCATTATTCGATTCAGGAGCTTCGCACTCTTTCATCTCTGCTGCATGTGTCTCTACTCTTGGACTAGAAACGGAGCCTCTAGGGACGATGATGCATGTAACCTCACCATTAGGCGGTAAAATCCCTGTGGGGTTAATCTGTAAGGGGTGCGAATTAGAAGTATCTAACCTGAGATTAACTGTCGACCTACGAGTAATCGACATGACCGACTTCGATGTCATACTTGGAATGGATTGGCTATCCGCGCATCGCGCTGTCGTAGATTGCCATCGAAAAATGGTGACAGCGTATTCACCAGACGGTACGTGCTTCAAATTTAAGGGGGATAGGCAAAACCCCTCCGCTATAACCTCACACCGATCGAGGTGGCATGAAAAGCTTTCTGGCTGGCTAGCAAGCCTCAAGCTAGAGGAGATAGATCGTATGGAACTTGGTCTTCCTCATATTGTGTGTGAATACGAGGATGTGTTTCCCGATGAATTACCTGGACTGCCGCCACATCGGGACTTGGATTTCACGATCGAGTTGCAACCAGGCACGGCACCAATATCTATGGCACCATACAGAATGGCACCAGCGGAACTGCGAGAGTTGAAGACCCAGCTACAAGAATTGATGGACAAAGGTTTTATCCGACCCAGTACATCACCGTGGGGAGCCCCTGCTTTATTCGTCAAAAAGAAAGAAGGAACACTCAGACTCTGCATCGACTATCGCCAACTCAATAGGGTCACGATCAAGAACCGTTATCCCTTACCTAGAATCGATGACTTGTTTGATCAATTGAGAGGATCAACTTGCTTTTCGAAGATCGATTTACGGTCTGGATACCATCAACTACGAGTTAGAGATAGTGACATACCCAAGACGGCTTTTCGAACTCGTTATGGCCACTATGAATTTGTGGTGATGCCATTTGGGTTAACCAACGCTCCTGCCGTTTTCATGTGTCTGATGAACAAAATTTTCACGCCATACTTGGATAAATTTGTGGTAGTGTTCATTGACGATATTTTGGTGTACTCGCCAACTGAGAAGGAACACGAGGAGCATTTGAGAATCGTATTGCAAGTACTTCGGGATAACCAATTATATGCAAAGGCCAGCAAATGCGAATTTTGGATGAAAGAAGTCAAATTCCTAGGACACGTGGTGTCAGAGAAAGGAATCTCTGTGGATAACAGCAAAGTAGAAGCTGTCATGGACTGGAAACGACCATCAACAGTGTTTGAGATTAGGAGTTTCTTAGGATTAGCTGGCTACTACAGAAGGTTCATTCAAGATTTCTCAATTTTGGGGAAACCAATGACGCGACTGACCCAGAAGGGGGTCAAGTTTGAGTGGAATGAAGCATGTGAGAAATCGTTCCAAGAGCTCAAGAAGAGATTAACCAGCGCCCCCATATTAATAATTCCCGAGCGAAATGTGGGATATGCCGTGTACTGTGACGCATCCAAAGATGGATTGGGAGCTGTGCTCATGCAAAATGGAAAGGTCATCGCTTATGGATCCCGACAACTAAGGCCGCATGAGAAGAATTATCCGACTCATGATTTGGAATTGGCGGCAGTAGTATTTGCCCTTAAGTCCTGGCGTTACTATCTGTACGGAGAACAGTTCGAGGTGTTCACTGATCACAAAAGTTTAAAGTATCTATTCACGCAAAAGGAGCTGAATATGAGGCAAAGGAGGTGGATGGAATACATGGAGGACTACAGTTTCACGTTGTCTTATCACCCTGAGAAGGCCAATGTAGTCGCTGATGCTCTCAGTCGCAAAACTCGAGGACAGATGGCAAGTATGGCCATCAGGGAATGGAAAATGATGGAAGCCATTAATGAGTTCAAACTTCAACCTACCGTAAGAGCAGAAGGAGCCTGCCTTTTTGCTTTGTTTGCCACACCTGCTTTACATCGAGAAATTCTATTAGCCCAAACCTTTGATCAGGAGTGCGATTTCATCAGATACCAACTGTCAACTGGAAAAGCATCAGTCGGATGGGCAATTCACTCCGACAAGAGTCTCCGTTTCCAAGAACGAATTTTTGTACCTGACATTGGCACACTTCGGGAAGCCGTACTGAAGGAGTTTCACCATTCCAACTTTGCCGTACATCCAGGAAGTACGAAGATGTACCAAGATCTACGTCGTCAATATTGGTGGAGCGGAATCAAGAAGGCTGTAGCAGCTTATGTGTCCACGTGTCTCACTTGTCAGCAAGTTAAAGCTGAACACCAGAAACCTGGAGGAACACTTCAGCCATTACCTATACCTGATTGGAAGTGGGAGCACATCACTATGGACTTTGTCACAGGATTACCTCGATCACCTAAATCTAATACTGCCATCTGGGTAATTGTTGACCGATTGACCAAATCAGCGCACTTCCTCCCTGTACGCATGACAGATACCATGGAATCGTTCAGCAGACTCTACATTCAGGAGATTGTACGACTGCATGGGGTACCAGTATCAATTGTATCTGACCGCGACCCGCGTTTCACGTCAAAATTCTGGCAGAGTCTGCAGAAAGCATTGGGAACAGACCTTCGTTTGAGTACAGCCTTCCACCCACAAACGGATGGACAAACCGAAAGGACGATTCAGACCCTAGAGGATATGCTCCGTGCCTGTACCTTGGACTTAGGTGGAAATTGGGAACGTCACTTGTCATTGGTCGAATTCGCTTACAACAACAGCTATCAAGCCAGTATCGAGATGGCTCCGTACGAAGCCCTATATGGACGACCATGTCGATCCCCTATCTGTTGGACCGAGCTGGGAGAGTCAAGCCTATTGGGACCAGAACTTGTTAGGGAGACAACAGAAAAAGTCAAAATCATCCGCCAACGACTTTTGACCGCTCAGAGCCGACAGAAAAGTTACGCCGACAAGAGGACCAGACCATTGTCCTTTCAAGTTGGAGAGCATGTATTTGTAAAAATCAAGCCACGACGAGGAGTTATCCGATTTGGAAAGAGAGGGAAGCTATCACCCAGGTATATCGGACCATTTGAGATTTTGCAGAAGATTGGAGAAGTCGCCTACCGCCTAGCCCTGCCACCTCAGATTGATAGAGTTCATAATGTTTTCCATGTGTCTATACTTCGTAAATACATGTCACACCCCTCTCATATACTCAACTGGGAGGAGATCACACTTAACGAAGACACGACTTTCGATGAACAACCAGTCGAGATCCAAGATTATAGCGAGAAGAATATTCGTGGTAAGACGATCAAACTTGTCCGGATCTTATGGCGGCATCAGGGTATAGAGGAGTCAACTTGGGAACGAGCCGATACTATGCGCACCAACTACCCGTATCTGTTTCCTCCAGAAGGTACACTTTAATTTCGAGGACGAAATTATTTTAAGGGGGATAGGTTGTAACGACCCTAATTTTCTCCATAATTTATTTTACAGTCATTCAAGTAATATTAATTAGTTTAATTATAACAATTAGTAAATAGTGTCTTTGTTAGTTTTAGTTTTATTTTTATTTTAATCACATATACTGGTAGTTAGTAGAAATCCTAGTAAAGTTATAAAATATAATATATATCATATATGTCAGTACGTTTATACATATGGGGATAGTTTCAAGTACATGGGACACGTTCTCTTTTCCTCTCAGCTCTCTTGTGCTGATACTCTCCCTCTCTCCGAGTATCTCTCACCCACTTCCCCACTTCTCCCTCTATGCCCTCAAACCACTCAAACACCCCACCTCCCCACTACTCATTCTCTTCCATTTTATACACCCATATAATTTCGAAAATCTAACCAAAGTTACTACTTTCCATTTTCCATTCTGATACTCAGTCCAGAGATAGAAAAAGAAAGAGAAAAAGAGAGATTTTTGAGCTCCAACAATGGTGGTTTAGAGAGAGAACGTAAAAGTGGGTTTTCGGTTCTACACTTATCCGAGTACTTACTCCGGCTGCCCATCTTCTAGAACGACCCTGAGCACCTCCGAATCAATCCCCAACTACCCGAAGTCATCCCGGCGTTCCGTTGCTCTATCGTCTTTTCCGATTTTTCCAAATCTGTCCGAAACCGTCCGAACCCATTAACCGCTTTTTCGGCCGGAATCGAGGTAGGATAATCACTCTCCTACTTTCCCCTAAGTATATTTAGTTCCTGGTTAATATTTCTGATGGCTTAGAACGGACGGAAACAATCCCATGCATCAAACCCACGTACGTTGAGAATCCTCTGTTTTCTGTTGAAAGCTACTGTAAAAGAAAAGCTACTGTAGCTTTTACGTTGGTTTTCAAATTTTGAATGCTGAAATTACACTCCACTCCCTGTACTTGCGGTGATTTATAAGATTGGCCTAAAATATTACTATGCTTCCTGTTCTGCTGTTTCTATATTAAATTTTATGTGTAATCTATGTCATGACTGTTTTCTTTTTACTTTGTATGTTTGTAGCTGTTACCCAGATATTAGTGGTATAAAAAGTTGATCACAAGATTAATAAGGCTCATAAATAGAAGAATCATATTTATATGCTTAACAAAAAAAAAATCGTTAATGATAATACTAATATTAACTTAGCTTAGTGAAAGTCCATAATACCTTAATAAAATCAGTGGGTGATTATAATGAACATGTAGAGCAAAACGATTAATTACTAAGTAAAACATTGAACATGATAAGCTAATGTAGTAAAGTATTGCAATCAATAATTATAAACGACTCGTTATATAATATTAAAAATTTTAGAAAACTAGAAAAAGAAAAAAAAAATGCTGTAAAGTAATTTTGATGAACAAAATTTGTTAAAAAGAAAAAAATAAAATTTGGTAAATAACAGTAAGCTAAATACTACTAAAAAGTGTTGGAATTACAAACGGTTAGAAGTTACAGTAGTACGTAGTATATATAATAGATTCATATTTAAACCCTAAAAGATTAACGTATCAAATTAAAATTTTACGTTCACGTCATTATACCCTACAAGCTTACCAAAATATTTGAATGGTTGTGAGTACACTCTTGAGTTAACAAAATTACTATCGAACATACCGTCTGAAAAAAAAAAAATTGTAAGAATATCAAAAGGCATTGGCCCAATCTCAAAACCTTATGTGTTTACTTACTCGCACAATATCAATTGCCATGCTTGTTTCTCAATGATATGTATCATATTGGATTCGGTTGTCATTGGCAATATATGATTGTACATGCTAGTCGGACTTAGGTTCACTGGGTGGTTACGAGTAGTGACTCACGTAGACGATGTTAAGTAAAGGAAATTGATAAAGTGTTGAGGTGTGAGGTTGTGGACTGTGATTTGAGCCATGGTAATGGCAAGGGTAACCAATGGGGCCCTGTGTTGAAATGGGTAACCAATGGGGCCCAGTGTTGAGAAATGTTGTGACGTTAATGTATGATACGTCATGGGAAGTTTCTCTTGAGAAAGAGAATGGGTCCCATGAGACGGTTAAAGTTAGCGTGGGGTAGGAATGTCCGACCCTAATGTACAATGCGTCATGGGATGACTCGATCCTCCTGTTATGGTCTTAAGTGAGAACATGCTAGATACATAATTTAGGTGCGCTCACCTAGGACCCTGGTACAGGATAAGCAAGAGGAAGGGTGGACCAATGAGACGGTTGTAGTTAGTGGATGTGGGAGGAAAGGATCTCGTGGAGAGGATCCTTAGATTTCATGTAAGATGATGGATAGTAAAGAAAAAGATGATGTGCTTTTATGTTGTACCTAATATCATTTGTTATATCGTTGATCTGCTAACTGTAGAGTAAGGGGTTAGTAGGGTTGGGATTATCTACTGAGTTTCAAAACTCATTATGGTGCCGTTGGGCTGGCGTTTTATGCCAGGTAATCAAGAGACCGAAGAGCAGAATCCTCTTCAAGACGATCAGTATCAGAGTGAGGACCTCCCAGCTGAGGAAGGAGAGTTTGTCGAGCCTTGGATGCCTTACCCTTAGAAGCTTTGTTAATTTAAAGTAGTGTTATTTGAATTTCCAAAAGTGTTATCACATTTGTCAAACTTTATTTTTATTTCATTGGGTTGTAAGACAGTAAGTATTTTTTTTGAATTTGGTATTTGAGATTTCCGCTGCTAAACTCTGTTTAATAAAATTTTATTTCTTAAATCAGTTTTATGAGTTATTAAATCACTTATAAATGATTTAATTAACGTATCCGAAAATCGGGCCGTTACAGCTAGTATCCTCTGGTTGTACGTATTTTCATGAGGGGAGGAATATTAATTAGGCTTAGGACATTTCCTTACGTTACTCTCTATGTCACAGGTTAGTACTTTCACTTGTGATATTTTTCATGTTTATGTGTTTTGAAAAATGAAAAGTAGTCGCAGAATAGTAGTAGTAGAAAAGTGGGGTGAATCCTCAATTAATTCT
Source organism: Rhododendron simsii (assembly GCA_014282245.1). Lineage (NCBI taxonomy): Eukaryota > Viridiplantae > Streptophyta > Magnoliopsida > Ericales > Ericaceae > Rhododendron > Rhododendron simsii. The sequence goes on from CM024954.1 coordinate 5,381,104, forward strand.
TTTCACACCAAACCCATCAATAAAAGGAGTAATACAAGGACCCATTTGTCGGATGGATAAAATTTTTGGTAGACAAAGAACAAGGGTATAGAGATGTATATGTTATTAGCGGGATTAGCTAAGATGGAGGATTAACTTATACGGGGTTTAAGTAGTACTCCCTCTTATTGATGGGTGGATAAGAGTAGATAATATATGAATTTACTTAATTGCCCTCATTAAATAATTATGTTAGAAATACAAAAAAATTTAAGGGTCAATATAGTCTTTCCCAACGGTGGAATTAGCTAGGCGCCACACACACACACACACACACCCCCCCCCATAAGCTCTCCCCTTCGTTCCCCCCGAACAAACACTATCTCCCTCCTTTATCTCCCTTCCTTAAACATGCCGAGGGTATAAGACTTTTTTTTAAATTATTATTTTATATTTGTGTAAAGTGGGTGTAACTTTCTCATTAGTTATTCAAATTTCTTAAAATTATACCATTGAGAAGATATAGATGATTTCGTTAAAATAAGTCTTAAGATTAAAGAAATAAGTTTTTAAAAATAGTTAAATTTAGGATAAGTGGTTGGAGGGAAGATATTGGGGGAAATCTTTAGAGGGCATTTTAGATATGAAAATGGGAATTTGTGATTCGAGTGACAATGAACCGTGAAAGTCTCTATGTGCATTTTTTAAAATTACATAAAGATAAAAAGGGAGATTTGGGTTTCTATTGAATATGACTTGTCTGTAGTCAAAATTGGACTACAGAGGTGCGATTTAAGTGATTGCAAGTGTCGGATGAAGTTTTTAAGGGTCCAAAATTGTTTACAATTTATGATAGTAATAAATTCAATAAATCTGAACCATTGATTTTTAAGATGAACGGTTCAAATAGAACCGCACGCCCTTCTCTGCAGTCAACTGCAGAGAAGCCGAGTTCTTCTCTATTTTAATGACCGGCATTGGAGATGCTAGGAAAAATACTGCCCCATTTCCCTTAGCTTTTTCTGAAAGTTATCGTTTTATCTTTATTCAAAAAAATCGCATTTTTTAATTTTGCGCCAAATAATTTGGAATTATTGATTAGTCTCTTGCCTAGAGCACGGGGTAATTTCCGTCGTTTCCTTCCACGCTAAGAAACTGTTTGAACTCAGCCTTTTTGGCTTGTTCTCATTTGCTCCGACTTTATGATCCTTTGGGAAATTCACGAGAGAGAAAATTTTCAGTGCCGGGAGGGCACGGTGTCACATGGTGTCGAGTACCATCTTGGCTATTTAAACGTATTTTGGATGGTTTAGATCTATTTAGGTATATTTTTAGTATAAAATTATCAAAACGCCTCCTCAAGTCCAAATAAATCTGGACCGTCCAAAACACGTTTGGACGGCCGAGATGTGCTCGGCACCACGTGGCACTGTGCTCGCACGGCACTGAAGAATTTCTCCGAGAGTATATATAAAAGCGGCTGTAAAGGGTCTAGAGTTTGTTGACTAGTGTACTACTCCGTACTTCACCACCTGGAGTTTGTCGTTCGTTTCTTCATCAAAGCCGCTTTGGATTCAAACCCTATCATCATCTTCGTTTCTCTCTCGATCGATCGATCGATCCATTGATCTTTTTAGAGGCCTATTAGGATTCTAACCCAGATTCAAAGAATTGGTTTCTCCCTGTTTTCCTCACTTTCGGACCCAATTAGGATCCGCGTTGCCAAATTTTGCCCTTTTAGTAGGGTTTTGCAACAAATTCCAGCCGTTTTAAATCTCGTTTCTTCTTTAGATTTGGGCCAAATATTTTCTCGACCTCGTGTTTTTATTCTTTTCTAATCTCTTGTTTCGTCTTTTGATTGGGGCCAAAACATATTCTCTCAAACCCTATTTGTCGGAATTGGTAACTGGGTCGATGGCTACGCCCTGCAAAGGTGGAATATCGGACGAGTCTACAGAACATTTCGAAGTGACATATTCGTCGGAATTGGTAAATGGGTCGATGGCTGCGCCCAGTGGCGGTGGAATATCGGACGAGGCTATCGAACATTACGACGTGACCTATTTGTTGGAATGGGTAAATGGGTCAATGGCTGCGCCCAGTAACGGTGGAATATCAGCCGAGGCTACCGAACATTTCGACGTGACCTATTTGTCGGAATCGGTAAATGGCTCAATGGCTGCGCCCGGTAACGGTGGAATATCGGACGAGGCTATCGAAAATTTCGATGCGACCTATCTATCGGAATTGGTAAATGGGTCAATCGCTGCGCCCAGTAACGGTGGAATATCGGCCGAGGCAACCGAACATTTCGACGTGATCTATTTGTCGGAATCGGTAAATGGGTCAATGGCTGCGCCCTGTAACGGTGGAATATCGGACGAGGCTATCGAACATTTCGACGTGACCTATTCGTCGGAATTGGTAACTGGGTCGATGGCTGCGCCCAGTAACAATGGAATATCGGATGAGGCTATTGAAGATTTCGACGAGACCATCTTCTTCAATTTCCCTACATCGCCCTTGCATATCCGTACATTGTCACCACCACGGCCTGTTCTACCCCGTACATTATCACCGCCATGGCCTGTTCTACCGTCATCCAATTCAATGGTTAGTCAACCAATGGAAATTCCGCCACAAATAGAACAGCAGGAGGACATCCTTGACCCGTACGGTTTTTTCCAGCTGTTGAAACAGCAGCCTAAGTGGATGAAGTTGTTGCTGGCGCTGCTGGCTCCGATGCTGCTGCGGTTGCCACTGATGCATCTGCAGGGGCTGCTGCAGGGGGTGCTGCAGCTGCTGGCGCCGACGCTGCTGCGGTTGCCACCGATGCATCTGCAGGGGCTGCTGCAGGGGCTGACGCAGGTGCTAGACCAACGGCCGCTGATGTTAAGCTTGCTGGAACTGCAGCTGCTGCAGGTGCTGGAGCTGAATGGGCTAAGGCAGGTGAAGAAGCAGCAGAAGTGGATATTGTCGCTGCCGAGCCACATGCAGGAGCCGCTGCTGCAGCAGTGGGTGCTCTCGTTGTCGGATCTGACACGGGGGACGCTGCAGCAGATCCTGCCGTCTTTGAGTGAGGCCACGGTAGATGATGAAGTTGGAATTGGGGGTGTGGAAACAGGGGGAGGTGAAAGGGATAAGGGTGAAAAGGAAAATGTTCAATTGAATTCTAGGAGGTTGGGAAAAGGGAAAAAGGAAAAAGACGGCAAAAACTCCAGAAGGAGAAAGCGACAGCAAGAAAACTACTGGAGGTAGAATTGCAATTCCTTTGGAAGGCATCCCACAAACTAAGGATGCTGCAATGAACCTAAACGGTACGCATATATACAGGGTACCAAGAAATAAAAATCTCAATTTTGTTCTTCTTTTTCTCTTACTAGATAAACTAGATGGGTGTACCCGTCCCAAACTCCAGCATAAGTCGAACTCTTTACCATTTCTGGAAATCGAACTCATGACCTTCATACAATGGGACAGCTTCACCAATGCGCCATATCCGCACTTCTTCTCGTAGATAGACTCTTCTCATAAAAACTTCCGACTCCGATCATGCTCTGTATGGGAGCTCGAATTCGGAGACCTCAATTTTAGTTTTTATATTGGTAGACCAAACACAAAACTATACACACAAAAATGAGAAAGGAAGTGCACACAAACCTTGTGTGCATAAGATCGCTACTGTTGAAAATGTGTTGACAATATTATTAGGAGATTGATACATTATGCAAGGAAGATAGAGAAACTAAATCTTGACATTTTAGAAGGAAAGTTGAGTTTGAGAAATAAATAAACGACTCTTAGAAATGGAGAAGGAAAGTTGATATTTCTGTTCTTTGCTCCCCCATGAGATTGCTTCCTCCAGGTGTTAGGCTCTGAATTTACCTGGTATAAGTGGGAAAGTGGCTATACGCAACCATGAAATGAGTCACGGACTCGCCACAAAGTCCTGGACACAGTAATTAACAAAGGGAAAAGGAAAAAAAATTGAGAACTGTGGTTAGTGAACGTGAATGATGATATGCTCTGAATTCAATTTTTTTGTTGAACCTTTTTTTCTGCTCTTGAAATTGGAAATGTGGGTTGAAGTTGCTTTGGTAGAAGGATATTGAGCTTTTGAATTCTTACATATTGCAGTTAGCCGATTCACACTACTGAATCCTGATACTGTGGCTTCTGATCAAGCCTTAGCAGCTACTATTGACATCAATAGTGCTGTTGTAAAGGAAATTGTGCCGCCGCTGTTTTTGCCGAAAGCTCGACAAGGGAACCTAGATGAGGTTTTTGGCAATCGAGTTGAGACAGTTGGAATGGGGAGTGAGCGAACAGAGAAAAGAAAAACGGAAGATGGTCATTTAAACTCCAGGTATTTGGGAAAAGGGAAAAAGATGAAAATGACCCCAAGAGGAGAGAGTAGAAATGGGAACACTACCGGAGTTAGAATTGAAATTCCTCTCAAAGATATCTTACAGACTAAGGAAATGCTTCTTATACATGCTGCAAAGCATCTCAAAGGTACGCATAAGTACACTTCTTCAAGAATTGAAAATCTTAATTTTGTTGGTAATATCTTTGCTTGTTATTTCAAATTGGATAGACTTTTCTCTAAAAAACTGTAGCAAAACTTTACAGAGTCAAACATGCTCCAACCATGCTCTATGTGGGAGCTTCAAGATGGAGACCTCAGTTTTAGGTTCCATATTGAAAGACCCAAAAAAAAAAAATAGATACATTAACTTTATGGGAACACTCTTTAGAAACATGCTCAAAAACTCAACATTTCAGGGTCTATCTCTCTCCAACCATACTCTGCATGGGAGCATCAAAATGACGGCCTTGATTTCAGTTTCCATATTTGAAGACTCAACTAAAAAATGGATACATTCATATTTAAAAAATGCTCAATTCATAGAGGACATATGCTGAATTTTAGTAATTTTTGGTGGCTTTTACTGGAGCTCGTTTTAAAAAGGGTTTTGTGTTGAGCATCTGATGCGATTTGTAAGTGGTATAAATAATTCGTACGTATGATATCTAAACTTAAAGATAATAGTGGTTCAAAACTGGAACCGAATTATAGTCAAATGGTTAGAATTGGTCTGGTTCATCATTTTCATGGATAATATGATTCTTGAAACATTCAATCTGCACAACTTGGTTTGGTTTTTAGTTCAGCACGAAACCGAACTAATACAAGCCATGTTCACCCTGAAAGTGAATATTCAATCTCCATTGTATTTGAGAAATGTGTATAACCCTAGTCTATGTACATCTAATCCATCAAAAAAAGTAAGTGCCATTCAAACAGTATAGCAATTACTTCCTTTTGGATCTAGTGTAGTAATTAATTACTTTGAAAATAATATTAATATCCCATATACCTTCAAGAAGGGATTTTCGAAATGGAAAGATTGAATCTTTAAAAGGTAGAGACTACCAATAATACTAGATGTTGAAGTCTGCAAAATGTAGATGTAGGTTGGAGTTACTCCATAGAAGAATTTTGAGTTGCTCGCTTCCTATTTTTTGCAGTTAGCCGATCTACATTAAAGCGAGCTTGTCGAGAGTATGGTATCGAGAGATGGCCACCTCGCAAGGAACACGAGCTTATCAGCCAATCCCACCCCAACGAATCGGCTGTTGATCAAGAGCGAATCCCACAATCGAATTCCAATACGCTGCTGCCTTCTGCTCAAGTCTCGGCTACTATTGCTACAAATATTGTGACTATAATGGCAAGGTATGGAGAAGTAAGAATAAAGTTTCAGCTGTCTAGGCCTTGGCGAAAGGTAGAGCTGGAACAACAAGTTAAAAAGAGGCTGCCACTCGAGGCTGGAAGTTATTACATCAAATACAAAGATGAGGACGATGGCTTGACTTTAGTAGCTTGCGATGAGGATATGGAGGATTATATCTCCAGTTCTATCCAGCTAGGCACCCATTCGATTGAGGTATTTCTTGAGCCCAAAGTTGCTCATGAGTTTCACGTTAACGAACTTTAATCTCAGTACTTAAGCACTTACCCCTCTGAATAGCTTACTGTAGAAGTTGTTGGTTGTACAGTCCAGATCTATTGCACAGGAGAAGTGCATTTAGAAATGGGAAATGATATTGGCACTCCAAAAATTGATGCAGGCACTCCAAAAAACAAAGGAAAATAGCTTTGGAGTTACACTGATTTTGGAGTGTCAGTATCAATTTTTGGAGTGCCAATATCATTTTCCGAAGAAATTCTCCAATAGTTTATCGTCTCAAAATTTAGTGCTTCAGCACTTACCCTCTGAATAGTTTACTGTAGAAGTTGTTGGTTGTACAGTCCAGATCTATTGCACAGGAGAAGTGCATTTAGAAATTCTCCAATAGTTTATTGTCTCAAAATTTAGTGCTTCAAATTGTATTTCTTACAAAGATGAGGTCAACAAGTTGGTTTTAATAGCTTGTGATGAGGATTTACAGGATTACAAATCGATTGAATCAAAGTATCCGTGTAATTACGTTGACTAACTTGAATCTTGCTAGTTAAGGATTGCCCCTCTTTTCTATTGTAAATTATTGTAATTATAGTGTTTATCCTAAGATCATGTGTTTGGTTCAAAATCAATCTATATAAGCGTATTTTGTCATATACGTTGCACAAAAGTGCTTTTCGAGATTCTCAGTTGCTTGGTATTTGAGTTGTTATTGTTATACTGTTACTGGTTTTTAATTTTCAGTTTTATTGAGCTTTGTTCGTGCTAAAGAATGGCAAGGGAGAGGGCACAACAATGATAAAGGATACTCTGTCTCGTAATAGACTTCTCCATGCTCACATACAGAAACATTTAATATGGGATCCAAAAGTCATGTGAGAATGTAGTATTCTCGTCTTTGTTCGATAGGGAAAGCATCTAAGAGCATCCGTAGTGGAGTAATCAAAACCAAAAGGTTGCTAAGGTTAGCAACGTTTGCTCAAAAAAGAGCTCACATTGGAATAACCAAACTTAGCCACCTCCACGAATCTGACTATTGATGCGGGGTCCAAAAGCCATGTTTGTAATTAGAAATTTTTGGTCTTTGTTCGATAGGGAAAGCTCCAAAGGACCACAATCTAATCATATAAAGGTAAACAAAACTAAAAAACAATAACTGAAACCACTCCATTACAAATAACTGCAAATGAGTAACACAACAAAGCAGTACAGCTAAACTATAACTACCCGGGTGCTGGAAATAGAACCACCAAAGATAATTGAGTAAGAAAATGACAGGCAATATTTGTCTAATTCTAGGTCAACTGAACTTTTCTTCTTCTGATACTTCTCTTCTCTAAACACAAGACCATCTGATTTGCTCAATTCCCTCTTATGCCATGAGACCATCATCTAAGGGTGAACCTTGTGTCGACCCATGGTAATAGGAGCTGGTGTATTGTTCCTACTTCCACTTGTCAGGCTTTGATTGGAGGAACCTAAGCTTCAAAACCAAGATCGAGAAGATGTGGTTGCCTCATCATTCTCATCAGAAGCAGTTGGAGCTGTGGATGATCCAGTGGAGACACTGTTTGCCGCTGGCAGGTTGAACCTTGTAAGTAGCCTGTCTTTGTTTTCCATTCACCATTCTTCTACCTGCTGCTCCACGAACCTTCCTTTACTGTGGAATAAGAGGATGTGAGTTTGAGACAGTTGGATGAAAGAAACAATAGGAAGCAAAAGGCTCAAATATTTTTAATACCAACAATATGCGTACCTCAGTCTACCTTTACCACATTTGTAACAGCCAGAAATTCAACAAGACTAGGGCGACAGAAGTCTTTTTCAATTCCATGACCAAGTCTCCCCACAGAATTCCACTCCCCAGGTAAAAACCTCACATTGCCTTGTAAGAAGAGCAAAATGTCAAACACCACAAGCAATTTAGTGAACATCAAGAACTACATTTGATTCTAAAGGTTTAGGAATCAAGGGATCCTGCTTTGTAGGACATGGACTCCTGGATCCATACCAAACCTCTCCCCAAACATGGACATCTCCCGAGGATTCTACGTCTTCTGCTCTAGAACCTTGGCTTGAACAACTAGGGGTGCTCAAAACAGTAACTCAGAAACCATCTCCTCCAACACTTCTTACTTGCATATTTGCACGTTCAGACCCGACATTTGTAGGAAAATTCAAAGAACTCTCACCAGAACTTGAATCGATGGACGCCCTACTGTGGGCAATAGTTGAAGTGTACTCTAAGGTTATGCAGAAAGGACGAGCACTGAGAATGAAATCGCTGCCACCAGCATGTACCTGCGCTAAAATATTCAAGGAACTGAATTCAATTTTTGGTCACTTATTGGCATTATGGATGTATGTCTTGGATAAGGAAACAAAGGGCAACAACAAATACAGAATCAGGTGATGGAGCTACATATGGTTCATGACTTCATGTATGATAATTGCACAGTTGCACTCTACAACCAAATCAAATAGTAGTCTTCTCTGAATGATGCCACAGAGTTGATTTCAAAACATGTTTGACAGCTACGCGTATGTCTTACCTCATGAGAAGATAAGATTCAAATGCTGGAAAAAGTGATTTGTTGGCAACTCTACATTACTACACACACCGATGAAATTTAGTAAGTAACACAATGAAAACCTCCCGAAATTGAATGGCTCAAACTGACCAGAAAATGTCCAGCTTACTCGTATACAAATTTTGGATTTTAGTGTACAGATTTAGGGCGGACAAAGGGGGTGCTAAGGGCTGCCCGGGCCCCTACACTACTTCAAAATACTCCCATTAAATATAGTACTAGTAGTTTGAGGTTTAGTATGGAAAAGTAGATCGCCCCTGCAAGTCCCTCGAGGGAAGAAAAAGTTCACAATGTTCCTATATATGTGTGAAAAAATCTCCTAAAATTTCAAGTTATCAAACCGTTTATTTGGTCGTAGGTGCAAGATTGAATGGCGGTTATGCATATACCCACGATTTCATCTCATTCTCATAACTAGATGGTAGGAAATATATTTGGATTATATTTTTTTGTTACTAATGTAGAAATACATATGATTTGAACCCCTACTAAGTACTAATCTTGTTGCCGCCACTAAATTTGTTGGCCCTATTGTACTATATGCATAATGTGGACGTGTTCCATAAAAGTCAACAAAGATGTCACTGTCAATGTGTAAACTCTTAGCTGGGGAAGTATTGAAACTTTAAACCAAAGAATTCTCTCTTCTTCGTTTTTTTTTGTTAAATTATCTTTCATTGAAAGCGATGACCAATTACAGGTTCAAAGGGGCATTTCCCTGGAGGAAAAAAAACAAAACGTAAGGCTCAAAGCCAAACCGGAGAGGTGCTGTGCGGCACCGTGATGTGCATGATGCTGTGTGCATCAAGGCCGTCCATTCGGCAATCCAATGGTCTAGAGTTCATCTCGGCAATAAACAGCTTGGATGGTAGAGATGAAATATGAATCGTTAGATTGCCGAACAGATTGCTCGGATGTCGCAAAGGCCCAAAGAGAGGCAGCAGCATACAACTAGAAATTTTTAGGAAAAAACTATGTTTGGTATATTCCCTTTAAGGCATAGTAATCAGTTTGCATCAGATCACTTGATACCCCTCCACAAGCAGAAACATGTACGCAATTCCGAGAATTTTATTCTGCCCCTAGAAACTGTTTGAACTTCGCATTGGGACTCTTTGAACTCTCCCTTCTCTGTGCGTAATGCCAAATGTACAGCAAAAGAGTAGCAGCCAATCCAAAAGTAGTTATCAAGTCTCAAAAGCGATAGGATAAAAAATAAAAAAATAATAGAAAAGGTAGTCTCAAAGGGATTGAAATGTCCAGTCCCGTATATTTGTTTGTTTTTTCCCGATTTATCTTGGTGATCGGAATTGTTTGTTCTTTAGAAATAATTTAGAACATTAATTACGTCAAAAAACATATTGATCAGATACTGTTTGATATGCTCTAGAAACACATTGTATATTGCGAAAATTGAAAAGTTCAGTTCAATAACCTAAATCGGAACCCATTTTCCTCAACTAGGCAAATTAATTTCGAAAAAGAGTTAGGAGGAAGCCACAAATTTAACCTGTTGAACAACCTAGAGAGACTTTAGCTAATTAAAATGTAGGAAGGACAAATTGTTATTTGTCTTTTGATATATTCTGCTCTAAAAAGAATATCCGCATAAACCATAAGGGAAATTTCAAAATAGCATCTGAACTTTCACTCCAATGTCATCGAAACACCTGAACTTTTCACTGGACTTTCAAAATTCCCAAATTGAGGCACCTGCCGTTAGCCTCTATCAATTTCCTTCACAAATCGGCTGATGTGGCTCATTTTTGGCGTTAAAGAGTCCCGCTAGAGATGTTAGAAAGTAAACTCAATGTATACAATCACAATCCAAAAGTGAAGTAGGGTTGGCATGGGTTGTGATTATGTGCATTGAGTTCACTTTCTAACATATCTAATGGAGCCCTTTAAAGCTAGAAATGAGCCACATTAGCCGATTTGTGGGGGAAATGAATGGAGGCTAACGGCAGGTGCCTCAATTTGGAGATTTTGAAAGTCCAGGTGTTTAATTGAAATAAAGTGAAATTCAGGTGTTTCGGTGACATTAGAGTGAAAGATCAGGTGCCATTTTAAAATTTTTCCTAACTCATATGTACACAAACCCCAAAGGGTTTGGTCAAATGGTTATAAGAAAGCAATAAGTGTTCTTTCATGATATCACATGTTCTATTTTCATAGAGAACAAAAGAATCATTGGCCTGATCCACTGGGGGTTATGTCCGGTCATTTCCTTCAGAGCTCCGAAATTAATTGAGATACACGCAAACTGGCTCGGACATCCAATTATAATAAAAAAAAATCATACGTACACATGTTGACTAACATTGTATATTTCGATTAGCTAATCTTTGGCGTGTATGCAATACGTGTTGACCGGCCGGCATTCAAACTTTACGCTAACTTCACCTTCCTCCCTTGAGGTTTCTTACAAATACACTGCGCTCCCAACCTTTCAACTAATTACACTGGTCTCCACCGAATGTAGTGGGAGTAACGTACAACAGTTCAAGACTCCCTAGGTGTGCAGCAAACAATTTCTTTACAACTTACGAATGCATGCTGATATCAATTTCTGCAGAGTGCATATGACAAAACAACATTAGTTAAATTATGTTATAAATTGTCGATCAAGTAATTATAAAAATATTTTGATATACAAATTGTAGATGCATACAATCTAGTGCATTCTTGTCCATTAATTCCAAAAGGTAAACTCTGCCCTTCCCTCCTTCTGCCTTGACAGTCCCCTTAGGGTCAAGCTTAATTGTAGCAGCAGGACCAAGCACACTTCTGGTGCTTTTTTTAAGAGACTTTTCCCTGCCCTTTGTTCACTGCTATAAAATGGAATAAAGATCACGAGTTTGGCTCATCTCCAATCCTAGGGGAATTGAACGATCCTCAAGTCTTATTAATAAGGCGACACATGGCAACTGTAAAATCTAACGGCCAAGATTATTAATAGTCCCATAATCCTTGTAATCCAGCGAAACATTGAATAATTTCACTTCCCCTTCATTATTCCAGACACTATCACCGCCCCTTTCCTCCATGTCCGTCCAACCCTCCACTAGCCATCACCACTATTTTCCGCCTCTTCCGTCCCCTTTTCTCTCCTCCGACGAATCCATCGCCAATGCCCACTATCCCTTCCCCGCTATCCCTTCCCCGCGATAGTCCAGCCCTAACTCTCAAATATTTTACCATCACGGTCAACAAAAACTAGTTAGCGGCCATGTTTTCCGGAGACAAAATTGTGAACTACTCCTCTCGACGCCCCAAAATGTTTTTCTGGTCTGTAAAAGGGGATCTTAAAAATAATACATTTTTTAAAGAAAAATTCCAATTACTATGTGCAATGAAATCTTTTGATTGGTTTAAAAAGTTTGAAATTGAATTTTTTTACAATGGACTAATATTCATTGATAACACTTACCACGTGGTTGACAATACTTACCATGAAATAGGGAAAAAACGACTATATGGTGAAACCAATCTTAACATGCAAACTGATCACGTTTTGCCATGAGCTAACTCTTGTTCACAACACTTACAATGCCTTTACTGTTTTTTACTTTGTTGAAAGCCAACGATGACTATACGATGAAATTAATTTACTACAGAAGGTTAACATGTTTTGATCATTGTTTTGCTCATCTACCACCAATTATGGCATTAATGGTTCTAGATTTATCCATACCTACCTTAAACTCTTCAAAGTTGTCCACTCTAGCTCTCATTCATCTCTCTTCTTCTAAAAAAAATGAATATTAAAGAAGAAGCTTCATAACTTTCAAAAGCCAATAAGTTGAAGAACTTAACCAAGTAAGTTTTTATAAAAAATCAACTAAGTTTAGTTGTGATTATTAGCTCTTACCAACTTACTCAAAGACCATAAGTTGAAGAACAAAAATTAGTGTTTCACAATAATCTAACCAAGATTTAATTTCCATGTTTTTATAATTTTTTAAGGTTACGCTTACCATTTTTTATGACAATACATACCACTTTATATATATATATATATATATATATATATATATATATATATATATATTATGGATTGAAACTATGTGATACTAATGAGTGTAGATCCCCTCATGCAATCCTCATGTGATGCAAAACTAGATCCACCATGATTGCACATGACGATCTGAACTATTTATTTGTAGTTCTTAATGTTTATTTTTCTCAAGGCGAAAGTCCCTTTGCTGTAGAACAATTTATAGTCACCTCCAACTCTGTCCATACTAAATTTATATCCCCCAATCACATAATCTCCTCTTCTACCATCTTATCCTCTATACATACTTATTTAATAGTACTAGCGTGCAACCCGTTCTATGCACGAGTAAAATGCTTGACCGATTCTTAGACCTAAAATAATGGGTTGCCCCAAGCGTAGGGCGGAAACCGATGCAGCACAATATCCGGTAAAACCGGAGTCGAATCCACTAAGGATGGTGAAGTGTGTGCCGTGAAAACTTGGATTGTTATTTAAACGGGCTCTTAGGTAGCCACACCTTGTCGATTGATGGAAGATTAACTAAAATCTAGGAAATAACTATTCTTTGCAAATAATTAAAAGAAAGGTACGGTTGTAGGATTCATAACACTTGCAACCAGTTCAGATTAACCTGCTCTATTCGATATTCTTAAAAACGTTCAATTTTAGAATGGAAAAGATACCCTGCAAAATGCGAAATCCTGTGGTCGCCGTTTACCCATACGCAGCGGAGAATGAGTTTTGGACCCCCATTCCCCCGTTCACATGGGCTCCGACAATGCCTGGATTCGTCCGCGGGAAGTATTTTTCCAATCTAAATTATTTTTCCGTTGTTTGAAAATAAGAGCAGTGTCCGAACTAGCCATGGTGTGCTAATCATCCCGCAACCCTACCCAAACGACTACTCACTAATCATCATGCATAAAATAAAAGAAACCCTAATTTGAAACATGCTTCTATTACCGATACGAAAAAATAAATAAGAGATCTAAACCAAACAAAAATAAATGAACAACTTTTAATAAGAACACGAATTAAAACGAGTTATCCAAATGCGAATAATTAAATTAAGCTTCAGTTTTTGAAAGGAAAAGAAAATACTAAACAATATACGCCCGCAGCTTTCTGTTCCTCGTAACCGCGGCAACTCCGTTCTCCTTGGTTTCCGTGCGTGATGAATCCCAGAAGATATCACAGCGCCACTTTCTCCTCTTTAGCTCTTCGATCGTCCCGTTCTTCGTTCCCTGTTTCGCCTTTGTTTTTTTTTTCTGTTCCGTGCGTGGCAATCATGCCTCTGCGCAGCTACCCTTTCTATCCTTTATAACCTATTTTCCTCCTCCAGAGAGTTGTGGGCCATCCCATTATTCCATTAGGTCTAATTCTTTTTACTTGTCCAAGACTAAAGTCAAAATAACATATGTACTGAAAAGTAGCCCTTTTGGGCCCACCATAACATGTGCAACTTCTATTCCATTGCTATCAATTATGCCTTCACAATCAAGTCCACAGTCGGAATATTTTTAAGGCCAAATTCTTGTACCTCTAGTCATGACCTAGAATGTAGTTCAATATATTCTTCAAAATACCTACAACACAAAAATTAAGTATTAAAACACTAAGTAATAAAATAAATAGACTTAGCAATGATAAATTAGGGAGCGCTTATGTGAACATTTGCTCGCCTATCACAAAATCAACTCATTCTAGCGTTGTACCCGTTCGATGCACAGGACAATTAATAAAAGTAAGTTCGAACGGGCACAACGCTAGAACAGGTTGGTTTTGCCCATGCATAGAACGGGTTGCACGCTAGTTTTTCAAAAAATATAATGGTAGTATGTGAACATTAAACACAATTATTGCTAGCAATCATGCATAAAATGATAAAGCTGATAGATAATGTCCTTACAACTTAAAAAATGTTTTAAGAAACCATTTACAAACTAATCGACACCGTTTTGCACAGAAGATTATTTTCAAATAGCTTACACATTTTACAATTTGGTAGTAAGAACAAATCATTTGAGTCTCATTGCTATGCAGGTATACAACTGTAACTACTAATCAGGCTCCAGCAGGGAATGTGGGCAACTGTTCTCCAATTGATAATAGCTCAGAAGCAGCAAAAACAGGATCAATGCAAAACCTACATTCTAATTCAGATGGCAGCCCTAATCACCGTTCCCATGGCAGTAGCAACAACAACGACAGGCAGCAATGTCTTAGCACTGTCAGGCTCCACTACTGTTCTTCTTGGCTTTAATTGTGTAACTCTTGCAACAATACATTGAATATCACGCTCAAATCTTAGAAAGGTCTGAAAGGTGGATTTGAATGTAGACGCCACCCTCTGGAGGGAGGGATTTCATGAGAAAAATAAAAGAAAGGGTTATGGTTTTTTGTCAAATCACTCATTTGGATTGAACATTTTGGTGAGAACCGGTGAGAAAAGTGAAAAAAAAAAAAATACTCGTCTTTTATTGGCTCTTCCCCTTTATACAGTCAAAGAAAAAATATACGTGCCCTTGGATGCATAGCTTGTTAGGTAGCCCAATGCTAACATGAATGGTTGGTTGGAAGTAATAGGAGTCAGGAGCACTGAATAATTTGGGTGGTAACTTGTTGGGCTTTCAGGGATTCAAGGGTGGAGATTTTTGTTCTTCAATCCAATGGTGAAAAAAGTGTAAGAGCCGGTTCCAGGAATCTTAAAAAATACTGTAAGTACATCTTTTGGAACTTCTCAAACAAAAATAAGAAAGGTTGTTCTACAAAACCCAAATAAACAGATTATTTTACATTTTTAAACTCAAAAATAATGTAAACGAAAAATAATTTTTCAATTTTTTTTGCACCGTATTAAAGATCTCATTGAGATTTATCAAACAAGATCCATATTGATATGAAAATTATTTGCGTAAGCAGATAATTTTTGAACTTGAAATTGTCTTCTTAAAAAATAAATATATATTCACCATTTTCTGGAACAAGTCTTAGGCCCCGTTCCAGAAACCTTCTTAAAAAATAAGTACTTATTTTGCCACTTTTCATTCAAAAATAAGAAGGGTCATTCCACAAAATCCAAACAAAAAGTTTCTTTCACATTTTCAAACTCAAAAATAATGTAAATGAAAAAAAAATTAATTTTTTTTGCACCATATTAAAGATCTCAATGAGATCTATCAAACAAGATCCATAGTGATAGGAAAATTATTTACGTAAATGCATGATTTAATTTTTAGCTTGAAGTTGCCTTATACAAAAAATAAGATTGTTGCTATGATAATGGGCGCCGGCGGAGGGAAATCATACCGGCTGCCGCGCCGGGCCATCTCCGGCCACCGGACCGCCGATCCGAGCCGTCCAAAAATTCTAAAAAAAAAAACCGAGGGGGCGAATGCGGGAATCAACGGCATCCGAGGTGTGTAGGGTGCTTGATCCGAGCACCCCTTTATCGAAATTGAGATACATTTTCAGCATCCAATTACCGAAATATAATATTTTTTCAACAGCTATTTACCGAAAATGTATATTCGGCAGTTGTTTATCGAAAGTTGAATATATTTTCGACATGTAGTTACCGAAATATAATCTTATTTTCAATAACTATTTACTGAAATGTTATATATAATTTTCAACAACCATTTACCGAAATGTAATGGGTTGCGGGAGAAAATAGGGGATTGCGAATAGTCGGCCCCAAATTTTAGGCTAACTTCACCGTCCTCCCTTTAGGTTTCTTACAAATACACTACGCTCCCAACCTTTCAACTAATTACACTGGTCTCCATTGTGCATGGGTCGGGCTGGTCGGGTTTGACCCCGAATGTCGGGTCGGGTAACAAAAATCTTAGACCCGCAAATCGAACCGAATAGGGGTAGGAATTGTCCGCGAACCTGATTGGTCAGGTCGGGTAAGAAAAGCACCTCTCCGAACCGAAATCTGATTTTTTACAGAAATTGAACCCGTACCCGTCCGAACCACATGTTCGGCCCCATCCGAAACCCTTCGGGTAGGATTGGGTCCACGGGTGGACGAGTTTTTTGCACAGGCCTATTGAATATAATGGGAGTAACGTACAACAGTTAGATCCACTCATTTAGTCCTCTGTTAAATTTGTGGATTTCAAGTTGATGACCTACATCAAAGAAAACTCTATGTACATTTTGCACTTAAGTTCTCCTTGGGGAATCCCTAACAACCAAGGCTTTTTTGGGCCAAATTGGTTGGAGAATAATTTCATTTGGTTGTCACCTTGACTTTCTAGGACAAAAGGAATCTATTTGCTTAAAGGTTAAATTAATAGGAGTATTTGTTTGCTCATCTGTTCATTTTGGGCCATTCCAATGTATCTGCATCATTTTTAAAAAATAGCAACCAAAACAAAGCAACCTTCCAAACTTTACCCCGTAAAAAGTTTCGGCAAACCTATGGATACCGACCCAAGGGGTCCAGAAATTGCACCGATGGGCACGCAGGGCCCACTACAAGTCCTGCACGGATGATCCGAGCTGTTCAATAATTTTAGAAAATAAAACCAAGTGGGCCCCTGAAAAATTAACTTAATCCGATATGTGTAGGTGCTCAATCCAAAGTTTCAATTTTTTAAAAATCGGGGAAAATGGGAAGATTGGATGAAAAATGAGATGTTTGGATCGAGCACCGACAAATATCGGATTGAGCTGATTTTTCACATGGCCACTCGTTTTATATTTTAAAATTATTGAATTGCTCAAATCATCAATGCGGAGCCCAGAGTAGGCCCCGCATGCCCGTCGGTGGCTGTAGCAGCCTCCAAAAAGTTTGCTTAGACTTAGAGTGCATGGGGTTTTATTTGTTTTTGAAGGGCAATTGTGAAAATCTCTGCAATTTTAAGAGGATTCCACAAATAGTTGTAATGCCTATAAAGAGCATAAAAATCAAAATGGAATGGAGGGAGTATTATGTAATGATCCGTAAAATCATCTCCTTCGTTACTACTCTAATAAAAATGAATAGATACCTACCATAGGCCAAGCACCTAGCCAGGAAGACATTCGAAGAACGAGCGTTGTTAAAACTACCATATTGGAAGATTAATTGGACAAAACGACTGTGGTAAGCTACAGTATTGTTAGTTGTTGCTCTAATAATCGCACCAAAATTCGTTAAAGTTGGAGATCGCAACTTCACTGTGAAGTTAGGACCAGGGGTGCCGCGGCGCCGCCCCTCATTAGCATGTTGGGTCAGCTGATCCTATGGAAACTTTCATTTTTGGTATAAATTACGGTAGGAATTTTGATTTGAACCCATTAGGGAAAACATTGACCCTAGCCCGTAGGGAATGCAAAATTTTGACCCTAGCCCGTAGGGAAAACACGGTAGGAATTTTGATTTGTTATAATATCCATACAATATGTACCCTGATTCTAATTTCTACGTCTATGATCTGTTTGAACCGAGTCTTAAAACTCTATGAATTCTTTGTTCGTGTTGATTAAAATTTTGATTTAAAAAAAAAAAAAAAGTCGTTACGGATCATTGGATCACTTTTAGACTTCCATCAGAGCTCTCTAATCTGCAATATATGAAGGATAGGACAGTGTGTAAGGAAACGTTTTCAAACTGCTGTGTAATATAATATAGGCCAGGAATAACGCTGCCGCCAGCCCATGCAAGGGATAATTTCAAGGATCGTTGGATTATTTATAATAAGGTTTCCATCACAACTCCCTAATCTGTCACCTAATATAATATAGATTCGAATGAAAATGTCAAAACATAGATTCGAATGAATAATCACTTCCGTGTCCACTAGACCACTAAATTAGAGGTAGTGGTGGTTACTTTTCTGCTTATAGTAGTTACATTTTTTAGGCCCCGTTCTCGAAAAGAAAATAAGTACTTATTTTTTAAAAGACAATTTCAAACTCAAAAATTATGTGCTTACTCAACTAATTTTTCTATCAATATGGATCTTGTTTGATAGATCTCATTGAGATATTTAATACACTGCAAAAAAAAATTGAAAATTTATTTTTTATTTACATTATTTTTTAGTTTAAAAATATGAAATAAATACTTATATTTTTAAAAAGTATTCTGGAACGGGGCCGTAGTCACATCTTATCCAACCTAAAACTAATCCGACAACCGAACGAGCCCCAGATTCTAATTTCTACATCTAGGATCTGTTTGAACCTAGTCTTGAAACTCTTTGAACTCTTTGTTTGCGTTGATTTAAACTTCAAAAAAAAAAAAAACATGATTTCAATGACTGGCCTATGAATAGGAGGGGCATCCACGTACGTTAGAGCATTTATTCAGACTAAACATGTCATCAAAAAAGCTGTCAAATGGATGGTGGTGGGAAATGGGAATGAACTGTTGGTAATTATATCTTTAATGCCATAGACTGGGTTAAACTGCAATCGGTCATTAGTCACGGTGAGGTTGAGAAGGTGCTAAATAATTTAAAATCGCAGCCGTCCAATAGAAATGAAGCCAAACGATAACTCATAGGTTCTCCGGTAAATAAAATAAAAGGTAGAACCAATTGAAAAGCTTTGACTTGTATATTTTAAAATGGATAATTCCAATGATATTTGTGTTATATTTTTGGGGCAAAATCTTAATAAATTTGAAATGACAGCTATCGTTCCATGTCTTCTTGATTAAGTCTAGAAAATGTTTGAACTTTAGCATTGGGACTCTTTGAACTCTCTACGCTATGCCTAATGCCAAATGCGCAGCAAAAGAGTAGTAGCCAATCCCAAATGTTTCAAACGGATTGATATGCCCAGTCCAGTTTATCTGTTTGTTTTTTAGTAATTTTTGGTGATAAGAATTGTTTATTTTTTAGAACTCATTTATAATAATAAGCACATCAGAAATTACATTGATCAAATATTGTTTGATATGCTTGAGGAACACATTGTACATTGCAAAAAATTGAAAAGTGAAGTTCGATAACCTGAATCAGAACCCATTTTTCACAACATATATGTACTCCAAAAATTAATGCCTCAAATGCACTGCGTAAATAGTTGCGAGTACCTCGTAACTCATAAGGCACGCCCTTTCTTCATGTGGTACTGGAACACTGAATAGTTACTCGGAGAAATTTCACTAAGTGGGGAATGATACGTGCACAAATTTAAAACATAACTCCGAACACGATTATGTCAAACGATTGTGTTTTAAAGCTGCGTAACTAGACTTTTTGGTGTTGTAATGGTCATGTGCCGTGTGTCTCATTTGCTCTGACTTTTTGAATCGTATGATCCTTTGGGAAATTCACGAGACCAATTCAAACCCATCAGATATAAAAGCGGCCGTGAGGGTGTAGGAGTCGCAGAGATAACTACAACTTTTGGTTACCATTTGGAGTCTCTCTAGTTCGTTTCCTCATTCAAAGCAGCTCCCCCTTTCTCGCCCTGTCATCATCTCTGTCTCTTGATCCATTCAATGATCTTAGGATCGCCAAAATTTGCAGCTTCTTTTCTTCTACTTGGGCTTTTTAACAAATTCTAGCTTTTCTAATCTCTTGGTTCATCTTTTAATTTACGCGAAGTATTCTGTCAATCTCGTGTTTTGTTTTCCCTATTGGTTGAATTTGGTAACTGTGTGTCAATGGCTGCGCCGACGAACAGTGGAGAGTCGGACATGGCTAATGAAGATATCTTCTCGAATTTGTCGCCCTTGCGTTCCCCTAGGTGCATTTTGCCACTCCGCTCGACTCCGTCGCCGCCACGGCATTTTCTACCATCGTCCAGTTCAATGGCCGTCCCGTATCAAGGGTCTACCAGTGGAACATCGGATGAGGCTATCGAAGAAGAATTCGATGTGACGATCTAACTTTAATATCCCTTCGTCGCCCTCACATGTCCCTACATTGTCACTGCAAAGGCCTTTTCTTCCCTCGTCCAATTCGATGGTTGTATATCAACCATCCAACCACTCAATGGAAAATCTGCCACAAAACCAACTGCAAGACCCGTACACGTTTCTGCAGCAGCGGCACCAGCGGCAGCTGCTGCAGCTGCAACTGCCGCAGCTGCAACTGCCGCGGCTGCTGCCGCAGTTACGGCTTCGGTTGCAGCTGCCACGGCTGCGGCTGCCCCGGCTGCGGTTGAGGCTGCAGCTGCTACGGTTGCAGCAGCAGCTGCAGCTGCTGCTGCTGCAACTGCAGCCGCAGCAGTGGATATTCTTGCTGCCGAACAAGTTGAAGTTGTCATTGCTACAGCTGCTGCCGCAGCTAGTGCAGGTGTTGGAGATGCAGGAGCTGAGGCTGCGGTCAATGCTGCTAGAGCTGCAGTCGTTGCTGCCAGAGTTGCAGTCGTTGCTGCCGTTGCTGCCAGAGCTGCAGTCGTTGCTGCCAGAGCTGTGGCACATATTCTTGCTATCGAAGCAAATGCAGAAGCCGCAACTCAAGCAATGGATGCTCTCGCTGGCGAATCTGCAGTTCTTATTCTCGCAGTCGAAGCAAATGAAGCCACTGCTGGAGCAGATCTTGCTGTCTTTGAACAATCCGCCAAATTTGAGCGAGGCCACGGTAGATGATGAAATTGGAATTGGGAGTGTGGGAACATGGGACTATGATATGGAAAAGATTCAAACTCCACGTGGAGAAAGAGAAAACAAGAGAACTACTGGAGCTCGAATTGCAATTCCTTTGGAAGACACCCCACAAACTAAGGGAGTGTGTCTTGAGGATGCTGCAATGAATCTCAATGGTACGCATATATACACGCTCCACCAAGAAATAAAAATCTCAATTTTGTTCATTTTTTTTCTTACTAGATAAACTAGATGGGCGTATCCATACCAAAACTCCAGCATAAGTCGAACTCTTTACTATTTCTGAAAATCAAACTCATGACCTTTATACAATGGGATAGCTTCACCACTGCGTCAATATCTGCACTTCATGTAGATAGACTCTTCTCATAAAAACTTCTGACTCCAATCATGCTTTGTACTGGGGCTCAAAATTCGGAGACCTCAATTTTAGTTTCGATACTGGTAGACCAAACACAAAAATACACACATAAAAAATGAGAAAGGAAGTGCATACAAACCCTATGTGCAGAAGATCGCTACCGTTGAAAATGTGTTGACAATATTTTTAGGAGATTTTTACATTCTGCAAAGAAGATAGAGAAACTAAATCTTGACATTTTAGAAGGAAAGTTGAGTTCGAGAAATAAATAAACGACTCTTGGAAATAGAGAAGGAAAGTTGGTATTTCTGTTCTTTACTCCCCCTTGAGATTGCTTCCCCCAGGAGTTAGGATCTGAATTGACCTTGTATATATAAGTGGGAAAGTGGCTATATGCAACCGTGAAATGAGTTGGGGACTGGCTGCAAAGTCCTGGACACAGTCATTAATAAAGCTAGGGAAAAGGAAACAAAAATTGAGAATTGTGAATGATGATATGCTCTGAATGCAATCTTTTACTCGAACATTTTTTGTGGCTCTTGAAATTGGAAATGTGAGTTGGAGTTGGTTTGGTAGAAAGATATTGAGCTTTTGAATTCTTACATATTGCAGTTAGCCAGTCTACACTGTTGAATCATGATACTCTGCCTTCTGATCAAACCTTAGCGGCTACTATTGACGCCAATAATATTGTTGTAAAGGAAATTGTGCCACCGCTGCTTTTGCCGATAGCTCAACAAGAGAACCTAGATGAGGATTTTGGCAATGGAGTTGAGGCAGTTGGAATGGAGAGTGAGCAAGAGGAAAGTGAAACGGAAGATGAGTTCAACACAATTAGCCGGTCTACAAATGGTCAGTTGAACTCCAGGAATTTGGGAAAAAGGGAAAGGGAGAAAATGACCCCAAGAGGAGAAAGAAGAAACAAGAAAACTAATGGAGTTGGAATTGCAATTCCTCTTGAAGATATCTTACAGACTAAGAAAATGCATCTTAAAGATGCTTCAAAGCATCTCAAAGGTACGCATAAGTACACTTCAAGAAATGAAAATCTCAATTTTGTTGGTAGTATATTTGCTTGTTATTTCCAACTGGATAGACTTTCCTCTAAAAAAAACTGTAGCAAAACTTTATAGAGTCAAATATGCTCCAACCATGCTCTGTATGGGAGCTTAAAGATGGAGACCGCTATTTTAGTTTCCATATTTGAAGACCCAACAAAAAAATGGACACATTAACTTTAGGGGAACACTCTTTAGAAACATGCTCAATGCATAGAGGACGTTCGTTCAGTTTTAGTGATTTTTGGTGACTTTTAATTAAGTCCATATTAAAAGAGGGTTTTGTTTTGAGCAGTTGATGCAATTTCAGATTAGTTTAAATGATTTGTAAGTATGATATCTCAACTTGAAGCGAACTGTGGTACAAAACTGGAATCAAACCATAGACAAATGGTTTGGATTAGTCCAGTTATTTGTTTTCATTGATAGGTTTGGTTCTCGACATTTTTAATTCGTACGAACTGGTTTAGTTTTTAATTTAGCACCAAACCGAACCAATCCAGCTCAAGTTCACCTCTGAAAATGGAGACTCAATCTCCATTTACTTGAGAAATATGTATAAGTCTGTACGTCTAATCTATCTAAAAAATAGGTACCATTAAAGTCTTGTAATTACTATTTTTTTTGGATCTAAGTGTAGTAATTACTAGAAGCGCAAGCTTTTGCTTAAGTGAAATCCTATTTCAGTACAACTCAGAAGAATATAATTCCTGACAATTTACATAGTAACATACTAGTATTATTACGATGTGCAAGGCACGTCATCTTGTGCTCACTAAGTTTTTTTTTTGGTGTGTGTGTGTTTTTGGGCATTTATTTGGTTTATTCTTATGTCGGTGATTAAACAATTCTCAAGTTTGTTAGTACCTTCAATGATGGATGTTGACTGTGCAAGAAGTTCTGAGTGGTCGGATGGTGCTATCGCGAGTTGTGTAATTGGAGGACGCAGAGAGAAAAGATGATAGAAAAACAAAAGCATTGAATTTAATGTGGTAGAGCAAAGTTTGTTAGTTTGATATGAACATGTCTAGTAGCCGACAGAGTAGAAGTCGAACCAAGTGCCCATTCGACTCTCCAACCTAACAGGGGACACACATGAGCAAAAGAAGAAATGTCTTAAAAAGTTGGATATAATACGCATGGTGGTCTCCCAACTATTTGAATATAGAGTAAGTGTTCAACTTTGACTCAATCGACACAAATACTACACAGATATTTAATTGATAGAAATACTCAATCGATACACAATGCAAAACTCTGGTTAGAGCCAACTCTGTAACGGGAAACAGGGTTAGGGATCGCTCACCATTCTAAGGAAAATTTGAAGTGAAAGAAGGAAAATTTGCACTTACACCCCCTGTTTTTTACGGATAGTAGGTGTAAGTGCTTAAAATTGAAGTAGAAGAGGTGTATCTTCAAATCAGTGATAATACAAAGGGTGTAAGTACAAATCCCCCTAATTCAACATTAATCACTCTCATTTCATCAACATAATTCATAAGATTTGTTGAAACACCCCTCAAACATAGGAAAAATAAACTTAGATTTCCAAGATTAGAAATCTGTTATTTGACATACTGATTTCAACATAGATATATGAATAAACTTAGGGGTAGTCCTATGGTACACCGTACGCACCATGATTTTAAACCCTTAGATTTCAAAGTGAATAATCTGGACCACCCATTTATTAAATCAATTAATAAAATAAAAAAAGGACTTAGTTAACTCCTCCTTGACTTTGTCTCCCTCTCACTCTCCCTCATATGTAAAATACTACAAATTATATAACATAACCACAATTATTATGACAAAACAAAAAATTGCCATTTTCTTACCACAATGTATCGTACCAAAAGAAATTGATCAAAGGATACTAGATACAAGACCAAAATATGTCGTAGCACAATCAATAATTATTATACCCAAGCAAGATATATGCCTAAAATATCACAAATTAAATATCATATAACTTGACATCCTAACAGCCCTGATCAATCATTCTAAAATTACACTCACTAACGACATTTAGATTGTACATTCAATTTATATTTGATATGAAACATAGTCTTCTGTTGTAGTTGAATGTAAGGTAGTCATGCAACGGTGACACAATAATGACAATTAAATCCATTGAATTTTTTATATTTGTTGATTAAGTCACCTTCGTAAATTTTTGCCTCGGTTAGGTTTAGGAAGCTCCATCATCGGCATGTAGATTGAAAATCAAGATAATTGCTTGACAATTTCCTAGTCCTAAATTAATGGGTTGCCCCAAGCGTAGGGCGGAGACCGTTGTAGCACAATATCCGGTAAGACTGGAGTCGAATCCACTAAGGACGGTGAAGTGCACTGTGGAACCTCGGGTTGTAGTATCAAAATTAGCTCTTAGGTAGCCACCCCTTGTCTTTTGGTTGATTAATTAACTAATACTAATAATAGATAGACTCTTCTCATAAAAACTTATGACTCCAATCATGCTCTGTATGGGAGCTCGAATTCGGAGACCTCAATTTTAGTTTCTATATTGGTAGACCAAACACAAAACTGCACACAAAATGAGAAAGGAAGTGCACACAAACCGTGTGTGCATAAGATCGCTACTGTTGAAAATGTGTTGACAATATTATTAGGAGATTGATACATTCTGCAAGGAAGATAGAGAAACTAAATCTTGACATTTTAGAAGGACAGTTGAGTTCGAGAAATAAATAAACGACTCTTAGAAATGGAGAAGGAAAGTTGGTATTTCTGTTCTTTGCTCCCCCTTGAGATTGCTTCCTCGAGGTGTTAGGCTCTGAATTTACCTGGTATAAGTGGGAAAGGGGCTATAAGCAACCGTGAATGACTCACGGACTCGCCACAAAGTCCTGGACACAGTAATTAACAAAGGGTAAAGGAAAAAAAATTTGAGAACGGTGGTTAGTGAACGTGAATGATGATATGCTCTGAATTCAATTTTTTTGTTGAACCTTTTTTTTTGCTCTTGAAATTGGAAATGTGGGTTGGAGTTGCTTTGGTAGAAGGATATTGAGCTTTTGAATTCTTACATATTGCAGTTAGCCGATCCACACAACTGAATCCTGATACTGTGCCTTCTGATCAAGCCTTAGCGGCTACTATTGACATCAATAGTGCTGTTGTAAATGAAATTGTGTCACCGCTATTTTTGCCGACAACTCGACAAGGGAACCTAGATGAGGATTTTGGCAATGGAGTTGAGGCAGTTGGAATGGGTAGTGAGCGAAAAGGGAAAAGGAAAACGGAAGATGGTCATTTAAACTCTAGGTATTTGGGAAAAGGGAAAAGGATGAAAATGACCCCAAGAGGAGAGAGTAGAAACAGGAAAACTACCGGAGTTAGAATTGAAATTCCTCTCAAAGATATCTTACAGAATAAGGAAATGCTTCTTATAGATGCTGCAAAGCATTTCAAAGGTATGCATAAATACACTTCTTCAAGAAATGAAAATCTTAATTTTGTTGGTAATATCTTTGCTTGTTATTTCAAACTGGATAGACTTTTCTCTAAAAAACTGTAGCAAAACTTTACAAAGTCAAACATGCTCCAACCATGCTCTGTGTGTGAGCTTCAAGATGGAGACCTCAGTTTTAGGTTCCATATTGAAAGACCCAAAAAAAAAATGGATACATTAACTTTATGGGGACACTCTTTAGAAACATGCTCAACAACATTTCAGGGTCTATCTCTCTCCAACCATACTCTGTATGGGAGCATCAAAATGACGACCTTGATTTCAGTTTCCATATTTGAAGACTCAACTAAAAAATGGATACATTCATATTTAAAAATATGCTCAATTCATAGAGGACATATGCTGAATTTTAGTAATTTTTGGTGGCTTTTACTGGAGCTTGTTTTAAAAAGGGTTTTGTGTTGAACATCTAATGCGATTTGTAAGTGGCATAAATAACTCGTACGTATGATATCTAAACTTAAAGATAACAGCGGTTCAAAACTGGAACCGAATCATAGTCAAATGGTTAGAATTGGTCTGGTTCATCATTTCCATGGAAAATATGATTCTTGAAACATTCAATCTGCACGACTTGGTTTGGTTTTTAGTTCAGCATGAAACCGAACTAATACAAGCCATGTTCACCCCTGAAAGTGGATATTCAATCTCCATTGTATTTGAGAAATGTGTATAACCCTAGTCTATGTACATCTAATCTATCAAAAAAAGTAAGTGCCATTCAAACAGTATAGCAATTACTTCCTTTTTGGATCTAGTGTAGTAATTAATTACTTTGAAAATCATATTAATATCCCATATACCTTCAAGAAGGGATTTTCGAAAAGGAAAGATTGAATCTTTAAAAGGTTGAGACTACCAATAATACTAGATGTTGAAGTCTGCAAAATGTAGATGTAGGTTGGAGTTACTCCATAGAAGAATTTTGAGCTGCTCGCACCTTATTTTTTGCCGTTAGCCGATCTACGTTAAAGCGAGCTTGTCGGGAGTATGGTATCGAGAGATGGCCACCTCGCAAAGAACACGAGCTTATCAGCCAATCCCACCCCAATGAATCGGTTGTTGATCAAGAGCGAATCCCACAATCGAATTCCGATACGTTGCTGCCTTCTGCTCAAGTCTTGGCTACTAGTGCTACAAACATTGTGACTATAATGGCAAGGTATGGAGAAGTAAGAATAAAGTTTCAGCTGTCTTGGCCTTGGCGAATGGTAGAGCTGGAACAACAAGTGAAAAAGAGGCTGCCACTCGAGGCTGGAACTTATTACATCAAATACAAAGATGAGGACGATGGCTTGACTTTAATAGCTTGCGATGAGGATATAGAGGATTATATCTCCAGTTCTAGCCGGCAGGGCACCCAGTGGATTGAGGTATTTCTTGAGGCCAAAGTTGCTCGTGAGTTTCGCGTTAACCAACTTTAATCTCGGTACTTAAGCACTTACCCCTCTGAATAGTTTACTGTAGAAGTTGTTGGTTGTGTAGTCCAGATCTATTGCACAGGAGTTGGTTTTAATAGCTTGTGATAAGGATTTACAGGATTACAAAGCCAATTCTAGACTGCTGGGAACCAGTTCGATTGAATCGAAGTATCTGTTTAATTACGTTGACTAACTTGAATCTTGCTAGTTAAGGATTGCCCCTCTTTTCTATTGTAAATTATATTGTAATTATAGTGTTTAGCCTAAGATCACGTGTTTGGTTAAATCAATCTATATAAGCGTATCTTGTCATATACGTTGCACAAAAGTGCGTTTCGAGATTCTCAGTTGCTTGGTATTTGAGTTGTTATTGTTATAGATGTTACTGGTTTTTTAATTTTCAGTTTTATTGAGCTTTGTTCGTGCTAAAGAATGGTAAGGGAGAGGGCACAACAATGATAAAGGATACTTTGTCTTGTAATAGACTTCTTCATGCTCACACACAGTAACATTTAATGTGGGATCCAAAAGTCATATGAGAATGTAGTATTTTCGTTTTGTTCGATAGGGAAAGCATCTAAGAGCATTCGTAGTGGAGTAATCAAAACCAAAAGGTTGCTAAGGTTAACAACGTTTGCTCAAAAAAAGAGCTCAGGTTGGAAACCAAACTTAGCCACCTCCACGAATCCGACTATATTGATGCGGGGTCCAAAAGCCATGTGAGTAATTAGAAAAATTTGGTCTTTGTTCGATCGGGAAAGCTCCCAAAGGACCACAACCTAATCATACAAAGGTAAACAAAACTAAAAAACAATAACTGAAACCACTCCATTACAAATAACTGCAAATGAGTAACACAACAACGCAGTAACCATTGTCTTGTAAGACAGTTTTAACTCCCCTGGCTTTTGATTGATTCCTCTTTCACATTTTGCCGTTAAAAACTTCCCTCTGTACAGCTAAACCATAACTACCCAAAGATAATTGAGTAAGAAAATGACAGGCAATATTTGTCTGCTTCTAGGTCAACTGAACTTTTCTTCTTCTGATACTTCTCTTCTCTAAACACAAGACCATCTGATTTGCTCAATTCCCTCTTATGCCATGAGACCATCATCTAAGGGTGAACCTTGTGTCGACCCATGGTAATAGGAGCTGGTGTATTGTTCCTACTTCCTCTTGTCAGGCTTTGATTGGAGGAGCCTAAGCTTAAAAACCAAGATCAAGAAGATGGGGTTGCCTCATCATTCTCATCAGAAGCAGTTGGAACTGTGGATGATCCAGTGGAGACACTGTTTGCCGCTGGCGGGTTGAACCTTGTAAGTAGCCTGTCTTTGTTTTCCATTCACCATTCTTCTGCCTGCTGCTCCGCAAACCTTCTTTTACTGTGGAATAAGAGGATGTGAGTTCGAGACAGTTGGATGAAAGAAACAATAGGAAGCAAAAAGCTCAAATTTTTTTAATACCAACAATATGCGTACCTCAGTCTACCTTTACTACATTTGTAACAGCCAGAAATTCAACAAGACGAGGGCGACAGAAGTCTTTTTCAATTCCATGACCAAGTCTCCCCACAGAATTCCACTCCCCAGGTAAAAACCTCACATTGCCTTGTAAGAAGAGCAAAATGTCAAACACTGCTTGACGATTTCCTAATCCTAAAATAATGAGTTGTTCCAAGCGTAGGGCGGAGACCGATGCAGCATAATATCCGGTAAGTCCGGAGTCGAATCCACAAAGACGCTGATGTGTGCTGACTAAAAACTCGGGTTGTTACTAATTAAACGGGCTCTTAGGTAGCCACCCCTTGTATGATTGATTGAGATTAACAAAAACTAAGAAATAACTGCTCTTTTTAAATAATTCAAAGGAGGTACGATCGTAGGGTTCATAACATTTGTGACTAGTCCGGGT
Organism: Rhododendron simsii; assembly: GCA_014282245.1. Taxonomy (NCBI): domain Eukaryota; kingdom Viridiplantae; phylum Streptophyta; class Magnoliopsida; order Ericales; family Ericaceae; genus Rhododendron; species Rhododendron simsii. The sequence goes on from CM024954.1 coordinate 5,410,450, forward strand.
TAACATGCTCTGTTTGGAGTTCTTAAAACCATTTAATTTTAGGTTGAAAAAGATACCCCGCAAGATGCGAGACCCTATAGTCGCCGTATACCCATGCACAACAAAGAATGAGTTTTGGACCCCCATTCCCCCGTTCACATGGGCTCCGACGATGCCCAGATTCGTCCGCGGGAAGTATTTTCCAATCTAAAATCATTTTTTCATTGTTTGATAAAAGGAGCAGTGCCTAAACTAGTCACGGTGTGCTAATCACCCTGCGACCCTACCTGTACGACTACTCACTCATTATTAAATAAGAAACAAAAGAAATCCTAATTTGAAACATGATTCTAAATACAGGAAACGAAAAATAAATAAGAGATCCAAACCAAACATAAACAAACGAACAACTTTAATTAAAAACAGAAATTAAAACGAAATATCGGAGTGCGAATAATTGAACAAAGCATCAAAATACTTGAAAGGAAAAGAAAACCCAAAAGAATATATACCGCAGCCCCGTCCGTAACTTTCCACGGCAGCAGCCTTTTTTCCTGTTTTTTTCCCCGGGGCTCCCCCATTCACCAGTAGGTTAATTGTTTATACGGAAATTCTAATCGCAAGGAAGTTTTGCAGGGATCCATGCAAGGAAAATTTTGTTTGGGTCTATTCCGGGTCCTACAAAAATCTAGAAAAATATCTATAAATTTTTAAATATTATTTTATGAGACCCTGTAAAAAATCAGCTCTCACTGACGTCGGTAAGTATTACTTTTAGATTCGTAAGGCGAAACTGCTCAGTTCGCCCATATGAATCCAAAAATAATACTTACCGATATCCGTTGAAGCTGATTTTTTATAGGGCCCCATAAAATAATATTCAAAAATTTATGGATATTTTTCTAGATTTTTGTAGGACCCGGAATAGACCCAAACAAAATTTTCCTTGCATGGATCCCTGCAAAACGTCCTTGCGAATAGCAAAGCTCGTGTTTATATAGGGATTGAGAAATTAAATCACACAAAGGCCCTTTGGGCTTTATAAAATAACATATGAACCATTCAATTTTGAATTATTTCATATTGAACCCCAAACTTCTTTAAAATCTTCTTTTTATTCAAAGTCTTGGACAACGGGGTCGAGCACCCTATAAACATAAAAAGCACATAATAAAAATCAGTTAACAAAAATAAAAGACTAATAAATGTAGATTGGAGGGCCAAAATATGTATATTTTGGCACTTATCAAACACCACTAGCAATTTGGTGAACATCAAGAACTAGAATTGATTCTAAAGGTTTAGGAATCAAGCCATCCTGCTTTGTAGGACATGGACTCCTGGATCCATACCAAACCTCTCCCCGAACATGGACATCTCCCAAGGATTCTACTTCATCTGCTCTAGAACCTTGGCTTGAACAACTAGGGGTGCTCAAAACAGTAACTCAGAAACCATCTCCTCCAACACTTCTTACTTGCATATTTGCACGTTCAGACCTGACATTTATAGGAAAATTCAAAGAACTCTCACCAGAACTTGAATCGATGGACGCCCTACCGTGGGCAATAGTTAAAGTGTACTCTAAAGGTTACGCCGAAAGCACGAGCACTGAGAATGAAATCGCTGCCACCGGCATGTAGCTGTGCTAAAATATTCAAGGAACTGAATTCAATTTTTGGTCACTTATTGGCGTTATGGATGTATGTCTTGGATAAGGAAACAAAGGGCAAACAACAAATACAGAATCAGGTGATGGAACTACATATGGTTCATGACTTCATGTATGATAATTGCACAGTTGCACTCTACAACCAAATCAAATAGTAGTCTTCTCTGAATGATGCCACAGAATTGATTTCAAAACATGTTTGACTGCTACGCGTATGTCTTACCTAGAGGTGGCAAATGGGCGGGTTTGGACGGGTTGAAACGGATTGTGGGTTAAATATGGGCGGGTCAAATATAGGTCAAATAGTAAACGGTTTAAAACGGGTCGGGTCAAATATGGGTCAAGACCAAACCCGCCCGACCCGTCCCGTTTCCCCTTCCTTCTTTTTCCTTTTTTACTGTCTTCCCAGGAAAGATTTTTGAGTGCCAAGCGGGTATATCCCACATGATACCCGCTCGGCGCATCCAAGCCGTCCGACACACTTTTGTACGACGCAAAGTGAAATCCTTTCTCTCCTCTCACCCGAACAGTTTCTCTCTCCTTTTCTCTCTCCAAATTTGAGCCGTTCAAAAATACAAAGAACATCTCGTATGCTCAAGTGGGCACCACATGGAACCCGGTCGGCACTGAAAAATTTTCCTATGGGTTGAAACACGTTAACAAATGGGCAAAACTCTATGGGGTCCATCTCAAAATGTTTGTTCCGTCGGCAAAACGCAAAACAAATACTTCAAAATAATACATGTTTTTAAGGAAAAATTCTCACTTTTTTCATAAAATAAATTAAAAGATCAGAAGTTTACTCGAGTATTTGAATTGGTATTCGTGACGATGGTGCTAAATCTCCCTTCTTCAGCCATTTCCCCTGTCTTCAAACCTAGGAGCAAAGCTCTGTCGTCGACGGACGTGATCTCCAAGTATACCAACACCGGCTTTGAATGCGTTTGGTTTAAAAATTGAGTAACTTTTTTTTTATTTAAAATTTTTTTGCATTTGTTTATTTTGCGTCAAACTTTTGTAGTTTATTAATTCTCAACAAGAGGAATTGAAAAAGTAGGTTTTACATAGGCCAATCGCACACGTCCAAAGTGTTTTTAGACGGTCCATATTGAAAATCAATTATGACCGGCAATAATTAATTATGACCGGTCATAATTGAAAATGAATCTCAGCAAATTCATTGCGCGAATGGAATTAGAGATTGAATTAACTAAAAAAGCTTGAGTTAACTTTCAGTTTTTACTTTTTATTGATCGGCAAGTTAAGCTTCAAATTTTTTTGAGTTTAAAAAAAAAACCTGCAGTTGAATCAGTTTTGTTTTGGTGCTCGATGCCGAAAGTGAGCACGTGGAACTAGCTCTACGGTTGTTCTAGGATTAAATTAAAAAAAAACCGGGAATTTTAGCTTAACAATAGTTAATGGGTCTTGTAATTCCAACCCATATTAAACTCATTTTCAACACATCTAAACCCATGTAACTATGGGTTAAGATGGGTTCAATCCATATCAATCTATTACATAATATGGACAGATTGGGTTGGGTTAAAAATGGATGGATTTAGACAGGTTAAAAAATATGAATTAAGATTGCGACCTCTAGTCTTACCTCATGAGAAGATAAGATTCAAATGCTGGAAAAAGTGATTTGTTGGCAACTGTACATTACTACACACCGATGAAATTCATTATCTAATAAGTAACCCAATGAAAACCTCCCGAAATTGAATGGCTCAAACTGACCAGAAAATGTCCAGCTTACTCGTATACAAATTTTAGATTTTAGTGCACAGATTTAGGGCGGACAGAGGGGGTGCTAAGGGGTGCCTGGCCCTTGCACAACTTCAAATACTCTCATTAAATATAGTACTAGTAGTTTGAGGTTTAGTACGGAAAAGTAGATCGCCCCTGCAAGTCTCTTGAGGGAAGAAAAAGTTTATAATTAATGTTCCTATATATGTGTGTGAAAAAATCTCTTAAAATTTCAAGTTATCACACCGTTTATTTGGTCGTAGGTGCAAGATTGAATGGCGGTTATGCATATACCCACGATTTCATCTCATTATCATAACTAGATAGTAGGAAATATATTTGGATTATATTTTTTTGTTACTAATGAAGAAATACATATGATTTGCTGGCCCTATTGTACTATATGCATAATTTGGACGTTCTCTAGAAGTCAACAAAGATGTCACTGTCAATGTGTAAACTCTTTGCTGGGGAAGTATTGAAACTTTAAACCAAAGAAATAGAATTCTCTCTTCTTCTTTTTTGGTAAATTATCTTTCATTGAAAGCAACAACCAATTACAGGTTCAAAGGGGCATTTCCCTGAAAAAAAAAAAAAAACAAAAACAAAAACAAAACGTAAGGCTCAAAGCCGAACCGGGTAGGTGCTGTGCGGCACCATGATGTGCATGATGCTGTGTGCATCCGGGCCGTCCGTTTAGCAATTCAACGGTCCAAAGTTTATCTCAGTAATAAACGGCTTGGATGGTAGAGATGAAATTTGAATTGTTAAATTGCCGAACAGACTGCTCGGATGTCGCAAAGGCCCAAAGAGAGGCCGCAGCATACAACTAGAAATTTTTAGGAAAAAACTATGTTTGGTATATTCCCTTTAAGGCATAGTAATCTGTTTGCATCAGATCTCTTGATACCCCTCCACAAGCAGAAACACGTACGCAATTCAGAGAATTTTATTCTGCCCCTAGAAACTGTTTGACCTTAGCATTGGGACTCTTTGAACTCTCTCCTCTGTGCGTAATGCCAAATGTACAGCAAAAGACTGAAAAGAGTAGCAGCCAATCTCAAAAGTAGTTATCAAGTAGTCTCAAAGCGATAAGATCAAAAATAAAAAAAATAATTAAAAAAGTAGTCTCAGAGGGATTGAAATGTGCAGTCCGGTATATTTGTTTGTTTTTTCCCGATTTATCTTGGTGATCGGAATTGTTTATTCTTTAGTTATCATTTAGAACATTAATCACGTTAAAAAATATATTGATCAGATACTGTTTGATATGCTCTAGAAACACATTGTATATTGCGAAAATTGAAAAGTGAAGTTCGATAACCTAAATCAGAACCCATTTCCAACTAGGCAAATAAATTTCGAAAAAGAGTGAGGAGGAAAGCCACAAATTTAACGTGTTGAACAACCTAGAGAGACTTTAGCTAATTAAAATGTAGGAAGGACAAATTGTTATTTGTCTTTTGATATATTCTGCTCTAAAAAGAATATCCGCATAAATCATACGTACACAAACCCGAAAGGGTTTGGTTAAGTGGTTATGGGAAAGTAATAAGTGCTCTCCCATGAGGTCACATGTTCCATTTTCACGGAGAACAAACCAAACATTGGCCGTGTCCAATGGGGGTTTTGCCCGGTCATTACGTTCAAAGCCCCGAAATTAATCGAGATGCGCGCAAAAAAATAAAAAAAAATCATACGTACACATGTTAACTAACATTGTATATTTCGATTAGCTAATCTTTGGCGTGTACGCAATACGTGTTGACCAGCCGGCATTCAAATTTTATGCTAACTTCACCATCCTCCCTTGAGGTTTCTTACAAATACACTGCGCTCCCAACCTTTCAACTAATTACACTGGTCTCCACCGAATATAGTGGGAGTAACGTACAACGGTTCAAGACTCCCTAGGTGTGCAGCAATAAATTTCTTTACAACTTACGAATGCTGATATCAATTTCTACGAAGTGCATATGACAAAACAGCATTAGTTAAATTATGTTATAAATTGTCGATCAACCTAGCTAGGTAATTATAAAAATATTTTGATATACAAATTATAGATGCATACAATCTAGTGCATTCTTGTCCATTAATTCCAAAAGGTAAAGTCCTAGCCTTGTAGTTCTTCTCTATGCATAATGCCAAATGTACAGCTACCAAAAGAGTAGTAGCCAATCCCAAAAGTAGTTATCAAGTAGTCTCAAAGGGATTGAAATGTCCATTGATTTTTCCCCATTTATTTTGGTGATTGGAATTATTGATTCTTTAGAAATTATTTAGAACATTCATTCCGTCAAAAATCATATTGATCATATACTGTTTGATATGCTATTGGAACACATTGTATATTACGGAAAATTGAAAAGTGAAGTTTGATAACCTGGAACGGAACCATTTTCCACAACATAGATGTATTCTGAAAGCATATCATACGGCATGTAATCAAACATGATTTTTACGTGACTATTGTTCTTATCGAAATCTAAAAAAATGAGTGATTTTGGTCATTGAATTTTGAAAACTGGTTACAAACATGTAGTAGTAGTAAAGTCTATTTCTCCTTTCAAAAACTCTAAAATCACACACGGTGTATGTGTGGGGATCCCATAAACCATTTAAATGTATGTTTACATGTGTGTGATTACGCATGTGGTATACTACCACATACACACACAATGTGACATTTCCGTAAATTAAAAGATCATCACGCACACAATGAAGGTCGCTCAATCACTCAACGAAAGTGTATGGTAATGCCCGTATCACAGGAATTGTGCTATGTAAATGATTCTGAATATCACGTAAGCCACGCCCGTGGTCATATGGTACTGGAACACTAAATATACAAGGAGAAATTACTGCTATTATGGTTTTGTCATTTGCCAGTGTCTCATTTGCTCCGACTTTTTGAATCTTTTAATCCTTTGGGAAATTCATCAAGATTTTTTTTGTACCGTTATAATTTAAACCTAAAAGAGTAATGTAAGAATCAACATTTTTAAAATTTAAACACACCAACCAGTGTTCTGCATCAACTAAATCAATAAAAATCTAAGAACACTAGTCATTGCTCTGCATTTAACAAAAGCAAAAGAAAATCGGTTAGTGTGAGGGGTTGGGCTAAAAGAAAAAAAGGTTGGGCAAAAATTATTTGGGTTAAACTTTGACATATAAATTTTTTTTTTTTTTTAAATTTTTCCAAGGGCACATGGACTATAGCCCACCTTAGCCTCATACTTCCGCCTTGCCTGTGGACGAGACTCCCACTTGATCAAAGGGAGTTGGAGACGGCAAGGCATGCGAAACCTCGCCCATATTTTCCAGGAGGTGATTTTTGTGGCTCGGATCCACACCACTAGAAACGTTAATGGGAAGCGGGTCTTGTGCAATATTCTTCATCCATCTCTCTAAATCTGAAATGGTCCGGAGAATCTCTAAGAAACACTAGACAAGAAGCGATTAGAGATATTGGTCATGAATCCGCGTAGATCATATTGAGGGAGATTACAACTAGAACAGGCCGGACATGGGGATGTGGTTAACTTCAAGTGGCCCCCACCGTGTGGTATGCAACCTTATTTAAACAGGCTTGATACCCTCGTACTTGGGAAATTTACGGTGTGTGCATGGGACTTGGTCAAAAGAATACCAACTGGAGTATCATATATATAGTCTCTAATTTAAAATCCCTCAGATCTGGGAATCCTGGACGACTTGCCGGGCACGAAGATTCCTTACTGGAAGAAGTAGGGATCCAACAAGTCTGTAATTAAACAATCAATGTGAAACCATAAGGAAATTCATTCTACAGTGTAAACAAAATAACTTTCTCCCCTACCACGGGTTTTATGCCCTAATGGGTGACGAGAAGGGAGGGATTTCTTCCACTCGTGAGGTTTTTGAAGAAACTTTATATTTATCTCAAAATCAATTAGCAATGAGTGGAGAGATCTCAAATATTATTAAATGGTCACACATTCCACTCCCAAGCAATGTTAATTCTATTTCCTTAACAGTTTTTCTATCTTCCTATATAAGATCTCGGAGGCTTTTTCTCCTTCCCCCTTCACCCCCATCCTCCTCCCCAAACCACCATCTGCCGCCACTCCTCCACCTCTTCCGCCGTGCACTCCGACGGCTTTTGGAGGTAGTGCATTGCAAATCGTGGTTGCCGAAGGCGTCCTCCCTGCTAGAGTGGGAGATCTAGGTTGATGGATGAATTCTGCTCCGGTATAATGGACCGTCAGGTTCCGTTACCGGTTTTTCTCTTTTTTGTTCTTTCTTTGGTGTCCACTTTGTAGTATTTCTCCCTGTTTGTGGGGTTTTTATCACCCCTAAGTGGGTGATTTTGTTTGTTTTCTGCAGTGCTCTGACTGTTTGGAGCGATGAGTTTAGTTAGAGTTAGGTATAGTCTTTAGATTGAATTCTCTCTTGTGTGGTTTCTTGATCCCTTCTTTAGACATGAAGTTTCCTTTTGATGTACTGTTTCTTGCATCTATTATTGTTTTGTCGAAAAAAAAACAAAATAACTTTCTAATTAAACAGGACAATTCGTATACTTCGTACACAGGCAATGTGACAGCAACAAATTGTGATTTCCCTTCTAGTATTCTAATCCGTTCCCACTGTATTTAGGAGAAAACCTACCTCAGATAGCTATACCACTTGTGGAATTTCAGTGTGACCTCAACTACAAACTATTGAATAACGAGTAATTATTCTGTAGTTCAAAAGCAAATCCCGCAATTGAATTATGATACGGTTCTGCCTTCTAATCAACCTCGCAAGGAACATGAGCTTATCAGTCAAACTCGCCCCAATGAATCTCCTACGGTTGTTGATCAAGAGCAAACCCCACAATTGAATTCTAATACGGTTTTGCTTTACCAATTCTGAATTAGTAAGAATCAAAGAAGACTATAAGGCAAGGAAACATCCTTCCACTTTGCTTTAGGAAACATCACATCACTCCCACTTCACTTTTGTATAAGCACATAATTTTTTAATTTAAAATGATTTTCTTAAAAAATAAGTACTTATTTATTATTTTCGGGAACAAGTCTTATTATTACACAAAAAATAAGAACTTTAACCCGTTTTGAAACAGACTTTAAGTACAATTTGAGAGTATGGAGCCGGAGTCCTTTTGAACCTTTAGGGAAGTTCAAAAAACCAAACCAATTGTGAATTAGTCAAAGAAGACTAGAAAGGCAAGGAAACATCCTCCCACTTGGCTTTAGGAAACATCACACATCACTACCACTTCACTTTTGAAAAGTCGTCCCATAGTAGGAGTTGTGCTCCAGTAGAAAAGTGGTGTGATTATTGAATAGATGTTGGGTAGCTGAGCAGTAAATTTCTTTTACAACTTACGAAAGCTGATATCAATTTTTGCGAAGTGCATATGACAAAATAGCATTAGTTAAACAGAATTATAAAAAAAATATTGTGATACAGAAATTGTAGATGCATACAATCTCGTGCATTCTTGTCTATTAATTCCAAAAGGTAAACTATTAATCCTAGCCACATAGTTTTTTTGACCAAAATAGCCTTATACTTTTTGTAAATGCATACAATCTTAGGAGGAGGATGATTATTGAATGTGGTAATTTCTTAGTTAACTCATTTTTATACTTTTTACGCTTTTTAGTTGAAATAGTAATGTGATTCTAATAAAGATTAAAATATGGGTAGGGTGATCGGCTCGTCTGCCACTCAGTAATTTGTAGGGTCGACTGATGCCATGGAAAATTTGATTGGCTGTTATTTTGAACCGATTAGGGAGAAACACTGACCCAAGCCTATAGGGAAAGAAAGCACGGGGTAATTTCCTTAATCTAAAATAAACACTGCGACAGATTTTTCTTCTACCTCTAGAAGCTGTTTGAACTTTGAAATTTAAGCATTGGGACCCTTTGAACTCTCTCTTCTCTATGCGTAAATGTAAGGCTATAAAAAGAGTAGCAGCCAATCCCAAATGTAGTTATCAAGTAGTCTCAAAGGGATTGAAATGTCCAATCCGGTTTATTTGTTTGTTTTTTCCCGATTTATTTTGGTGATCGGAAATGTTTATTCTTTAGAAATCATTGAGAACATTCATCACGTCAAAAATATTATTGATCATATGCTGTTTGATATGTTATTGGAACACATTGTATATTACGAAAAAATGAAAAGTGAAGTTCGATAATTAACCTGGATCAAAACACATTTTCCGCAAAATAGATGTACTCTGAAAGCATATCAGAAGGCATGTAATCAAACATGGTTTTTATAACGTGACTAATGTTCTCGTCAAAATCTAAAAAAGTTGAGTGATTTTGGTCATTGAATTCCGAAAACTGACTACAAACAGGTAGTAGTACTGTAGTAAAGTCTATTTCTCCTTTCAAAAACTCTAAAATCACACATGGTGTATGTGTGTGGATCCCATAAACCATGTAAATGTATGTGTACAAATGTGTGATTACGCATGTGGTATACTACCACATATTCACCATGTGACATTGTCATGCGACGTTTTCCGTAAATAAAAAGATCATCATACACACAATGAAGCTCACTTAATCACCCAACGACAGTGTATGATAATGTCTGTATCACAAGAATTGTACTATGTAAATGATTCTGAATATCACGTAAGCCAAGCCCGTGGTCATATGGTGCCGAAACACTGAATATACATGGAGAAATTACTGCTGTTATGGTTATGTCATTTGCTAGTGTCTCATTTGCTCCGACTTTTTGAACCTTTTAATCCTTTGGGAAATTCAGCAAACCAAACCCATCAAATATAAAAGCGGGTGTGAGAGTTAACACACTACTTTACCATTTGGAGTCTCTCATTCGTTCCTCTGTCTCTCATTCGTTTCCTCTCAAAGTCGCTCCCGATTTCTCGCCCTGTCATCTCTGTCTCGCCATCCATCCATCCATTGCTTGATCTTATCTTAGAGGTCTCTCCTAGGATTCAACACCCAGATTCAAAGAATTTGTTTCGTACCGAATTAGGATCTGCATCACCAAATTTTTAATCTCTTGTTTCATCTTTTGATTTAGGAGAATTATTCTGTCAATCTCGTGTTTTTTTTTTCCCCCTAGTGGTTCGAATTGGTAACTGTGTCAATGGCTACGCCTATGAACAGTGGAGAGTCGACATGGTTACTGAAGATTTCCGCTTAATTTGTCGCCCTTACTTTCCCCTTGGTGGTGGCAGCCGTGCTTGACTCCGTCGCCGGCACGGTCTTTCCTACCCTCGTCCAGTTCAATGGTCATGCAGTATCAAGGGTCTAACCAATCCATGGACGATCCGCCACAAAATCAAGAGCACTACGACATCATCGACCCGGCACCGTACTTGGCCGGAGACTCGGCGTTGTTGCAGCAGCCACGTAAGAACTGGAGCGAGGCGTCAGATTGGAGGCCAAGAGGAGGGGGAATTATGACGTTGAACAATCAGGGTTTTGAAGATTCGAATATGGGGTTTGAGGAATCCATGGAGATAACGACCTGTTTCTATTTCCCTCCGTCGCCCACAGATTTCCCTCTGTATCGGCCGATGCCAAGTGTTTTCTTCGTTTCTAGTGAACAGGAGAACATAAGCTTGGCGTTGTCTTATCAGCAAATACTTGAGGACAAGAGCGGTGCGTTGCATGTGATCAACTGGGAGGATGGCGAGAACATCTTTAACCTGCTGTTCCCCGGTGACCTGCTGGTCCACGGCTTTAAGTCTTACGTGGAAAACAAGTTCGGTGATATGGATCAAAAAGCAGTTGCGGCGGGCGTGGTGCGCAAAGACGTGGTTTCGTTGGTGGATAACATATTGGAACAAGAGGACTACGATGAGCACGAAGTGACATTAAGGCGGATCAACTGGTTTGAACAAGACGAGGACATCGTTGACCAGCCGGTCTACGAAATAGTGGTCGTGGCGCACCAACTAATTCAGAACAAGGGCGGTGAGTTGGATGTGATCTTAGGTGGGGGAGTTTTCACGGTCAACGGGCTGAAACGTAGAGACGGTCAAGGCTTGCCTACGACTCCGGGTACATTGCTTATTCGTCAGGCCGAGGTCTGCTATAGAGTGTGGCTGAGACACGGCGGCCAATGGGCGGCCGAGTGTCGTTGCAGGTTGAATCGCCTCAACCGTGGCAGTTTCACAACCGTGGAGGATGCCATCTCAGCTTATGAGATGGTAGGAAGGTGTAGTGGATGGATGGATCTTACTGGTTTTCCTGGACTCTTTGAAAATGAAAACAGATCAAAACTGCCGCTGCAATTGCCACTTATAGCACAAGAATTGAACCCAATTGAGGCAGTTGGAACCGGTAGTGAGGGAATAGGGGATTGTATAATGGCAGATCGGGCTCAGTTGGATTCCGGGTATTTGGGAAAAAGGAAAACCAAGGAAAAGAACCCAGGGGGAGAGAAAAGAAGCAAGAAAACAAATGAAGTTAGAATAGCCATTCCTCTGGAGGATATCTTACAAACCAAGGGAATGAGTCTTAAAGATGCTGCAAATCATCTCAGAGGTACGCATATATACACTCCTCCAAGAAATGAAAACCTCAATTTTTTCTTGTTTTTTTCCCCAACTAGATAGATTAAAAGGGCGTACAAAATGCTCCAAACTCTTACATTTGTAGGTCTTAGGAAAATGTTGATGTGGCACCTTTGCAAGCTGGGAGACTATTTTCGAGAATCGAACTCATGATCTTAGTCATGGCCAGCCTAACTTTTTGGTGTTCTAAAGCGAAATTAAAAATTTAGGCTCTTTATGAACTTTTACAAACAAAATATAGATTAAGTAGATAAATTACCTTTCAAAAAACAACACAAATACTTGAAAAATAATAGAGCAATACAGGGTTTCAAAAACATCACTTAAATATCACTATTCTCCAAAAACATGAACATTATGAGATTTTAAAAGCATCATTTTAAATATCACTCATCTCATTTAGCATAATGAAATTAACGAAAGTCCCTTTGTACTTCAAAACATTTTCTTGCTTCGCACAGTAATTCTTCAAGCATTCATCACCTAAACAATATAAATTTGTTTTTCATTAAACAAAAAAAAAAAACCCAAAACAACAATCGCGTGCAGTGGAAACTTTAGGAAATATTCTTCATAGGGTCATTCGTGAATTCAAAGTTCAGTTGCTTAGACATATAGCTTTACATTAATCAACTAATAATCTTTTCCTCAAAAATTGAAAATTAAATTATAGATATGCTTATGTGTTACAGTCATATATATTATACAGTAAATTTATAGAAGTACTCTCTCCCATTCAAAACTATTAACAGTTATCTTTTAATTAAGTGAAATTCTATTTCAATAAATAAACTCAACTCAGAAGAATACAATTATTGTCAATTTACCTAGTAACATAAACACTTTTAGTTTCTATCATGTTCTGTTCCGCTCGCAGTTGAAGACCTCAAGTTTACAAGCTATATTTGGAGACAAACTCAAAAATATGCCACATCAAAGAGAAGAAGAAACGAAGTGCATACAAAGCCTACAACATAAGAATTAAGAATTGTGGTAGCTAATGTGAAGGGTGATAATATGCTCTAAATGCAATTTTTTTTTTTACTCAACATATATTTTGTCAATCTTGAAATTGGAAACGTGTGTTGGAGTTAATTTGGTAGAAAAATATTGACCTTTTAATTCATCCTTATTGTAGTTAGCCAATCTTCACTAAGGTATGCTTGTCAGAAGTATGGTATTCCTAGATGGCCGCCTCGCAAGATTATCACTCAATCTCACCCCAACGAAACTCTCGCGCTTGTTGATCAAGAGGGAATCCCACAATCGAATTCTGATACTTTGCCTTCTAATCAAGCCTTGGTAGCTACTGTTGAGAAAATCACTAGTGTCGTTGTAAAAGAAATTTTGCCTCCGCCGTTTTCGCAAACTGCTCAACAAGAGAGGCTAGATGAGGATTTTGGCAATGTTGAAGCTGAGGCAGTTGGAGTTGGGAGTGGGGGAACAGGGCAAAGTGAAATGGAAGAGGGTCTGCTCAATTCCAGGTATTTGGAAAAAGAGAAAAGGAAGGAAATGACCCCTAGAGGAGAGAGAAGAAATAAGGAAACTAGTGGAGTTAGAATTGCAATTTCTTTGGAAGAGATCTTACAAACTAAGGAAATGGCTCTTAAAGATGTTGCAACGCATCTTAAAGGTACGCATAAATACATTTTTCCAAGGAATGAAAATCTCAATTTTGTTGGTAATATATTTGCTTAATTGTTATTTCCATCGAGATAGACTTTTCTTTCAAAAACTTCCAGTAAAACTTTTCAGAGCCAAACATACTCCAACCATGCTCTGAATGGGAGCATCAACATGGAGACCTGAATTTTCCCATATTTGAAGACCCAACACAAAATATGGTTACATTAATTTTAGCGGAAGACTCTTTAAAAACATACCCAGTAGATTGAGGACATATGTTGAGCTTTTGTAAGTTATGGTTGTTAGGAATTGAACTCCTTGTTCAACTCACAACGCCCTACGGATTTTGGAAACTAGGATCACAGAAATCGCAAGCAAACAAAAAAAAATAGTGCGTAACGAACAAGAAAAGAAAGAACACAAGATATACGTGGAAAACCTCAACGCGAGGAAAAACCACGGGAGCCACACCAGTCCACTATGAAATCGAATCAAGAGTACAAGTCTTCTCGCAATCTCTCTGAGATCTGCGTTTTCTCTAAAAAACAAGTTGACCTAATTACATACAAGCTGCAGTGTAAAATAGGTCGAGTCCTATGTGGAAATTACACCACAAGTCCTTAAAATATATCGAAGGTTGTCTACACCCCTAACAATGGCAACTTTTAATTAAAAGAGGGTTTTGTTTCAAGTATTTCATGCGATTTTTCAGAGGTATAAATGTTCGTAAGTATGATATCTCAAAGTTGAAACGAACCGTGGTTCAATACTGTAACCGAATCATAGTCAAATGTTTTGAATTGGTCCGGTTCGTCATTAGGATGGATAGGTTTGGGTTTTTGAAATATTCGATTTGTATCTATTGATTTGGTTTCTAGTTTAGCACACAACGGACTAACCGGCAATGTTCACCCCTGGAAAATGGAGATTCATTCTCCATTTATATGAGAAACGTGTATAACCTAGAGGATGTATGTATGCTGAATTTTCATAATATTTGTTTGCTTTTAATTGATCTCATTTTTAAAAAGGGGTTTGTGTCAAGTATCAGATGTGATTTGTAAGTTGTATAAATGACTCGTACATATGATATCTAAACTTAGAGGTATCTGTGGTTCAAAACTAGAACAAATTAACACTCGAATGGTTTGGTTTGGATTGGTCTGGTTCGTCGTTTTCATGTATAGGTTTGGTTCTTAAATCATTAAATCCCCACGACTTAGTTTGGATATTTAGTTCAGCACAAAACAGAACCAATACGAGCCTTGTTCACCATTGAAAGAAATATGTATAACCTAGTCTATGTTCATAAAGACACGGTACCATTAAAGCAGGATAGTTTACTTTCCTTTTGGATCTAGTGTTGTAATTACTTTCAAAATGATATCAATATGGGCTTGGGGGCTCAGCTGTCGCCATTGAGGGACAGGCTGACAGCACCTGCTGTCCCGGCCGAGCGGGGCCGTTCTGGTCTTGCTTCGATAATTGGAAACATTCACTTCGTAGAGCTCATCGAGTAAAAATAACTCTGCAAAAAATCCGTTCGATCGGATATCCGCAGAGCTCATCAAGTAAAATAACTCTGCCAAAAATCCGTTCGTTCGGATATCATTAAATGCCTGAGCGAAAGTAAACATTTTCGATTATCAAAGCGAGACCAGAGCGGGCTCCACTCGACCACTTGGCTGGGACAGCAGGTGGGAGAAGAGAATTTGATTACCACAAAGAAAGTATTGTATCTTTAAAACGTAGGGACTAAAAATAAACATTGGAATTAGTGGTTCAACTTAGAGCATGTGAATAGTGATACACTCTAAATGTACTTTTGAAACAAAACAAAATATTGAATTAATTCTGCAAAATGGAGATGTCGGTTGGAGATACTTGCACAGAAGAATTTTGAGCTTCTCAATTCTTATTTTTTGTAGTTAGCCGATCTACGTTGAAGCGAGTCTGTCGGGAGTATGGTATCAAGAGATGGCCACCTTGCAAGGAACATGAGCTTATCAATGACACTCGCCCCAACAAATCTGTTGCGGTTGTTGATCAAGAGCAAATCCCGCAATTGAATTCTGATATGGTTCAGCCTTCTAATCAACCTCACAAGGAACACGAGCTTATCAATCAAACTCGTCCCAATGAATCTCCTACGGTTGTTGATCAAGAGCAAACCCCACAATTGAATTCTGATAAGGTTCTTCTGCCTTCTACTCAAGTCTCGGCTACTAATGATACAAAAAGTGTGAAGCTCAAGGCAAGGTATGAAGAAGTAACAATAGCATTTCGACTGTCTTGGCCGTTCCGAAAGGTACAGCTGGAACTAGAAGTGAAAAGGAGGCTATCACTCGAGGCTGGAACTTATAACATCAATTACAAAGATGAGGATGATGATTTGATTTTAATATCTTGCGACGAAGATTTAGAGGAATGTATCTCCAGTTCTAGCCCACTGGGCTCCCGTTGTCATGAGCTATTTCTTAAGCCGAAGTAGCTCATGAATTTGGCGTTGACCAATTTTAATCTTGGTACTTAAGCATTTAGCCATTTACCCTTCTTTAATTTACAGTACAGTATATTTTATTGCAGAAGTGTTTGGTTACACAGCCAAAGTTTGGACGTCACCAGATCTATTGGACCAGAGAAGTGCATTTAAAGATTGTCCAATACCTTTGTATTTGAGTTGTTGTTGCTGTAGTCTGAATATTTAGTGCTTCACATGGTATGTTTTACGCTATGTTCTCCAATTATGGGTTTTAGATTTTTTGGTTGTTTTGAGCTTTTGTTTGTTATGAAGAATTGTAACGGAGGAAGGGAGAGGAAACAACAGTACTAGGAATACTTTTGTCTTTAAATACAATTCTTCATGCTCACGTAATTTGTGAATCTTACCGTAAGGCTTAATGTGTGACCAAAAAATTATGTGGGTATGAGTATTTTCAACCTTGTTCAAGAGGACCACAACATAATAACAAAAAGGTGAACAAGATGCAAAAACAAACCTTTAACAAAAACCTCATTCTCTTAGGGTTTTGATTTTTTGAATCTTTTGATCCTTTGGGAAAGTTCAAAAAACCAAACCAATTGTGAATTAGTAAGAATCAAAGAAGGCTAGAAAGGCAAGGAAACATCACATCACTCCCACTTCACTTTTGAAAATTAGTCGCATAGTAGGAGTAGCACTCCAGTAGAAAAGTGGTGTGAATTCTCGATTTCACACCAAACCCATCAATAAGAGGGGTGCTATAAGGGGCCGTTTGTCGGACGGGTAAAATTTTTAGTGGACTAGAAACATGGATGATAAGAGGTTAATGAGGTATGGATATGTTATGATCGAGATATGAAAATGGAGGGAATTTAGAGCATTCGGGTTGTTCAAAAGTATTGTGGACAAATGACTCAGATTTAAAAGGGTGTTTAAAAAAAAACACAAAAATATTCTCTTTAAATCTGAATCGTTCAAAACACTTTTGAATGATCCGGATATACCAACTTAACCAAACTAGTCAATAACCAAATTGACCAGATCTGATCCTCCTAATAAGAGGCATGTGATGACAGTAGTGATGGTGGTACATGACCCCACTAGTCAGACTTTTTTCCTCCAACCATGTTGAAAAATTGGACGTATAGAGCAAGTTGGGCATCTTTTATTTTCTGTTTACTCAAGGCCCACGGACTATGAAGCACGGATATAGATACGGGATACGGATACGACACGATACGGATACGGCGATACGGCAAAACCTAAAAAACTAGGATACGGATACGTCGGGGATACGGCTGTGCAAATTATATATTTTTATAATTATTAGTCTCATACTAGGCACAAGAAGTCAAAAAGTAGTTAAATTGCCAATACTAAGCATTAACCACATGTCCAAACAAAAGAGAACCTAACAAAAACTAATACGAAGCATCCAACATCCAATACATGCCAAAAGTCACTAGTTTGCCGTATTTTGTCTTTTGCTAGAGCAGGTTACAACTAGTAACTAGTTTGACCTATTGTATTTTCTGTATAAAAAGCAAAGTTAACGTGGCAATAAAAGAAAAACCAACCTCAACAATATATATATATATATATGACCACCGGGTAAGTATGATACGATCAGGAGAGAGAGAGAGAGAGAGAGAGAGAGAGAGAGAGAGAGAGAGAGAGAGAGTACCTGCCTTCAATTGATCTAGGGAGTACCTGCCTTCAATTGATCTAGGGAGAGAAGGAATCGATCGAGTTCTAGGGCTTGGATGTCGATTGTCGAGTATGTCTGCCAATAGACGTAAGTATTTTATACTCCTTATAGTTCTATTACACTTTCCCCCCTCTAATTTATAATTTTATTACACTTTTCTCCTCATAATCTTATTGTTTTCTACTTAAATCTTTAAAAAATTTCATTTTTGACCCCGCCGTATCCGAAACGTATCCGGCCGTATCCCTCCCGTATCGCTCGCGTATCCGAAACGTATCCGAAAATAAAAACATTTAATTTAATTACAGGATACTTATTTGCCGTATCCGATACGTATCGGGCCGTATCGGGCGCGTATCCGTATCCGGGGAGTATCCGATACTTGTACGTGACTAGTTTCGGAGTATCCGTGCTTCATAGCCCACGGATAAGCTTACGCACACTCCGTGTAAAAAGCGCGTAAGAAGTTACTCCAGAAGACTAGTCTTTTGCCATTCTGGGCAAGGTTTATTTAAAGAAATCGATATTCGCGCTTCTAAGATTATTGATGGCGCTTCACTTATAACGTGAAATTATTAGTAATTTTATGAACAAAAAAGAGCACCATTAGCAATTTGAGAGCTCGAATATTAATTTCCTTATTTAAAGTCGAGTTACTGTGTGTGAACGGGCCTAACAAGGATTAACAACACACAAGAAATTTCAAAGTTGAGGCTAAGATTACATTTCAAGTCAATTATTGGGTATCCTCTGGAAGCATAACGAGCTAGCCAACAGAATTTTTATTCTTTCATCAATCTATAGTGAAGTTGGTTTTCCATCTCTTTTCCCTAGCGGTGAACGTTCGAGTCTCACAAAAGACGGGTTTTTGGGGGCCAGAGATATAAAGTCTCTGAACTCTTGTGCTAACTCTATACAAATTTCAAAGTTGAGGCTAAGAGTACGTTTCAAGTCAATTATTGGGCATCCTCTGCAAGCATAACGAGCTAGCCAACAGAATTTTTATTCTTTCGTCAATCTATAGTGAAGTTGGTTGTCCATCTCTTTCCCTAGCAGTGAACGTTCGAGTCTCATGAGAGACGGGGTTTTTGGGGGCCAGAGATATAGATTGCCTCTAGACTCCTGTGCTAACTCTATAGAAATTTCAAAGTTGAGGCTAAGAGTATGTTTCAAGTCAATTGTTGGGCATCCTCTGGAAGCATGACGAGCTAGCCAACAAAATTTTTATTCTTTCGTCAATCTATAGTGAAGTTGGTTGTCCATCTCTTTCCCCTAGCGGTGAATGTTCGAGTCTCACGAGGGACGGGGTTTTTGGGGCTAGGGATATAGATAGCCTCTGGACTCCTGTGCTAATTCTAACACCTCCGCTAATGTATACAATATTGGTAAAAAAAAAATCTAACAATGGCATAATAATTGATGGTTAATAGACACAATACTAAAAACAGTTTGATGTCAAAACGCCACGTAAGCCTTAAAAAAAATTTGACATCTCCAATTTGAAGTCAAGGGTTGAAGATGCTCTAATAAATAAAAACTAATACTAGGGGGGAGGGGTTAGCTAGCCCCAACGATCAAAAATAGTCTCCAATCATCTTGATTTTGCTCTAACCACTCTTTACCTCACTCTAACCAAACACAATACTCCTATAACTAATTCTAATATTCGTATAATCCCATCTATTATCCCGCAGTCCCTGCTATCCCATTTCTTAGTTCCATCTTATCCAATTCTTTCTAAAAATAATCCGGCAATCAAGCATAATCCGACAATCAAACGGGCCCCAGATTCGAATTTCTACGTCTAGGATATGTTTGAACCATGTCTTGAAACTCTTTGAAGACTTTGTTTTGTGTCGATTCAAATTCTGGGGGGAAAAAAGGAAGAAGTTGTTTTACTACCTCTAGCTAGGAACTACTGGAACTCTTTGAACTCTTTGTTTGGGTTGACTCAAATTTTGAACCAAAGTAAGGATCTTTAGATTATTCCTAGGTTTCCATCACAGCTTTCTATTCTGCCAGGCAAGATATTGTAAGGGACGACGTTTTCCAAGAATGGTTTCGTGTGATGTACTAAATTAGTAGTAACAATAGGAATAGTTACTTTCTTGTCACGAAAGCACAAACTAGACGGAACCTGAACACTGGACAGGGCGCCCCTCACGAGTTGAGTTTTGTTCACCCTCCACTTAAGATGGTGAATATTATCCTTTTCCATATTGGTTGAAATGGTATTGTTTCCCACTTTTCCGCTGGGTAGGCGTGAGCGGAAAATCCAATGGCGCGTGTGTGGTGTGAGCGCGGGCGTGCCAGGACTTGTCACGTCCAACGTATGAAAGGCGTGAGTGCGTCTCGATCTGACTTCGTATGTAGAGCGACTGCGTGTGACCCAAAGGGCGAGGCCACAATGAGGTTCGTGGTTTTGCCACAACGAGCGTGGACTTATAATTTCCCAACTGTGCGAGAAAAAGTAGAGAACAACGTAAAATAACTTTATTATATAATAATAATAAAGTTGGGGATACAAGAGACATATGAATAACTTTATTACGTACAAGAGAGATAGAAACTCAAATTACTTGAGGAAGTAATTGAGTAAATGAGAGAGAAGTGAGATAGTTGCTTCACTGGGAAGGCTTTCGTTTTAAGCGTTGAGCTTGATTGGTGCGTGGATCCTTTTTTATTCTTGAGTTTTGCTATTTATAGGCAAAATGCTCCATGGTCTTTGCATGTGGTAAACCTCTTGACTTCACTGCAATGTGACACGTGTCCCATGAGCTTCCAAATGTTGCCAAGTGTCCAAAATAATTTTCACTTCATGGGATCATGAGTAGTTAATATATGCAAAGCATATTTACCACATGTTTTTCTTGTACGTGGGCAGTTAATAAAAGTTAGTGGGCTTCTCCCACTTTCTTTTTTTGTGGGCATCAAGGAATAATGGACCATTTGACTTGTCAAATGGTCATGTGACAATCATCCACATTTTCTTATACGAGACTTCATCTGATGCAAAACAAATCATGATAATGGGCCTTGCAAACAAATTAATATGTGCAAGGCCTTGTTCCCATAATAAATTAAGCGGGCCCCGTTTTCATCTTTACAGAATTTGGCCTATAGCTCACAACTCCAATCTCTAGACAGAAATGGGCTAAAATTAATTGGGCCCAACCAAGACTATCTTGGCCCATTAATTTTACTCCAATACATCTATACTTTTTGGGCCCAATTTAATTAAAAAATAATTAAATGGCATTTCAACGCTTGCCCAAAATTGGGTGTCAAAAACGGATATAAACAGGTATGGATCCAATAAGAAGAAGGGTAATATTCACCCTCTTGTAAGGAGGGTAACAAAATTGCACTCGCCCCTCGCTCTATAAAATCATGGGAAAATGACGGCTTAGGACGTGTTTTGATAATTAATACCCGCCAAGAACAAGTTAAGAACATTTGTTAATACTGAAAATGTCCTTGGCGGGTATTAATTATCAAAACACTTCTTTAGCCGTCATTTTCCCTAAAATCAACACAAAGACGAAGCGGCTCCTCTACAGTTTGCGTTCTTCATTTTCTATTTGTGTGCTGTCCCGTTTCTGTTTGAAGATATTGGAAATTGTGGTCGGAAACAGATAAGAATTCGTTTCTCCTTGTTTTCTCTCTTTTGAACCAAATTAGGATCAATTTCAGTTTAATCTCTTGTTTCTTCAATTTTTTATTGTTGGTATTTTGGTCTCTTGCGTCTTCCTTTGAGGCTTTGATTGGGGCGAAATACAAAATCTTATCTCAATCCCTTGTATTTTTTTTTATTTGTTGAATTTTGTTGCGCCTGGGAAAAGTGGAGAATCGGACATGGCCTTCAAAGGATTCGATGAGTTGAACTGCTCGTTTCATTCCTCTCTGTCGCCCGCAAATAATGCACTGTTGCCACCGCCGCCGCCACCCTTGTCCGATTCAATGGTTGCATATTCACGGTCAAACCAATTCATGGACAATCCGCAACAAAATCAACAGTGGTACCACGAAGACATCGTTCACCAGCTACCTAACTTGGCTGGAGACTAGGCGTTACTGCATAACGAGCTAGCCAACAGAATTTTTATTCTTTCATCAATCTATAGTAAAGTTGGTTGTCCATCTCTTTCCCCTAGCAGTGAACATTCGAGTCTCACGAGAGACGGGGTTTTTGGGGGCTAGGGATATAGATAGCCTCTGAAATCCTGTGCTAATTCTAATACCTTCGCTAATGTATACAATATTAATTGGTAAAAAAAAAAAAATTCTAACAATGGCATAATAATTGGTGTTTAATAGACACAATACTAAAAAAGCTTGATGTCAAAACGCCACGTAAGCCTTAAAAAAAATTGACACCTCCAATTTGAAGTTAAGGGTTGAAGATGCTCTAGTAAATAAAACTAATACCGGGGGGGAGGGGTTAGCTAGCCCCAACGATCAAAAATAGTCTCCATCATCTTGATTTTGCTCTAATCACTCTTTATCTCGCTCTAACCAAACACAATACTCCTATAACTAATTCTAATATTCGTATAATCCCATCTATTTTCCCTCGGTCCCTGCTATCCCATTTCTTAGGTCCATCTTATCTAATTCTTTCTAAAAATAATCCGGTAATCAAACATAATCCGACAAACAAACGGGCCCTAGATTCGAATTTCTACGTCTAGGATATGTTTGAATCATGTCTTGAAACTCTTTGAACACTTTGTTTTGTGTCGATTCAAATTTTGGGGGAAAAAAAGAAGAAGTTGTTTTACTACCTCTAGCTAGGAACTACTGGAACTCTTTGAACTCTTTGTTTGGGTTGACTCAAATTTTGAACCAAAGTAAGGATCTTTGGATTATTCCTAGGTTTCCATCACAGCTTTCTATTCTGCCAGGCAAGATATTGGAGAAATTATTCGTTGCCTTGGGGCAACACATCATTTTGGACAGGTGTTGCCCACACCAATTAAAATCTGCCTTGTGTCATTATTCTGACACATCTACTCCTCTGAATGACCAAACACGTACCCAAGACAAACTGAAAAGCAACAGCGTTAACATCTACGCAGTTACCCTGTCTTGTCATTTTTGATGTCTTTGTTCTCACCTCCTTTAATTTTCAGTCACATTTTTTCCCTCCATTTTAAACTCCGTTTCCTTTTCTTTTTTTTTCCAGACCAAAGAATACCTCTGCTTCTATTTCTTCAGCTCAAAATACACATACAAGTTCTGGTGGTTGAATGACATTTAATTTCCGTTAAAAAAATGACATTTAATAGAAATAGGGACCCATTAAAGTTTTATTATGATCTAATGGTAATGTCTACACAAAAATGTCTACGTTTTTTTCACAAATGGCCCCTTTCCAGTTTCTTTCAAAAAGTACTTTTTGAAAAGAAAGATAATTTCAAGCTCAAAATTCATGTGTTTACGCAAATAATTTTCATTCCAATATGGATCTGGTGTTGATCGATTTCATTGAGATCTTTAAACGGTGCGAAAAAAAATCAAAAAATTACTTTTCATTTTCATTATATTTGATTTTGAAATTACCTTCTTTTTTAAAAAAATTTTTTGAAAAGAAAGCAAAACGGCACCTTACTACCGGAAGCATGGCCTAAAAGTGACTGAAAAAATGAAAAGAGGAGAGAGAATAGCAAGGACATCAAAACACGTAAATTTAAAACACTTAAATTTTTTCTATTTTACAGATTATGTGACATGCACATGTCCCTTTGACGATTTTTTGGATCTTAGACTAACGATAGGTCTTATGTTTTAGGAATCGGAAGATAAAGGGGTAGGTTGTAGCGTTTTATAGTGGGAGGGAGTAAAGTGAAAAAAATTGTATAGACAAAGGGGGCAACAAGTAATTAACCCATCTTTCATTTTCTATTTGTGTACTGTCCCGTTTCTGTTTGAAGATATTAGAAATTGTGGTCGGAAACATATAAGAATTCGTTTCTCCTTGTTTTCTCTCTTTTGGACCAAATTAGGATCAATTTCAGTTGGATACTGATTTTCGCGCTCCTCCGTTTACTACAGGCGCTCCATCTTTTTATTTTTTACCCTGTGGTGTTGGCCGCAATACCACAGTGTAAAAAAGAAAAAGTAGAGCGCCTGCGGTAAAATTTGGAGCGCGAAAATCACTATCCTTTCAGTTTAATCTCTTGTTTCTTCCTTTGTTTATTGTTGGTATTTTGGTCTCTTGCGTCTTCCTTTGATTGGGGCGAAATACAAAATCTTATCTCAATCCCTTGTGTTTTTCTATTCGTTGAATTTGGTTGCGCCTGGGAAAAGTGGAGAATCGGACATGGCCTTCAAAGGATTCGATGAGTTGAACTGCTTGTTTCATTCCTCTCTGTCGCCCGCAAATAATGTACTGTCGCCACCGCTGCCGCCACCCTTGTCCGATTCAATGGTTGCATATTCACGGTCAAACCAATTCATGGACAATCCGCAACAAAATCAACAGTGGCACCACGAGGACATCGTTCACCAGCCACCTAACTTGGCTGGAGACTCGGCCTTGTTGCAGCAGCTACTTCAGAACTGGACGGATGCGTCAGACCAGAGGCCGAGAGAGGGAATTATGACGATGAACATGCTGGAGTTACAGAGCAACAATCAGGGCATTTTTAGGACTCCGGCAGCACCGCCTATTAGCCGACCAAGAGCTACTCGGGAATTTCACAAAGGTGGTTATTTAATTTTGCTGCTTTTTTCAATAAAGAATTGTTATCAAGTCCATTATAGAATTTTGTAACATGTCCAATCCACCTCATATTTTCAAAACATTTCTAGTCCAGCCCATTACATTTTTTAAAGTCTCTGGTCCACTTCATTTTTTGATAGGACAAAATTGTCCCTTCACTAAATTTTACACAATCACCACCACTACAGCCATCGACGCCGCCACCATAGCCACCACCACCACCACCTCCACCATCACCACCACCACGCCACCACAACCACCAAACCACCAACACGTCCACGGCCACGACCACCTCAACCATCACGCCGCCACCACCACAATGCCGCAACCTCCACCGCAATTACCACCACCACACTGCCACCACAATCATAACCATCACCACTCAACCACTATCACCACAACGCAACCACCACCGCTCCACCACCACCACCACCACACCCTCACCACCATCACCAAAACGCCGCCCCTACCACCACCATCACCAAAACGCCGCCCCCACCACCACCTCAACCACTACGTTGCCGCCGCCGCCGCCGCCATGTACCACCACCGCAACAATGCCGCAACCTCCATCACAATTACCAACACCACGCCACCACCATTCCACCACCTCCACCACGATGCCACCACCACCGCTCCACCACCACCACCACCACCACCTCCACCACCACCACAATGCCGCTCTAACCACCATCTACACCACCACCACCGCTCCACCACCACCACACCCTAACAACCACCACCACCTCTACCACCACAAACACAACGCCGTAACCACCACCACTCCACCACCACCACCGCCACAGCCACCGCCACCACCACAATGCCGCTCTAACCACCATCTACACCACCACCACCGCTCCACCACCACCACACCATAACCACCACCACCACTGCCACCACCTCTACCACCACCACCACAACGCCGCAACCACCACCACTCCACCACCACAACCGCCACCACCACCACCACCGCTCCACCACCACCACCACCTCCACCTCCACCACCGCCACAATGCCGCTCTAACCACCATCTACACCACCACCACCGCTCCACCACCACCACACCCTAACCATCACCTCTACCACCAACACCATAACGCCGCAACCACCACCACTCCACCACCACCACCGCCACCGCCACCACCACAATGCCACTCTAACCACCATCTACACCACCACCACACCCTAACCACCACCACCTCTACCACCACCACCACAACGCCGCAACCAGCACCACCACCGCCGCCGCCGCCGCCGTCACAGCCACCACCGCTCCACCATCACCACCACCACCTCCACCGCTGCCACAATGCCGCTCTAACCACCATCTACACCACCACCACCGCTCCACCACCACCACCACACCCTAACCACCACCTCTACCACCAACACCACAACACCGCAACCACCACCACTCCACCACCACCACCGCCACCGCCACCGCCACCGCCACAATGCCGCTCTAACCACCATCTACACCACCACCACCACTCCACCACCACCATCTCTACCACCACCACCACAACGCTGCAACAACCACCACCACCACCACCACCGCTCCATCACCACCACCACACCTCCACCACCACCACCACCACCACCTCCACCACCGCCATAATGCCGCTCTAACCACCATCTACACCACCACCACCGCTCCACCACCACCACACCCTAACCACCACCACCACCGCCACCGCTCCACCACCACAACGGCGCAACCACCACCACTCCACCACCGCCACCGCCACCGCCACCACCACTCCACCACCACCACGCCCCCAACCCCACCACCACCACGCCGCCGCCACCATCACCACGCCCCCACCACGGCCTCAACCACCATGCCGCTGCCACTACCACATTGCCGCAACCTCCACTATAATTACCACCACCACCTCCACCACAACCCCGCCCCCACCACCATCTCCACCACCACCCCCACCACCACCCCCACGACGATGCCACCACCACCCCCACCACCACACCCCCCCCAAACCACCACGCCGTCACCACCTCCACTGCCTCTACCACCACCACAACGGTGCCACCCCCACCACTCCACTACCACCGCCACGCCCCCATCACCATCTGCACCACCACCACGACTCCACCACTCTCACCACCTCTATCACCATCACGCCCCCACCACCACCTCAACCATCACGTCGCCGCCACTACTACCACATTGGCGCAACCTCCACCACAACGACTACCACCACGACCGCAAGGACCACCACCACCATGCCGCCACCACAATGACCAAATGCACTATACATACTTTTTGTTATATATTTAGACTGCAAATTTACACTTTTAGACTGCATATTATTAAATGAACACTAACGCCCATGACAATTTAGACTGCAAATTTGTACTTTTAGACTGCAAATTTGTTAATTAAACACCAACGCTAGAGAAAATTTAAACTGTAAATTTGCACTTTTAGACTGCAAATAAAGGCACTTTCGTAAACTTTGCAGTTTAAAAGTGTAAATTTACAGTCTACACAAAAATTTAGACTGCAAATTATTAAATGAAAGCTAAAGCCAATGAGAATTTAGACTGCAAATTTTCACTTTTAGACTGCAAATTTGTTAAATGAACACCAACCCCAGAAAAAATTTAGATTGCAAATAAAGGCACTTTCGTAAACTTTGCAGTCTAAAAGTGCAAATTTGCAGTCTACACAAAAATTTATACTGCAAATTACTAAACGAACACTAACGCTAATGACACAAAAATTTAGACTGCAAATTATTAAACGAGCACTAACGCTAATGAGAATTTAGACTGCAAATTTGTACTTTTAGATTGCAAATTTGTTGATTGAACACCAATACCAGAAAAAATTTAGAATGCAAATTTACACTTTTAGACTGCAAACAAAGGCACTTTCATAAACTTTGCTGTCTAAAAGTACAAATTTGCAGTTTACACACAAATTTAGACTGCAAATTATTAGATGAGCATTAACGCTAATGAAGTTTTAGACTGCAAAGAGAAAATTTAGACTGCAAGTTTGCACTTTTAGAATACGAATAAAGGCACTTTCGTAAACTTTGTAGTCTAAAAGTGTAAATTTGCAGTCTACACAAAAATTTAGACTGCAAATTATTAGATGAACGTAACGCCAATGAGAATTTAGACTGCAAATTTGCACTTTTAGATTGCTAATTTGTTAAATGAATACCAATGCCAGAAAAAATTTAAACTGCAAATAAAGGCACTTTCGTAAACTTTGAATCTAAAACTGCAAATTTACAGTCTAGACAAAAATTTAGACTGCAAATTATCAAATGAACACTAATGCCAATGAAAATTTAGACTGCAAATTTGCACTTTTAGACCGCAAATTTGTTAATTGAACACCAATGCCTGAGAAAATTTAGACTGCAAATTTATAGTACTTTTAGACTGCAAATAAATCCACTTTCGTAAACTTTGCAATCTGAAAGTGCAAATTTGTAATCTACACACAAATTTAGACCGCAAATTATTAAATAAACACTAACACCAATGAAAATTTAAACTGCAAATTTGCACTTTTAGACTGTAAATTATTTTCTTAAAATACTAACGCCAATGAGACATCAGAAACACAAGTGTGACCCAGAAGGAATGTGAATTACCAAAGAAGAAGTGGTGGTGGTGGAGTGATGGCGGGGGCGTGGTAGTGGTGTTGGTGATGGTGGAGTAGTGGTGGTGGTTGTGGTGGCGGTAGTGGTGATGACGGTGGTGGTGGCGGCGGCGGCGGCATGGTAGTGGTCATTGTACAGGTGGTGGCGGCGTAGTGTTAATGGAGTGGTGGTGGTTGTGGTGGTTGTCATTTCGGTGGTGGTGGTGGTGGAATGATGGCGGCGGCGGCGGCGGCGGTGGTTGTGATGGAGTGGTGGTGGTTGTGGTGATCGCTTGGTGGTGGTGATAATTGTAGTGGAGGTGGCGGTGTTGTGGTAGTGGTGGTGGTTGTGGCGGCGTGGTGGTAGAGTGATAGCAGTGGCGATGGCGGTGGCGGTGGCGGTGCCGGTGGCGGCTTGGTGGTGGTGGTAATTGTGGTGGAGGTGGCAGCATTGTGGTGGTGGTGGTGGTTGTGGCGGTGTGGTGGTGGAGTGATAGCGGTGGCGGTGGTGGCAGTGGTGGTGGTGGAGTGGTGGTGGTGGTGGTGGCGGCGGCTTGGTGGTGGTGGTAATTGCGGTGGAGGTGGCGGGATGGTGGTGGTTGCGGCGGCAGTGTGGTGGTGGTGGTGGTAGCAGCAACGGCGGCGGATTGGTGGTGGAGATGGTGGTGGGGGCGTAGTGGTGGTGGAGGTGCCAATGGTGGTGTTGGTGGCGGTGATGGAGTGGTGGTGGTGGTGGTGATGGAGGTGGTGGTGGGGGCGTGGTGGCGGCGGCGGCGACGTAGTGGTGGTCATTATGGTGGTGGTGGTGATGGTTGTTATGTGGTTGTAATAAGATCGAAAAAAATGAAAAAATGTATTTTTTGTATTAGCCAAACAAGGCCCTTGTTTCTTTTACATAGGTTATTTTTGTCATTGAAATTTTTAGTGGATTAGAGGTGTTAGGAACTTTAGAAGTGGATTAGGTGGGTTAGAAATATGCTATAATGGACTTATCAAAAATTCTCCCTTTTTTCAATTGGGTTTGCATCCAATTTCAGTTTAATCTCTTCTTTCTTCTTTTGATTGGGGTGAAAAACTCTCTCGATCCCGTGTCCCCCCCCCCCCCCCCCCCCCCCGGCCATTTGTTGGATTTCCTAAATCTGTCAATGGCTGCGCTTAGGTTAAATCGGGAATCGGAATCGGTGGCTACTGAATATTACGAGAAGTTGACCTGCTTCAATTTCCCCCTGTCACAGCTACCGTCTTTCCCAACTTCGTCCAATTCAATGGCTGTATGTTTATGGTGTAACCAATCCATCGAAAATTTGCCACAAAATGAACAGTACAGGGGCATCGGTGACCCATCGCTGTCGTTCAAGGAGCAGCTCCGCGCCATTCTTTCAGCAACAGAAGAAGTGGTTAGAATTAGAATGGTGTTCCGCGAAATGTCCAGTACAAGGAAGGAAAAGACCCCTGGAGGAAATAGTGGAAACAAGCAAACAACTACTACTACTACTACTACTAGAGTTGCAGGATTAGAAATTATGAGGGCGAATCAGGCCCCATATTTTCCTCACCGAATCGACCCAGCCGTATTCAATCGCCCTGAAGTCTTGGAAAATATGAAAAGAGCGGAGCCCACGGCGGCGATGTCAGCTGCTATTCGAAAAGACTTTCTCAATTTGCGACGTCATGCTATCAGTATTCAATTAAGCCCTCTCTAAAGTACTACTGTACTATTTGGGTAACAGATGTGATTTAGAGTGGAGAAGGAGGAAGGGGAGAAGAAAGTAGAAAGACACAAGGGCCACAACAATTACATTAATCGCATACATTCCACTACCTTATGCCTTGTTCCCTTCGCGATTCAAAAAGAATTTTTCAAAAAATTCCCCCTAGA
Organism: Rhododendron simsii; assembly: GCA_014282245.1. NCBI lineage: Eukaryota > Viridiplantae > Streptophyta > Magnoliopsida > Ericales > Ericaceae > Rhododendron > Rhododendron simsii. Next base: position 5,440,454 of record CM024954.1, read on the forward strand.
TTCTCCCTACTTTCCACATTTTTCTCTCTATCTCTCTCCACTCATTACCCCTACTATTTTTTAAAAACACTTTTCAAATCTCAATCCAAACAAAGCATTAAACTCTCAAATCTCAATTTATTCATTCAGAATTGACTAATACAATTACCAAAGCCTTTTAATGGGGATTGGAAAATCCGGCCCAGTAGGGCACATACAAGCCATCAATCCTGACAATGAATGGTTAAGATATGATTTTTAATTATGACTGATTTACAAGTCATAATTGATTTTTGATCCGAACCGTTGATTGATGAGATCGACGGCTGTGTGCCGCCTTACACATGCACTACACAGAGTTGCACTATAGAACCCCGGATCCAGGCGAAATGAACACTGACAAAATACGAAACTAGAGAGTGGAAACCCTGGGAGAATAGAAAACCTTATAATAACTCCTTGCATGCCCTAATTTGGAAAAAACATACTTCTAATTCATAAGTACTATACTCCATTTGGGAAAAATTTTAAATACAACGATGATACCACGTCATTCCGTTCATGTGGTGCAACGAACCCAATCATTTTCGATCATGTATGAATCCAAGTCCGCGGAACGGTGATGTGGTGGTTAGTGGGATCCATGTAACTACTCACCACATGTGCATAGTGGGGTTAACATGAACACGTGGTGTTCTATTATTGGGTTGTGTTACCACGTCAGTATGATGACGTGGTATCACTGTTGTAACCAAAATTTACTCAGGGACGGAACCAAAATTTTGTACACACGGGGGCTGAACTATGAACGACATCATTTTTAAATTTCAAGGTTCCGGAATCTTTATAGTTTGTTTAGTTTGAGTTTTGAGGGAGATTTTTTAGATAATGAGTAGAGAGAGATCGAAAAAGAAATAAAATTAATAATTGAAGAAAAAACTTTTGAAAAACTGTGCACAGAGAGATGCTCTTAATAAACAAAAAAACACAATATCTAGGTGCTATTAAAAAACAAAAAACAACTATTATTAATATTGAAATTTGAAAAATAAACCCCGAAACTACGCGGGGGCAAACCGAAGGAACGAGACTGAGCAGCCCCCCATAGCCACGGAGGATTTGGGGGGGTGTGGCGGTACCGGGGGGGGGGGGGGGGGGGGGGGGGGGGGGGGGGGGGGGGGGGGGGGGGGGGGGGGGGGGGGGGGGGGGGGGGGGGGGGGGGGGGGGGGGGTGTGGGGGGGGGGGGGGGGGGTGGTAAGCTATTGAGTTCTCATGAGCTATTCCACCCTGCCAGTACAGACATGAGCTATGCACAGAGGCAGAGCTGTGTTGGTAACTTTGAGTATTATGGATATACCTTCTTGTAATTCTAATAACTTTGGTTTAATTCAATAAAATAGGTTATTTTATAGTTTCAATCCTTATAATTTTCCTCATAAATAAAAGATCGTATACTTTTAATGCATTAGGCTAGGTTTCAATGTACAAATATATTCTAATATTCTATTGTGTATAATAAGTATAGGTTGAGAGAAAAGTAAGTCTTTCAAGTCAACCCCTAATGAATCAAAATCCTGGCTCCGTCAACGGCGATGCAATTCCCCATGGGAGTAGAAAGTGCATGGTTTTAAGATGATTTCTTTCCTCAATTCTCATGCACGTTATAAGAGGGCTTAAATAACACAAACACACTTTCTGTATTTTGCAACATACATTTTGGTGGTTGCACCGGCACTCCCGTTCTCTCCTCTAATAATGATTCATATATCCAACTTTGTTTGATGCAGGCTGTTTATCGAGGCTTCCAAGTCAGGAAACATTATGGGAGGATGCGTTGGGCCGTTGGAATGCTTGAGAAAGAACTATTGCGCTGGCGTAGGTCAGCTGATTCAATGGATGCGAATATATTGGCTGACTATAACCATGGAAAATCTGCCACAAAATCAACAGCACCACGGCATTGTTGACCCACCGTTGTTTGTAATGGAAGAGGATGAAGTTGGGACATTTGGAAATACGGGTGAGGGAACAGGGGTAGATGAAATGGAAGAGGATGAAGCTGAGGTTGCAGTGGGAATTGGGGGTGAGGAGGGAATGGGGGAAGGTGAAAAGTCCCCAGGTGGAGAGAGTGGAAACAAGAAAACTACTGGAGTTACATCTGAAATTCTTTTGGAGGAAAGCTTACAAACTAAGAGAATGACCAAGGGAATGAGACTTGAAGATGCTGCAAAGAATCTCAATGGTACGCATAAATAAACTCCTCCAAGAAATGAAAATCTCAATTTTGTTTCAAATAGATATACACTTCCCATTAAATCTGGGATTGCGACAATTGAAATGGTATAGACAATAATTATGGGGTAATTTCACTCAGGCCTTAGGTTTGTTTTAATGACAGACAGATACCCTCTCACGTATGAGAAATGACTATAAATCTCCTGTGACTTCAGTGTTTATTTCACAAACACCCACTAACAACTATTTGACCAATCAATTGATAAAATTAGCTAAAAGTGTCTTATATTTGACGAAGGGTAATAATTTTTGCACTCCCCTTTTTGATAAATGCATTTATTTTCTTGTCTTCTAATAAAAAAAATACACAAAAGTTTTACTGAAGGACAAGAAATGATGTGCATTCGTCAAAAAATAGAGTGAAAATTATTCCCCTTGATTAATTCACCATTTTTAAAAGGTGAGTACATAAACACCCCCTCAACTATCACCTTTTTCTTGTAAACACCCCTTCACATTTAAAAGCGCCCATGAGGTCATCACCTATTCCCATTACCCAAGTAACACTCTTCCGTCTCAGAATTGTTTGCTGGGAGGTCACATGTCAGCAAATTGGGCATTTTTTAGACAAAAATGCCCTCTGACAATCCACAGTCCACCATTGTAGCCACCACAATCTACAATCCACTGCCACTGACTTCACCACCTCCACCATTGTCACCACCACAATCCCAAACAACTGCCAGGCACCAATCACCACCAAACCCCCCTCCCACACTCGGTCTCCAACAGTCACAACTATCACAAACCATAAATCCCCAATTTCAAAAATCCCCAAATCAAACCCTAACCCAATTTCAGAAATCCCCAAAATCACCAAGTCAAATCTGTGTGAGAGACTCATCAGAGTAGATAATTTCAGGTGAGGAATTTGAATCTGTGCACGTCGGTAGCATTTCGGTTTGCCAATAAGCATTGCTCTTTTCCTGCAAAACCTATACGTACATACAAGCATGCATAGATAGAAACACAAAATACCCAAATTGATAATCAACCAAACCCATCACTATCCCCCATGAGTAACCAACCCTCTCCCCCCTCCTCCTCGTGCTCACCGTAACCCTCATTGGAACCAACCAATTTTTCCGATTCACAGAAGGAGGACAGAAGAGGATCCAAATCATCGACGACCTTGACGACGTGGTCGACGACGAGGAAGACAAGGAATGGAAGCAGTGGGGGAAGAAACCGCCGCCCAAGTACGACCCTCCCCCCACAGACTTCTCCGGCATGGACCTGCCCCAAATCAAGGCTGAAATGATGAAGCGCCAATTTTGCCGGTAGCGGTGGTCGCCAATCACCCTCCTCCTCCTCCTCCTCCTCCCTCTCTCTCTCTCTCTCTCTCTCTCTCTCTCTCTCTCTCTCTCTCTCTCTCTCGGAGCGGTGGGGTAAATGATTCCAGGATTTTTTTTTAAAATTTTCCTTAAGGGTATAATACTAAAGGGTATCTTGGTCATTTCTCGATCTATTCCGTTAATGGAGTTAGCATTTTTTTTCGTTTCCAGTAGTTGAGGGGGTCTCCATGGGCGCTTTTAAATGTGAGAGGGTGTTTACAAAAAAAAGTGATAATTGAGGAGCTGTTTATGTACTTTCACCTTTTTAAAAATAACATAAATAAGGAAAATCTCTCAATTCTCATTCTTTCCCCAGAAGTAATAAATTTGTCCTACTGACCAAGAAATTGTTCTTTGAGTAGTAAGAAACAATTGCTTTAATTCTTCCCTTTTCAATCAATACAGGTCCTCATATGGGGTAAAAAAGAGAGAGGTTATTTTGATTCACAGTGAGGGTTGATATTTTTTTTTACTACTTTTTATTATCATAAATGGTGAATTTTTAGATCTAAATCACTTTCGGTTCATTCTGATGGGTATCCTTCATTAAGGCAAACCTCAGGGGGTGTTAGTGAAATTTTTCCATAATTTTAAAAGGCTGCTGATTTTGTCACTCTCATTCTTGTTAACGCCACTCCCATGCAAGTATATTTTTTGCAAAAATACACTTGTAGGGGAGAATACACTTGCAGGGGAGTGGCGTTAACAAAAAAAGAGAGTGGCAAAATCATTTCCCTTTTAAAATGAACATTTGATACATTTTCTCAAATAGACATAGAAACTAATTTTACAAGGAAAGTTGAGTTTGAGAGAGCAGTAAACGACTCTTTGAAATGGAGATTTGTGAACCTGGTTTGTAATCAGTCAATAACATTCCTTGATAACATTGCTTGGGTGTGGAAAGGGTGATCGCTTAATAACATTTGGGACCTCTCCACTCATTGCCAATTGGCTTTGATATGGATATAAAGTTTCTACACTACTTGGGTTGGGCTTGGTAAAATGGTCATAATGTGTGCTCTTTGAAAAGTCTCGATTCGAATCTCAAAAAGGTATACTAATGGTATTTCAGTTCTTAATTTACTGCGTCTTGATTGCTTCTTCCAGTGGTTAGGCACGAAATTTAGCTGTTATCTCTCTTAGTATGTAGGAGAGTAGGCTATATGTAACAGTGAAATTTGTCATGTACTCGCCACAAAAACTAAACAAAGTCATTCACAAAGGGGGAAAAAAATGAGAATTGTGCTTAGTGAATGTGATTGGTGATATGCTCTGAATGCAATCTGATTTTATTCCAAGAAATTGGAAATGTGGGTTGGAGTTGCTTTGGAAGAATAATATTGAGTTTTTGAATTCTTCCTTATTGCAGTTAGCCGATCTACACTGAAACACAACCTTATTAGTGAATTTCGTCCCAACACAACTCCTGCAGTTGTTGATCAAGAGGAAATCTCACCGTTAAATTTTGATACTCTTCCTTCCGAATGAGGCTTGGCGACAACTGTTGACACAAATAGTTTTGTAGTAAAGGAAATTCCAAAGCCGAGAGCACGACCAGATGAGGATTTAGGCAAACATGAAGTTGAGGCAGTTGGAATGGTGGGTCAAGAAACAGGGAAAGGTGAAATGGAAGAGGATCAATCGAATTCCAGGCGTTTGGAAAAAGGGAAAAGGAAGGAAAAGATCCCACGAGAAGAAAGAGGAAACAAGAAAGCAAATGGAGTTAGAATTGGAATTTGTTTGGAGGATATCTTACAAAATGAGGGAATGAGTCTCAAAAATGCGTCAAATAAACTCAATGGTACGCATATTTACACTCCTCCAAGAAATGAAAATCTCTTCTTTTTTTTCTTTTTTTTTTTCCTTTTTTTCTACTAGATGGACTCATATTCAAGGCTTCAGACATGAATCATGCTCTGTACGAGAACTGGAAATTGGAGACCTTAACTTTTGTTTCTTTATCTGGAGACTATTCACAAAATCTCTATAATATAAAAAGAGGAAGTGCATATAAATAGGATTGCTACCGTTGAAATGTATTGACATTACTTTAAACGATATGTATATATTTCATACATTTTCGAATGAAGCTAGAGAAATTTCAAAAATTGAGGTTGAGAAGGAAATAAACGACTCTTAGAAATGGAGATTTGTTGATTACTTGGACAAATTAAAATGGTTAGAATGTGTGCTCTTAAACAAGTCTCGATTAAATCTCAGAGGGGTTCGACTATTGATATTTCAGTTCTCATCCCCCTTGAGATTGCTTCTCTCAGGGTTTAGGCTTGAACTTAACTACCTGGTATAGACTACATGTGCTTGTGACTAATCGCTGACTTATTGCAAAGTCCTAGACACATTCTCTACCAAAGGAAAAAGGATTTAGAATTGTGGTTAGTTAATGTGAATGGTGATATGCTCTGAATTGCAATTTTTTTAGCGACAATTATTTTTTTTATGGGTCTTCAAATTGGAAATGTTGGTTGGAGTTGATTTGGTAGAAAAATATTGAGCTATTGAATTATTTCTCATTGCAGTTAGTCGATCTACACTGAAGCGTTCTTGTCGGGAGTATGGTATCCATAGATGGCCCCCTCGCAAGAAACATAAGATTATCAGTCAATCTTGCCCCAATGAATCTCCCACGTTTGTCGATCAAGAGCGAATCACACAACTGAATTCTGATGCACTGCCGACTTCAAATCAAGTCTTGGCTAATGCTGATACAACTAGTGTAACTGTAAAGGCTAGGTATGGAAACGATATGATAATAAAGTTTCGTCTGTCCAGGCCGTGGGGAATGGTAGAGCTAGAGCAACAAGTGAAAAAGAGGTTGGCTGGAACTTATTACATCAAGTACAAAGATGAGGATAATGAGTGGATTCTAATAGCTTGCGATAAGGATTTACAGCATTGTATCTCGAGTTCTAGACCGCAAGGCCCCACTTCGATTGAGGTACTTCTTGTGCCAAAGTAGCTCATGAATTTTGCATTGACAAACTTGAATCTTGGTAATCAAGCATTTTCCCCCAACCTCTTTTTACTATGCAAGTGTTTGGGTATACTGTCAATCTGTTTGGAAGTCTCCTGCTCTATCGCGCTGGAGAAGGGCATTTAGAGATCCGCCAGTGGCTTTGTATTTGAGTTACTGTACTATTGTTAAAGTTCTAAAATTGTAAGGGAGAAAGGGAGACTAACAACAGTGCTATGGACTTATATTTATCTTGTAATAGAATTCTTCAATGACATAGTTTTGTGAATCCCACAGGCCACAGTAATGCTTGAGTGAATCAATTTGACATCTTGCAAGATACAACTTCCAACTGGGCGACATTAAATTTTTTGAATCTCATGACAGGCTACCACAGGCCAAACAACTAGGAAGAGATGTAAAGAGTGAGAGTTGTTAAAATTAGCATATTGAAAGATTAAAACCGACCAACATAATATGAGAACCTACGATAATGTCCATTTTCCTAAATATTAGAGTCAAGAATTTGTTGAAGTTTGAGATCTAAACTTCACCGTGAAGCTGAGACCAGAGGCGCCGTGTCGACTGATTCGATGGAGACTTTTCTACTTGGTATAATTTTGGGTCTAGTAATTGCCTGTGCCTGAAGGCACTCCTCCCTGTACCACATGGATGCACACCAACTGATGTCATATTGTCGACATCACAGCAACCCAAATCCACTCCTTCCAATGACTGTAAAATTCCTTTGCTAAACTCATACATGCTGCATTATTCATCACTCATTATTCAACACACGTCTGATCAACAAAGTAAAATCTCATCGGAAGTTTCTTCCATGGCCCGTGCTTAAATGACTGCTTTGTCCCTCCCATATAGTGTTGTTTGTTGTTGCTTCTGGGGTAGGTTGGGTCTTTTACACAAGTAAATAATCTCTTGTTTCGTGTTTGCTCACTGGGCTTTTTACCAAACGAAAATTTGTGCTATTTTTGCTGCTCCTATTATTTCGTTTTTTCCAATTTGTGCTATTTTAATTTGCTGCTCCTATTATTCCGTTTTTTCCTTCTATAATCTCATTCTAGCCTTTTCTACTTGTGATTTTTCTGTTTCCAATATAAAACGTAGTGTAATGTACATTTTCCCCGCTCACTATTCTCTGATAAGTCATTTCCATTGGCTTCCTAAGTCCTAAGATAGCAAAATTTTTTACCTACAGAACTTTTGGGACAAGGCAAAGCAGGACATAGCGTAGCTTGGGAGCTTGAACAACTGCCTTAATCAAAACTCTCCTCCCTGTCCCGGGATAATAGATTGCATTTCTAACCCTGCATCTTTTCGACAACTCCCTCTACGATGTATTGATATGTCTCAGACTTCAATTTGCCCCAAAAGGACGGCAAACCCATTACTTAGCATCGTTCTTCGTCTCAACCATGGCGATTGATCGCAGATGGCACGTTCCACCGCATCTGTATTTTCTCAGAACTTCAAAGTTGATTTGTCAAAGTTAATTAACTGCCCAGAAGCCATACCAAAATCTGAAACTAAAGACTTTTAATAAGTTCTATATGCCTTGAAGAGTAGGCTCAATAAAGAGGCGAGCATTACATCATCTGCGAAGAACAAGTGGGAAAGAGTAGGACATTTATCTTATAACATGAGAATTCCAGAGAGTAGATGGTTTGTTAAACACTTCGATCGTTCTAGAAAGCACATCTACAACTAATAAGAACAATATGGAGACTCCAACCTTCAGATTCGAAATACTGTCAGAGTATATCACCTGCAATTGCTCTAGGAGAGGACAGTTGCCCAAAAAGTGCTCAACAACCTCACCTGAGTCGTGACATTAACAAATCTCAAACATAGAGTTCTAAGGGAACAAAATCCAGCTGGGCACCATCTGTGGGCTGGCCCCTGCGGAAGGGGAAGACCCTTGCCTAGAAGTGGGCAGGGTTCGACTCCTCTCCAGGGCTGGCATTGTGATTTACCTGGCGGGTTGGGACGGTGGTTGTTTCGGGTCGTCCGGAGGTTTACACTGCATAGGTGGGTCCATTTAGTGGCTGTCCTTGGGATGGTCCTTCGTCACCAAAAATAAAAAATAAAAGATCCAGCGGGGCAGACAATCCAGAATAACTTTTCCACACTTGGAAAGTCATACCATTGATTTGGGAATCCAGTCCTTGCCAAATCCCCAACTCAAACCTTTTTCACTGCCTTTTGAAATGCGAAATTAACCCAGTTATCCAATGTCACAAGAATAAGCGCCTTCTAGATGAAAATGGATTACGAATTCATCTACAAAAGCACCGTGGTGTAATTTCTAAACTTCATTCACCCGACTCACGAATGTAGCACAATTGATTCTACCTCCAAATCTAGTGTCTTTGAGTGATTTCCATGTATCGAAATTGAGCCTAGAGGTGAGCAATGCTCACAGGTATCTCCAGTTGCATGAGAGGACACCAGTTCTTCCTGCTTCTTGAAATGTCGAGAGAGATAGAATGGCACCGAGGATGTCCAAGGGCAATTTACTAATCCGGTCCTCTCCAAGTTCTCTCTTTTCACCCACGCTAGCTCTTGCAAACCAATAAAACACAAATTTTAGTTTTTATCAATAATGAAGCAAAATCATCCACGCACAACACCAAGATGAATATCTAAGCATCATTCAAAAATCAAAATTCTCTTATCATCCTCAACTTTGATATTAAAAGAAAAAAAAAAAACTTTAAACAACAGATCATAAAATTCAGCAAAAGTCCGAATATTTACCAGAGTTCCTCATACTCTATATATACAACAACAAAATTCATAAGGTCAAAAAGGAAATTTTCAAATAAATTTTTTTTAACACTTTGATGCCTATACTCATATATAATAGGTGCGTAAATACGCCTATTTACATCCCTAACTTGAGCTTGTTATGTCCGTTTATTATGTTACCAATGGAAAAGTGGTCTACATTATGGATACCTACATTTTCCAATACACCATTAGTTCCACTGGACACTTCTTTTTTTTTTTGCTCGGCAAACGAAAGATTTTATTAGCTCGAAAGGGGTACATCGAGGGGAAAACAAGAGTGAGTGAACACTTTACACCACACAATATAGAAAAACAAGAAAGAGCATCCAACCGAAAGTTGGATGAGGCAACACCTCAAGCCAACCGAAAGAGCATCCACTGGACACTTCTTGTCCATGACAAAAATGAAGGGACATGGAAGCACTACAACTCCCTCAGACCTAGTGAAGGAACAGATGGACATTGCAAAGTAGCAACATTAATGGTAAGTATGGGATCCCTTAGGTGAAGCTCAATCAATCTCAGTCCCCTTCACCTAACGCTAAGGGATCCCTTATATAAGCTTACATGCACACCACACAATTTTGGATGTTCCTGATAGAATTTCGATGATTCGAGCCGCTCAATGTGTTTAGAATGTGTTTTTTAAAGGTCCACGCAAGAAATCATCAAAAAATTTGACTGGGAAGGACTTGAACCGAACAGATTTTATACAAACTGTAAGATAAAGTTTTTTATGAAAAATTGCTCAGATCAAGCCCTGTCTAGCTATATTTTTTTGATGATTTCTTGGTTGTACCCTAAAAATACATTCTAAACACATTGAGCGGCTCGGATCATCCAAATTCTATGGGATCCCTTAGGTGAAGCTCAATCAATCTCTAGCAATTTTCCCAAATTTCTGACCTAATACTGGAGTACATTTTTTATTGATAAGTGCACAAAATTTTATTAGGCTCAAACCAAGAAACAAAGTATAAGGGATAGAATCCCCTTACAAGAAACAACAAAACAGGCAGCCATACTTAACAGCTCTAAACAAGAAAACAAAATCAAAGAACACACTGTAAAAAAAAAAAAAAAGGGTTGATATATTTGATATCAAGTTAATTAAATATATCATTATGGGATCAAAGATATTAATATGTCATTATTTGATATATTTGATATCAAGTATATTGGGATTAAATATATCAATATTGGATCGATTACATCATTATTGTTTCAAATATATCTATCTTGTCTCGAATGTATCAATGTTGGATCACATATATCATTACATTATTATTTGCTACGTACATTTGATATCATTATTGGATCAAATCTATCAATATACATCCATTCTCGAATGTATCAATGTTGGATCACATATATCATTACATTATTATTTGATACCATTATTGGATCAAATCTATCAATATACATCTATTGACATTTGACATATTTTAGTGGATGGTTAAGCTTGGGCTGAATTTTATAGCCCGTTTGGATTGAGAGGCATCATGAGAAAAGAAAAGAATATTGGACCTTCTTTTTCCGGCAATAGAACCACACCACCGAAAATCACCCAACTCTGCTTCTGAGACTACAACTGACGTGAGTGATTTTTTCTTATCTATATATTGAAATTGTTTTCCTTTTGTTTAATCTGTTTTCTTCTATGTTACCCATTTTCTTTTTCGTTCAATTTTTCCTCCACTCTCTCGGGGGTGTGTGTTACTAAGCAATTTAAGCAATCTCAATCTTTTCTATTAAGCACATGAACAGTAGACTTAACAGATTTTTATATATGTGTGCTCTGTCAAATTATTGTTTTTGTTGCCCCTACCGTATTCGTTTTATAAAATTTTTATAAGGACAGGGTCATGGCTCTTTATAACAGATTTATATTTTTTATAAACCGTGATTTCATAAAATTTCAGGTATTCGGATAGAAAAACAATGCCGATGAAGCAAAAGCAAAAGAAGTCGAGCAAGGTAAAATTGGGTACACATAGAAAAACAACGCCGATGAAGCAAAAGCAAAAGAAGTCAAGCAAGGTACGTAAAAGTGGGTACACAATCCTACCGCTGTAATCTGACTGGGGTCGCGAAATATGTGAGTGTTAGAAAAAGTAACTTGTAATCTTCTAGAATAATATAGAATGAGTATTTAAATATCTAAATTTAAATTTAAAATAATTAGAAGTGTGTAGAAGTAATAATTACACTAGAAGATATTTGTATGGGTTGGACTAGATAATTCTAGAAGAAGTATGAAAGATATTTTGTAATTAAGCACATGTGTTAAAGACTAGAAAAATCTAGAAGTTAGGAGATCTTTGTAATGCACATGTGCTTATCTCTAGTTAGACAATTCTAGAGAATTCTATGTTGGTGGAAGTGCTCTATAAATAGAGCCTTGTTGTACTCACTTTGATGTAATGAAAAAATCAAATAAAGCCTTTCACAACTTTTCCTTATAACATCTCTCACCCAACCTTTCCCACTCTCTTGTCCAATTTACTTCAAAATCTAACTAAGCACCCCAACAGTGGGGATTAAACATGGAGGTTACGCACACAGATGAGTTAAAAAAGACACCGTTTTGTAGCTTCTTCTCTGCGATCATTGAAAATAAATTCCCATTAAAGCAATGTCGGAAAAACGACAAATTGATAGCCAAAATAATAGAAGCTTATGACCCTACAACACAGAAGTTCAAGCTTGGAGGGGAAAAAGTTGAGCTGACAGGTACAAACATTCGTAGGATATTTGGGATTTCATCAGGCAAAGAAGTTCTTAGCATGAAGTACGCAACTAGAAAGAGTGTGAAGATGTTAGCCAGAAGGAAAAACTGAAATACGCTACGTTGACACCACGCGACGTTAAAAAATTGTTGACGAAGTATTTGGCTAGACAAAAGCCTGATGATAATATCATGGATGTTGTAAGACTGCTATGTCTATATGTATGCTTCTCCTTGTTCTTCCCACATCCAAATGCTACGACCATACCATGGGTGTACTTAGAACGTGTGGATGACCTAGTGAAAGCAATGAGGTATGATTGGTGTCGTGCCATTGCAAACCATCTAAATGACTTCAATAAACAAATACTATCAGCAGCCCATGCAGGTGTCAGGCTGTGTTGTGGCACTTCAGGTAACGTAAAATGCGTTACATTTGTCGCTATGTTTTTGGAACTATGTTCTACCGTAATAAACTGAAAAATGTTGTACATGTTTATAGTATGAGAGTTGCTACAGGTACCGACCAAACATAGACCGAAATCGTACCGATGGCGTCGCCGGCCGTCCTCCGGCCACCGGAAGGCCGATCCGAGCCGTCCAAAAATTCTAAAAAAAAAAACCGAGGGGGTCTACGCGAGAATCAAGGGCATCCGATGTGTGTAGGGTGCTTGATCTACACACCCTTTTTTTTCGTATATATACATATATATACGAAAAAAAAGGGTGTGTAGATCAAGCACCCTACACACATCGGATGCCCTTGATTCTCGCGTAGACCCCCTCGGTTTTTTTTTTTAGAATTTTTGGACGGCTCGGATCGGCCGTCCGGTGGCCGGAGGACGGCCGGCGACGCCGTCGGTACGATTTCGGTCTATGTTTGGTCGGTACCTTTATCTTTTCCGTTATAGTATTGGCTATGCTATCACACAAACGTAGTGGAGGAATCTAATCCGGACACAAGTCTTGAAATCATTATATGGGATCTTCCTCTTCTTGGCGATCAGGTGTGCAATTGGTAAGTAGTTTTTTGTCTGTTTATTTGATTAATTAATTTATTAAATGCGAACATGACTTGCGCACCCCGTAATTTTCCTCGTTCCAAAGTTGAACAAATTGATCTTTGCCACCACCCTAATAAACAATTTTAGGAGACAGAACCCGATTACCCAGTTTGGTGCTTTTTAGAAGACAAAACCGGATATCCAGTTTGGTGCTTGTGATAACCTGAACCACTTGGATTAATCCGGTCCGGTTCCGGTCCGATTTTAATCCGGTTTCCGGTTAGGTGGATTTCCAGTCAAATCTGTAATTAGGTTTACTTCACAAACAATACAGTCAACAACAACAATACACCTCACAACTCCGACATCTGATATATCAAAGACAACCGATTCAGAGGCCCAATACAAACACGCACACGCAGAGATAGACAGAGAGGTTTTCGAGGCCAGATCTGGTGCCGCTGATGTCGAAATCGCCGGTTGGTGGAGTGAGTGAAGGCAGGCTCTGACTCGTGACGTGAGCGCTGAGGCTCTGATTCCAACCAATTTTCGCACAAAACCCTCATCTTCTTCTTCCTCTGATACTGCTGATGTTCAAGGCCCTACTCTTCGCACAACACGGAGAGAGAGAGAGAGAGAGAGAGAGAGAGAGAGAGAGAGAGAGAGAGAGAGAGAGAGAGAGAGAGAGCTGGTGGTCGGCGGGATAGGTGGAGATGTTACAAGAGAGAGAGTGAAGGGGTTGGGTTTTTTGGGGTAAATGAACGGGGAGGTGCAGGCTGTGCAGCCGGGCAGGTGTTACGAGAGAGAGAATGGTTGTACGTGTTTATACAAAAAACCAGTCCGGTCCGCTTCAAAAGTAGTAATCACCGAACACCGGACCGGTTTTTCAAAAAATGAAAAATAAGCAACCGGAACCAGATCGGTTGGTCCTACTGTTCCTCCACTGTGAACGTTACATGTATCTCTAGTGTAGTATATTGATATATTTGATCCAATAATGATATATTCGTGACAAGATAGATATATTTGATCCAAAGATGATGCAAAACCCTCAACTTGGTTGAGGCATTGGGTGATTAACATTCCACCTTTCTGGCAGTTCAAGTAAGACGCAGGTACAGATTGAAGCCTTCAACTTGGGTGAAGATATATTTGAGGCAATAATGATGTATTTGATCCCATAATGATATATTTAATATACTCTATATCAAATAATGATACATTAATATCTTTGATCCCATAATGATATATCTGATTTTACTTGATACCAAATATATCGAATGATCCAACCAAACATAGCCCAATCACCAAGATTCCAGTTCCAAGTTTAGGTTTCTCGATTCCTTCCAACTTCAGGCTTCTCAATACCGAGATTCCTACTCCAGGTTCTCAATTCAGGTTTCTCAATTTCAAGATTCAAACATCAGGTTCCCCAATAGAGATATATTTGATCCAACTATGATAGATTTCATATCAAATGTATCAAGTAATGATGTATTGATATATTTGATCCAATGTTGATACATTCATGACAAGATATATGGATATTTGATTCAATATTGTAAATGGCAGACCTTTATGAGCGAAGCGTATGCCTTCGTTAATCCAGTTGGTTCCACCAATAGGCCCTGGCGGTGATCTTCAGAAGTATGCGGAAGGATTAGCTGCTTGTGAAGATGTCCAAGCATACGTATGACAACCATTTGGCAAAAGGCCGAAAGAAGATGAAAATTGGAAATTGCTAGCAAGTAAGTTCTCTTTGTCAAGGTTAGCATCCAGTGTCCCTTGAGAGGAAAAAGAACATGTACGTCAAGAGGTGTACACAAAACTATCATTAGGATGGGAAACAAAGCGGAAATAGTGGGGAGCACATTTTCAAAGCCCCATCAACCACATTCAAAACAGGTGTGGTGTGTTTTGCTTTTGAAAACTGTGACGACCCACCATAGGAGGATTTGCGTAACCAGTCCATATGAAGATTATATTACAACCACAAAATCAAAGATTGACTACGTAGATTATGGACCCCAACGCCCTTGGCAAACTACATGAGGGAGTAGTTCTGTACAAAAGAAAAGTACCAGCCACAGTAGGTCACCACCACAAATGAAAATCACCACAAAAGAGTCAAAACGGTGATTCTACTCCACCACGTCTCGGCTGCAGGTATATGGAAATGAGATCATGAGACATGTCTCATTCCTCATTTCCCCTTTTAGTTTGCAGCCTAATACTCCTACGAGGCACAAATGTGGCTTTTGCTTGTGCCATTCTCCACTTTCTCACTCTCGACTGTTCCCTGTCCTCCAACTCTCGACGGCAGTTCCTCTGTCGGATGTTGCTGTTCCACCTCTCTCAACTGTTCCCTTCCTCATGCACATCCAGTTCAAGGAGAATAGTACCATCTTCAACAAGATCGTGGATAAAATGATGATAGATATCTATGTGCTTAGTGCGAGAGTGTTGAACTGGATTTTTAGAAACATTGATAGCACTAGTATTGTCACAAAATAGAGTGATTGGGCCTTGAGGAATACCGTAGTCCGCAAGCATCTGTTTCATCCAAATCAACTAATTACAACCACTTCCAGCTGCAATGTATTCTGCCTCAGCTATGGATAAGGATATGAAATTCTATTTTTCACTTAACCAGGCTTTTTAGGGTGCACTTTCCTATTTTAGGGCCCGTTTGATAACAGTGATAGATGGATGTGATTCGTAGGGAGATGAGATTATGATTGAAATTGGCAGTGAGAAGGGATTGGTAATGAGATGAGATTGATAATGAGTATGTTTGTTTGTGATGAGATTAGATGATGAGATTGCTAATATCATGTTTGTTAAACATAGGATAGGATAGGATTGATAGTATATATATTTCCATTTTTGCCCTTACGCAAAATTGAAGAATAACATATGATTAAAAAATTAAGTACTCAAATTTTCAATCTGTTTGAATTAGTGCGAAGATATTGTTATTTTGATCATATTATTCGAAAGGGTCACAATTAAATTTTATCTCTAGAGCTCTCATAATTAAGCTTTTGATCTTTATTTAGAACCATATGGAGCAAAAACGTAATTATGAGAGTTACAAAATTTAATTGTGACCCTTTCGAATAATATGATTAGAATAATAATATCTTCGCATCGGTTCAAACGAATTGAAAATTGAAGCACTAACAATAAAAATCAAAACTTTGAATAGACAGAACAAAAAAATTAAAAACTGTTGAAAAGACTAAAATAACTAATGTACTAAGTTAATAGTCATAATAAGGTTTATTTTTTATTCTAAGATAAGAAAAAACGGAATGTTGTAAAGAAAAATTTGTTGCAAAAAAATTGTTTGTTAACTGAGAATTTGGTTTGGGTATTACGTTTGAAGTGGGCAAATTGGTCTTCTTGCATCACTCCAATTGGGATTGGCTTAACAATACCATGTCCATGGGGTATTACCAATCCCCCCTAATGGTCGGGTTACTAATACCTTCGGACTCGTAATCCATACTCATTTTAAGTAATCAAACAAGGTATTAGGAATCCCTCGGGATTGGTAGTCCAATCCCAAGGTCTTAGAGGGTTAACAAATGGGGCATTAGGGTTTTAGTGGTTTAGGCACTTTCATAGGGCACCCTAGGGTTTTAGGTACTTTCATATCTAGAGTACCCTAGGATTTTAGGCACTTTCACAAGGTATCCTAGAGTTTTAGGCACTTTCATAGAGTAATATAGGGTTTTAGGCACTTTCATAGGCACATTTGTCCTTATGTTTGATTATAAAAATCTTTGGATTATTCCTAGATTTCCATCACAGCTTTCTATTCTGCCAGGTAAGATATTGTAACGGAAGACATTTTCAAAAATGGTTTTGTATGATGTAATATAGATTCGAAGGAATAATTACTTATGTGTCCACTAAATTAGAACTCCAATAGGAGTAGTTTTTCTTTCTTTTGGGTGAACAATAGGAATAATTACTTTCTTGTCACTATAGCGCAAACTAGACGGAACTAGAAATTAAAACACTGGGGGCCCCCCGTTCGCTCTATAAAATCAACACAAAGAAGGAATGGCTCCTCTACAGTTTGCGTCCATCATTTTCTATTTGTGTGGTCGGAAACATATTTAAAGAATTATATTCGTTTCTCCTTGTTTTCTCGCTTTTGGACCAAACTAGGATCAAACAATTTCAGTTTTTGTTTTTGTTTTGAACAGCGCAACCAATATCAGTTTAATCTCTTGCTTCTTCCTTTTTATTTTTTTTTATTTTTAATAAGTATAGGTTGAGATAAAAGTAAGTCTTTCAAGTCGGACCCTCCCGAGCCAAAATTCTGGCTCCGCCAATGGCAATGCAAGTGTCCCCATGGAGTAGAAAGGGCATGGTTTTAAGATGATTTCTTTCCTCAGTTCTCATTCACGCTATAAGAGGGCATAAATAAAACATTAACTTCTGTATTTTGCAACATACATTTTGGTGATTACTTGCAACCTGCACTCCCATCTCTGCTAATAATGATTCATATAATCATATCATATACTCAACTTTGTTTGATGCAGACTGCTTATCGATGCTTCCAAGTCCGGAAACATTATCGAAGGATGCTTTGGGCCCTTGGAGTGCTTGAAAAAATACTTCCCGCCGTTGTTTGAAACGGAAAAGGATCAGATGAAGTTGAGACCGTTGAAAATGCGGGTGAGAGAACAGGGGTAGATGAAATGGAAGAGGATGAAGTTGAGGTTGCAGTGGGATTTGGGGGTGAGGGAATGGGGGAAGGTGAAAAGACCCCAGGAGGAGAGAGTGGAAACAAGAAAACTACTGGGGTTGCAACTGAAATTCTTTTGGAAGATAGCGTACAAACTAAGAGAATGACCAAGGGAATGAGACTTGAAAATGCTGGAAAAAGGAAAAGGATTGAAATGATCCCACGAGAAGAAAGAGGAAACAAGAAAAGAAATGGAGTTAGAAGTGGAATTTCTTTGGAGGATATCTTACAAAATGAGGGAATGAGTCTTAAAGATGCGTCAAATAATCTCAATGGTACGCATATTTACAGTCCTCCGGGAAATGAAAATCTCTATTTGTTCTTATTTTTCCAACTAGATAGACTCTTATATTAAAGTTTTTAGACATGAATCATGCTCAGTATGGGAAGTGGAAATTGGAGACCTTAAGTTTTGTTTCTATATATGGAGACTAAACCAAAAATATAAAAAGAGGAAGTGCATATAGACCCTATGTAAATAGGATCCCTACCATTGAAAAAGTATTGACAACACCTTAAAATGATATGTGTATTTGATACATTTTCTGATGAAGCTAGAGAAACTCAATTTCAAAATTTGAGAAGGTAAGTTGAGATTGAGAAGGAAATAAACGACTCTTAGAAATGGAGATTTGCTAATCACTTGAACTAATTAAAATGGTCAGAATGTGTGCTCTTAAACAAGTCTCGACTCAAATCTCAAACGGGTTCGACCATTGATATTTCAGTTCTCATCACCCTTGAGATTGCTTCTCTCAGGGTTTAGGCTTGAAACTTACCTGGTATAGGCTACATGTGCTCGTGACTAATTGCGGATTCATTGCGAAGTCCTAGACACATTCATTACCAAGGTAAAAGGATTAGAATTGTGGTTAGATAATGTAAATGGTGATATGCTCAGAATGCAATTTTGTTAGCGAAAATGATTTGTTGTGCGTCTCCAAATTGGAAATGTGGGTTGGAGTTGATTTGGTAGAGAAATATTGAGCTATTGAATAATTCCTCAATGTAGTTAGTCAATCTACACTGAAGCGTTGTTGTCGGGAGAATGGTATTGACAGATGGCCACCTTGCAAGGAACATAAGCTTATCAATCAATCTTGCCCTGATGAATCTCCCACGTTTGTTGATCAAGAACGAATCACACAACTGAATTCTGATGCGCTGCTGACTGCTACTCAAGTCTCAACTTCTATTGGTACAAATAATATGACCCTAATGGCAAGATATGGAGAAGTAAGAATAAAGTTTCGGTTGTCTTGGCCGTGGACAACGGTAGAGCTGAAACAACAAGTGGAAAAGAGGCTGCCACTCGAGGCTGGAACTTATTACATCAAATACAAAGATGAGGATGATGGATTGACTTTAATAGCTTGCGATGAGGATTTAGGGGATTTTATCTCCAGTTCTAGCCCTTTGGGCACCCATTCGATTGAGATATTTCTTGAGCCCAAAGTAGCTCATTGCTTCCATGTTGACCAACATTAATCTCAGTACTTGAGCATTTACCCTCCTAATTTGTTACTGTAGAAGTGTTTGGTTATACAGTCCAGATCTATTGCATAGGAGAATTGCATTTAGAGATTCTCCTATAGCTTGGTATTTGAGTTGCTATTGTTGGAGTCTGATAATATAGTGCTTTCAGATGGTGTGTTTTACAAAGATGAGAACAAAGAGTTGATTTTAATAGCTTGTAACGAGGATTTATCGGATTACAAATCCAATTCTAGATCGTTGGGCACCAGTTTAATTGTTGTATTTCTTGAGTCGAAGTAGCTCTTTAATTCTGTCGACCAACTTGAGTTTTGGTAGTTAAGGATTGCCCTTCTTTTCCATTGTAAATTATTGTAGTTATAGTGTTTATCCTGACATCTGGTGTTTGGTTCAAAATCAATCTATTTAGACGTATCTTGTAATGTTGCACAAAAGTGCATCTTTGGTACTATCAAGGAAGCTAGTATGTGCGTCATTAAGTGGAGGCATTCTGGCGGGTGTGTGCCTGTAGGAAGGGTTTATTCAATTGATCTCAAGTCGTCTACATTTCGAGATTCTCAGTAGCTTGGTATTTGGGTTGCTATTGTTATAGATGTTAAATTTTAGTGACTAATGGTTTTTTATTTTTCAGTTTTATTGAGCTTTGTTTGTGCTAAAGAATTGTAAGGGAGAGGGCACAACAATGATTAAGGATACTTTGTCTTGCAATATACTTTGTTTGTGCTAAAGAATCAAGAGGGTGTTTGGCTTTATGAGGAGAACTTGGTTAAGGACCTTATCACTGACCATTTCATTGATCTCTTCAATACCCAATTTGAATGTTCCCAGCTCACTATTTCCTCTCCTCTCCAGTTTCCTCAGTTACCCAATGACCGTCATGCCACACTTTGTCCCCTTCCTTCTAAAACTGGGACTGCATTCGCTTTCTTCTCGTGACCTTGAGACTTGAGAGTCATTTTTTTATACCTCTTCCTTCGGACCCTTTCGCTTTCCTTTCAGATTCAACTGCGAGAGTTATGGAATCTTTTTGAACTCCGTTTTGGGGAGTGCATGGTCAGCCTCTTCAGCCATCTGACTCTTCGTCGAACCTTTTGAAAGAAAAGTGAAGACCAACTGGTCACAGATTTTAGTCCTCTGTTCACGTCCTATGTTGTACGAACTCATATCTCCTTTCCAAGCCAGTTTCATTCCAGGTCGCAAGGGTGTGGATAATGTTATTATTGTTCAAGAAGCTATCCATTACATTAATAACATGAAGGGTAAAATTGATTTCGAGAAGAAGTATGACCGCCCCAAACTTTGGATAGACCTCATGTATTTCTTCAACATCTATGGAAATTCTTTTCTATGGTGCATGGCACCACTAAGGATATTTTATCCTTCCCGGGGCGCCATTCGTCTGGGTGATCTTCTTTCCCTGTATATCTTTATTTTTTGTATGGAGTACCTCTCCATCATGATTAACCAAGCACGCGTGCTCCGATAAGCGTTGGTCCCAGTCCGTAATTACGAATAAAGTGCCCCCCGATCTCTCACCTTTCTTTGCCGATGACCTCATGTTCTTTGCGGAGCTTCCACACCCATTGTGAGACCATGTGGATAAATTATCCAAGTTTTGTAGTGAGGTCGGGGCAGAAGATTTAACTTTGCTAAATCCAAGTTTTCTTCTCCGTAACGTTTCGCGCCCAGCAACTGAACTGATCCGAGTCATGTCCTTCAGTTAATTGTACGAACACCTTGGCGTCTATCTTAGACTTTCCCTTGCACCATACCCGCCTGCTAAGGAGTCGTATCATTTGTCTTTGATAAGGTCCTTAAGAAGCTTGCAGTTGGAAAAGTAACAATCTTGTTAATGGCAAGTAAGTCCTCCCTCCATCACTCGGTGATAACCACTTTCCCTGCGTATAATTATGCAGTGTAATTGGCTCCCCTACTGCTATCCACCAACACTTTGGACATAATTAACTGTAACTATTTCTCTCTGGTGTTCTGTTCTACCATGACAATCATAAGTTCATGCGGTGATTGGGATAATTGTTGACCAAACCGTGGCTATGCTAAGCTCATTGGCGCGCGTGTTCGCAACT
>CM024954.1:5461999-5687589 GCA_014282245.1 Rhododendron simsii
CACTGACGCATTTCATTGATCTCTCAATACCCAATTTGAATGTTTCCCAGTGCACTATTCCTCTCCTCTCCATTTTCCTCAGTTACCGCATGACCGTCATGCCACACTTTTCCCCTTCCTTGGGCTACAACTGGACTGCATTCGCTTTCTTCTCGTGGACCTTGAGACTTGAGAGTCCATTTTTTTATACCTCTTCCTTCGGACCCTTTCGCTTTCCTTTTCAGACTTCACTGCGAGAGTTATGGAATCTTTTTGCAACTCCGTTTTGAGGGAGTGCATGGTCAGCCTCTTCAAGCATCTGACTCTCGTCGAACGCTTTTGAAAGAAAAGTGAGACCACCTGGTCACAGATTTTAGTCCTCTGTTCACTCTCTATGTGTACGAACTCATATCGCCTTTCCAAGGCAGTTTCATTCCAGGTCGCAAGGGTGTGGATAATGTTTATTATTGTTCAAGAAGCTATCCATTACATTAATAACATGATGGGTAAAATTGATTTCGGAAGAAGTATGACACGCCCTAAACTTTGGATAGATCTCATGTATTTCTTACAACATCTATGGAATATTCTTTTTCTATGGTGCATGGCACCACTAAGGATATTTTATCCTTCCCGGGGCGCCATTCGTCTGGGTGATCTTCTTTCCCTGTATATCTTTATTTTTTGTATGGAGTACCTCTCCATCATGATTAACCAAGCACGCGTGCTCCGATAAGCGTTGGTCCCAGTCCGTATTACTAATAAAGGCCCCCCGATCTCTCACCTTTTCTTTGCCGATGACCTCATGTTCTTTGCGGAAGCTTCCACCACCATTGTGAGACCATTGTGGATAAATTATCCAAGTTTTGTAGTGAGTCGGGGCAGAAGATTTAACTTTGCTAAATCCAAAGTTTTCTTCTCCAGTAACGTTTCGCCCAGCAACAGGACTGCTCCGAGTCATGTCCTTCAAGTTAATTGTACCGAAAACCTTGGCGTCTATCTTAGACTTTCCCTTGCACCATACACCGCCTGCTAAGGAGTCGTATCAATTTGTCTTTGATAAGGTCCTTAAGAAGCTTGCAGGTTGGAAAAGTAACAATCTTGTTATGGCAAGTAGAGTCCTCCCTCATCAACTCGGTGATAACCACTGTCCCTGCGTATAATATGCAGTGTAATTGGCTCCCCTACTGCTATCACCAACACTTTGGACATAATTAACTGTAACTTCCTCTGGGGTTCTAGTTCTACCAATGACAAGCATAAAGTTCATGCGGTGAGTTGGGATAATGTGACCAAACCGTGGCTATGGCTAAGCTCAATTGGCGCGCGTGTTCGCACTGAAGACAACTCAGTTTGGGCCAAAGTCATCCATAAGGCCCATTATAATTTAAATTCCCTGAAGTCCAGCTGGCCCTCTCCCAAATCCATTTGGAGGGGCATTACGAAAGGTCACGACTTGTTTTTGAAAAGCACTAGAGTTAATGTCACGAGTGGCGAGACCAGGAGTTTCTGGTTTGATAACTGACTTGGCTTTGGGCGAATTAGGGACTTCATTGAGGGCTCCATCTCTGTGCGTGATTGTTGGCACAATAATGAATGGAATGGGACTTTTCTCTCCTATTCATGCCTCTGCCTAATCATGTGCTTAATGCCATTCTCTCCATTTGTCTTCAATGGTTTGACCCCAAACCGGATTCTTGGGCATGGCGTAGCAACCGTGGTCTCTTCTCCATGGAGTCCGCTCACTCCTTTCTCCATCAAAAAACCTCTTTGTGGCCCCGTGACGATTGGACATGGGTTTGGAAAATTCAAGGTCATCCCAGAGGGCACCATTTTTTCTGGCTCCTTCTTCAGAACAGGTTGAGTACTAAATCCTCTTCCTCTTCCATCGTCAAATCTCCTCGGACAATCTCTGTCCTTTCGGTTGTCTTGAGGAGGAGTTGGTTAATTTAATCATGCCTTTCGTACTTATCCGACGGCTAAGGAGGCTTGGGAGTGCGTTGGCATCCATGGGTCTGCCCTTCCCTCCTTCTGCCTTGACAGTCCCCTCTGGGTCAAGCTTAGTTGTAGCAACAGGACCAAGCACACTACTGGTGCTTTTTTTAACAGTCTTGTCCCTGCCCTTTGTTCACTACTACAAAATGGAATAAAAATCGCGAGTTTAGCTCCTCTCCAATCCTAGGGGAATTGGACGATCCTCAAGTCCTATTAATAAGGCGACACATGGCAACTATAAAATCTAACAGCCAAGATTATTAATGGCCACACAATCCTTGTCATCCAGCGAAACATCGAATAATTTCGCTTCCCCTTCATTATTCCAGACACCATCACCGCCCCTTTCCTCCATGTCCGTCCAACCCCCCCACTAGCCATCACCACTGTTTTCTGCCTCTTTCGTCCCCTTTTCTCTCCTCCGACGAATCCATCGCTAATGCCCGGCCACTATCCCTTCCTCGTGATAGCCTAGCCTTAACTCTCAAATATTTAACCATCACAGTCAACAAATACCAGTTAGCGGCCATGTTTTCCGAAAGCAAAATTGTGAACTACTCCTCTCGACGTCCCAAAATGTTTTTCCGGTCCGTAAAAGGAGATCTTAAAAATAATACATTTTTTTCAAGAAAAGTTCCAGTTACTATGTACAATGAAATCTTTTGATTGATTTAAAAAGTTTGAAATTGAATTTTTTTACAATGGATTAATATTTGTTGATAACACTTACCACGTGGTTGACAATACTTATCATGAAATAGGGAAAAAACGACTATATGGTGAAACCAATCTTAACGTGCAAATTGATCACGTTTTGCCATGAGTTAACTCTTGTTCACAACACTTACCACGCCTTTACTGTTTTTTACTTTGTTGAAAGCCAGAGATGACTCTATACGATGAAATCACATTTACTACAGAAAGTTACCACGTTTTGATCATTGTTTTGCTTACCTACCACTAATTACGACATTAATGGTACTAGATGTATCCATACCTACCTTAAACTCTTCAAAGTTGTCCACTCTAGCTCCCATTCATCTCTCTTCTTCTAAAAAAAATGAATATTAAGAAGAAGCTTCATAACGTAACTTTCAAAAGCCAACAAGTTGAAGAACTTAACCAAGTAAGTTTTTATAAAAAATAAATAAGTTTAGTTGTGATTATTAGCTCTTACCAACTTACTCAAAGACCATAAGTTGAAGAACAAAAATAAGTATTTCACAATAATTTAACCAAGATTTAATTTCCATGTTTTTATAATTTTTCAAGGTTATGCTTACCATTGTTTATGACAATACATACCACTTTATATATATGGTAGTACTTATTCGTTACGGGAATGACTTCGGTGTCCCCGGTCATTTTGGGGACACCGTAACTTTTGGCATAACAAAATCATTATAAGCATAACCAAATTCATTACAAGCATAACCAAAACCATTATAAGCATAACCAAAACCATAACAAGGCATAACTTGGTTGGTTATGCCTTGGTTGATTTTCGGTTAGGGAATGACTTCGGTGTCCCCGGTCATTTTGGGGACACCGTAACTTTTGGCATAACAAAACCATTATAAGCATAACCAAATTCATTACAAGTATAACCAAAACCATTATAAGCATAACCAAAACCATAACAAGGCATAACTTGGTTGGTTATGCCTTGGTTGATTTTTGGTTATGCCTTGATTGGTTTTTGGTTATGCCTTGATTATGCCATGTTATGATTCTATTATACTTGTAATGATTTTTGTTATGCTTGTAAGGGTTCTGTTATGCCAAAAATTACGGTGTCCCCAAAATGACCGGGGACACCATAGCATCATCCTTTTTGTTATGCTTGTAAGGGTTTTGTTATGCCAAAAATTACGGTGTCCCCAAAATGACCGAGGACACCATAGCATCATCCGTTACTAAATAATTTGTCCCAAGAGAAAGAGAAAAGTGTTACCGGGTGGTAAGCTGTTGGGCTTTTAGGGATTCAAGGGTGGAGATTTTTGTCCTTCAATCCAATGGTGAAAAAAGTGTAAGAGCCGGTTCCAGAAACCTTAAAAAAATTACTTATTTTGGAACTTTCCAAAGAAAAATAAGAAGGGTTGTTTCACAAAACACAAATAAACAGCTTATTTCATATTTTCAAACTCAAAAATAATGTAAATGAAAAATAATTTTTAATTTTTTTTTGCACCGTATTAAAGATCTCATTGAGATCTATCAAACAAGATCCATATTGAGAGAAAAATTATTTGTGTAAGTACATAAATTTGAAACTTGAAATTGTTTTCTTAAAAAATAAGTATTTGTTCACCATTTTCTAGAACAATGTTTTATTATTACACAAAAAATAAGAACTTTAACCCGTCCTGAAACAGGCTCTAAGTACAATTTGATAGTATGGTGCTCCCAAATCACCTGGGAGCACCACAGCCGGAGCCCTTTTGAACCTTTAGGGAAGTTCAAAAAACCAAACCAATTGTGAATCAAAGAAGACTAGAAAGGCAAGGAAACATCACTCCCACTTCACTTTTGAAAAGTAGTCGTAAAGTGGTGTGAATAGATGTTGGGTAGGTGAGCAGTAAATTTCTTTACGACTTACGAATGCTGATATCAATTTCTGGAAAGTGCATATGACAAAACAACATTAGTTAAACAGAATTATAAAAAAAAATATTGTGATATACAAATTGTAGATGCATACAATCTAGTGCATTCTTGTCTATTAATTCCAAGAGGTAAACTATTAATCCCAGCCACATAGTTTTTTGACCAAAATAACCTTATAGTTTTTGTAAATGCATACAATCTTAGGAGGAGGATGATTATTGAATGTGGTAATTTCTTAGTTAACTCATTTTTTACTTTTTACGCTTTTTAGTTGAAATAGTAATGTGATTCTAAATAAAGATTGAAATATGGGTGGGGCGATCGGCTCGTCCGCCACTCAGTAATTTGTAGGGTCGACTAATGCTATGGGAAATTTGATTGGCTGTTAATTTGATCCGATTAGGAAAAAACACTGATCCAAGCCCATAGGGAAAGAAAGCTCGGGGTAATTTCCTTAACCTAAAGTACACGCTAGGACAGATTATTCTACTACCTCTAGAAGCTGTTTTCATGTCAAAAGAAAAAAGAAGCTGTTTGAACTTATAGCATTGTGACTCTTTGAACTCTCTTCTCTATGCGTAAATGTACAGCTAGAAAAAGAGTAGCAGCCAATCCCAAATGTAGTTATCAAGTAGTCTCAAAGGGATTGAAATGTCCAATCCGGTTTATTTGTTTGTTTTTTCCCTATTTATTTTGGTGATCTGAATTGTTTATTCTTTAGAGATCATTGAGAGCATTCATCGCGTCAAAAATCATATTGAACATATGTTGTTTGATATGCTATTGGAACACATTGTATATTGCGGAAAATTGAAAAGTGAAGTTTGATAACCTGGAGCGGAACACATTTTCCGCAATATAGATGTTCTCCGGCATGTGATCAAACATGATTTTTACATGACCAATGTTCTCGTCAAACTCTAAATAAATGAGTGATTTTGGTCATTGAATTCCGAAAACTGGCTATAAACAGGTAGTAGTAGTAAAGTCTATTTCTCCTTTCAAAAACTTTAAAATCACACATGGTGTATGTGTATGGATCCCATAAACCATGTAAATGTATGTGTACAAGTGTGTGATTACGCATGTGGTATACTACCACATACTCACTTATGTGACATTGTCATGCGACATTTTCCGTAAATAAAAGTATCATCATACACACAATGAAGGTCACTCAATCATCCAACGAAAGTGTATGATAATGTCCGTATCACACGAATTGTACTATGTAAATGATTCTAAATATCACGTAAGCCACGCCCGTGGTCATATAGTGCCGGATCACTGAATATACACGGAGAAATTACTGCTGTTATGGTTATGTCATTTGCCAACGTCTCATTTGCTCCGACTTTTTGAATCTTTTTAATCCTTTGGGAAATTCAGCAAACCAAACCCATCAATATAAAAGCGGCTGTGAGGGTCTAGGAGTTGCAGAGTTAACACACTACTTTACCATTCGGAGTCTCTCATTCGTTTCCTGTCAAAGTCGCTCCCGATTTCTCGCCCTGTCATCTCTGTCTCTCCATCCATCCATTGCTTGATCTTATCTTAGAGGTCTTGGATTCAACACCCAGATTCAAAGAATTTGTTTCGTACCGAATTGGGATCTGCATCGCCAAAATTTTAATCTCCTGTTTCATCTTTTGATTTAGGCGAATTATTCTGTCAATCTCGTGTTTTTTTTTTCCCCTATTGGTTCAAATTGGTAACTGTGTCAATGGCTGCGCCAATGAACAGTGGAGAGTCGGACATGGCTACTGAAGATTTCCGCTTGCATTTGTCGCCCTTACTTTCCCCTAGGTGGTCGCAGCTGTGCTTGACTCCGTCGCCGCCACGGTCTTTCCTACCCTCGTCCAGTTCAATGGTCATGCAGTATCAAGGGTCTAACCAATCCATAGACGATCCGCCACAAAATCAGGAGCATGACCACATCGTCGACCCGGCACCGTACTCGGCCGGAGACTCGGCGTTGTCGATGCAGCAGCTACGTAAGAACTGGGGCAAGGCGTCAGATTGGAGGCCAAGAGGAGGGGGAATTATGACGAGGAACAATCAGGGCTTCAAAGAATCGAATATGGGTTTTGAGGAATCCATGGAGATGACGACCTGTTTCTATTTCCCTCCGTCGCCCACAGATTTCCCTCTGTATCGGCCAATGCCAAGTGTTTTTTTCGTTTCGAGTAATACACAGGACATAAGCTTGGCGATGTCTTGTCAGCACATACTTGAGGACAAGAGCGGTGCGTTGCATGTGTTCTCCGGGGAGGAATCCTGGGACATCCTTCAACTGCTGGTGAAAAACGACTTTCACTCTTACGTGAATGACAAGTTCAAAGATTTGCATCAAATAGCAAGCGAGGCGGGCGTGTTGCCCGATCATATGGGGTCGTTGATAATTGACATACTGGATGCGGGCTACAATGAGAGGGAACTGACATTAAAGCGGATCAACTGGTTGGAACAAAAGGACGAGGACAACGTTGACCAGCCGGTCATCGAACTAGTGTGCGTGGTGCAGCAACTAATTCAGAACAGGGGTGGAAAGTTGGATGTTATCGTAGGAGGGGGAGTTTTCACGGTCAATGGACTTGAACTCAGAGACTGTCAAGAGCCGCCTACAACTCAGGAAACATTGCTTATTTGTCAGGCCAAGCAATCATTTAGAGTGTGGCTAGGACATGACGGACAATGGGCGGTTGAGGTTCCTTGCAGATATAATAGCCTCAACATTGGCAGTTTCACAACCGTGGAGGATGCCATGTCAGCTTATGAGTTCGTATTAAGGTGGAGTGGAAGGGCGGAGCTTACTGGTTTCCCTGGACTCTTTGAAAATGAAAACATATCAAAACTGCCGCTACGGTTGCCACCGCCAGC
The DNA here is from genome assembly GCA_014282245.1 of Rhododendron simsii. NCBI lineage: Eukaryota > Viridiplantae > Streptophyta > Magnoliopsida > Ericales > Ericaceae > Rhododendron > Rhododendron simsii. The sequence continues at coordinate 5,469,461 of CM024954.1, forward strand.
ACAAGAATTGAACCTAGTTGAGGATTTTGGATTGGTGTGCCCCAATGCCATGGGGAATGATGAAATTGAGGTAGTTGGAATTGGTAGTCAGGGAAGAGAGGAATGTGTAATGGCATATCAGACTTGGTTGAATTCTGAGTGTTTTGGAAAAAGGAAATCAATGGAAAAGAACCCAGGGGGAGAGAGAAGAAACAAGAAAACAAATGGAGTTAGAACAGCCATTCCTCTGGAGGATATCTTACAAACCAAGGGAATGCGTAGTAAAGATGCTGCAAATCATCTCAAAGGTACTCATACTTATATGTACACTCCTCCAAGAAATGAAAACCTCAATTTTGTTCTTCTTGTTTTTTTTACCAACTAGATAGGTTTGAAGGGCGAACAAAGTACTCCAAACTCCTACATGTGTAGGACTTGGGAAAATGTTGATGTAGCATCTCTACAAGTAGAGAGACTATTTTTGAGCATCAAACTCATCATCTTAGTCATAGCCAGCCTATCTTTTCGGTGCTCTAAAACGAAAATAAAAATTGAGGTCCTATAAAACCTTTTACAAACAAAATATACTTTAAGTGGATAAATTATCTTTCAAAAAATAATACCAACACTTAAAAAAATAGTAGAGCAATACAAGGTTTCAAAAGAATCATTTAAATATCACTATTCTCCAAAAATACGACCATTATGAGATTTTAAAAGCATCATTTAAATACCACCCTTCTCGTTTAGTAGCAAAAGTATTACTTATGCCCAGATAATGAAATTAACAAGAGTCCCTTTATATTTCAAAATATTTTCTAGCTTCAATTCACACAGTATATCTTCAATCATTCATCATCTAAATAATCTCATATGTTCAAATTAAACAAAAACCAAAACATCCTCGCTCGCATTGGCAACTTTAGGAATTATTCTTTAATAGAGTTATTCATGAATTCAAAGTTCAATTGCTTTACAGCATACAGTTTTACATTAATCAACAAATAATCTTTTCTCCAAAAATAAAATAAAATTATAGATACGCATATACATTTAGATTCCTATATATTATGTGGTAAATTCATAGGACTATAGAAGTACTCTGTCCCATTCAAAACTGTAAGTGCAAGCTTTTAATTAATTGAAATCATATTTCAATACATATAACTTAGGAGAATATAATTGCTGTCAATTTATGTAGTACCATAAACTTCTTCAATCATAGTTTTCTCCGACTAAAACCTATGAATCCTTTTAGTTTCTATCATGCTCTGTATGGGAGCTTGCAATCGAAGACCTCAATTTCAGATGCTATACTTGGAGACACACAAGAACATACGAAAAAAAGAAGAAAGGAAGTGCATACAAACCCTTCGTGCATAAGCTAATGAGTTTGTGGCTCTCAAAATAGGAAATGTGGGTAGGAGTTGCTTTGGTAGAAAATTAATATTGAGCTTTTGAATTCTTTCTTATTACAGTTAGCATCACTAAATTGAAGAGTTCTTGTCGGGAGTATGGTATCCAGAGATGGCCACCTCGCAATGAACACAAGCTTATTAGGCAATCTCTCCCCAATGCAACTCCCGCGGTTGTCAATCAAGAGGGAATCCCACACTTGACTTCTGATACTGTGCCTTCTAATCAAGCCTTGACGGCTACTGTTGACACAAATAATTTTTTCGATAAGGAAATTCTGCTGCCGCAACTTTTGCCCATAGCTCAACAAGAGAACCCTGATGTGGGTTTTGACAATGATGAAGATGAGGCAATTGGAATGGAGGTTGCAGGAACAAAGAAAGGTGCACTGGTAGAGGCACAATTGTATTCTGGGTGTTCGGAAAAAAAAGGGAAAAGGAAGGTAAATACCCCAAGAGGAGAGAGAGGTAACAACATAACTACTGGAGTTAGAATAGCAATTACAACGGAAGATTTGCTAAAAGTTAAGGGAATGCCTCTTAATGTTGCTGCAGAGCATCTTGAAGGTACGCATAAATACAGTTTGTCAACAAATGAAAATCTCAATCTGGTTGTTTCAATTGGATAGACTTTTCTCTCAAAAACTCCAACTGGATAGTGCTTCAACCATGCTCTCCGTATGGGAGCGTCAAAATGGAGACCTCAATTTGAGTTTCCATAGTTGAAGACTCAACTCAAAAATGGATACATTAGTAACTTCAAGCATATTTTAAAATGTGCTCAATTTATGGAGGACGTATGCTGAATTTTGGTAATATTTGGTGGCTTTTAATTGATCTTATTTTAAAAAAGGGGTTTGTGTCGAGCATCTGATGCAATTTGTAAGTGGTATAAACGACTCATACGTATGATATCTAAACTTAAAGGTAATTGTGGTTCAAAACTGGAACCGACTTACAGTCAAATGGTTTGAATTTGTCTGGTTCGTCATTTTCATGGATAGATTTGGTTCTTCAAACATTAAATCCTCACGACTTAGTTTAGTTTTTAGTTTAGCACAAAACCGATCTAATACGAGCCATGTTCAGATGTTCACCACTGAAAGAAATGTGCTTAACCTAGTATATGTTCGTCTAATCTATCAAAAAGAAAAGGTACCATTAAAGCAATATAGTAATTACTTTCTTTTTGGATCTAGTGTAGTGATTACTTTGAAAATGATATTAATACCCCATATATATCCAAGAAGGGAATTTGATTGCCACAAAGAAAGTAGAGAATCTTTAAAAGGTGGGGACTACAAATAAATATTGGAATTTGTGGTTCGACTTAGAGTGTGTGAATAGTGATACCCTCTGAATGTACTTTTTGAAGTAAGACAAAATATTAAAGTCTGCAAAATGGAGATGTAGATTGGAGTTACTCGCGTAGAAGAATTTTGAGCTTCTCAATTTTTATTTTTTGCAGTTAGCCGATCTACATTGAAGCGAGCCTGTCGGGAGTATGGTATAAAGAGATGGCCACCTCGCAAGGAACATAAACTTATCAGTCAAACTCACCCCAACGAATCTCCTACGGTTGAACATGAGCTTATCAGCCAAACTCACCCTGACGAATTTCCCACAGTTGAGCATGAGCTTATCAGTCAAACTCACCCCAACGAATCTCCTGCAATTGAACATGAGCTTATCAGTCAAACTCACCCCAACAAATCTCTTGTGGTTGTTGTTGATCAAGAGCAAACCCCACAATTGAATCCTGATACATTTTTGCCTTCTAATCAAGTCTCAACTACTATTGATACAAAAAGTGTGAAGTTGAAGGCAAGGTATGAAGGTTCAACAATAACGTTTCGACTGTCTCGGCCGCTGCGAAAGGTAGAGCTGGAACAAGAAGTGAAAAAGAGGCTGCAACTGGAGGCTGAAACTTATAACATTAGTTACAAAGATGAGGATGATGATTTGGTTTTAATAGCTTGCGATGATGATTTAGAGGAATGTATCGCCAGTTCTACCCCGCTGGGCTCCCGTTGTCATGAGCTATTCCTTAAGCCGAAGTAGCTAATGAATTTGGCGTTGACCAACTTTAATCTTGGTACTTGAGCATTTACCCTTCTCTGATTATGGGTTTTGGTTTTTTGAGCTTTGTTTGTGATGAAGAATGGTAACGGAGTAAGGGAGAGGGAACCACAATACTAGGGATACCATTCTTGGTTTAAGATTGGTACGTAATTTGTGGACAATCATAAGGCTTGATGTGTGACCGAAAAGTTATGTGAGTATGAGTATTTTCAACCTTGTTCAAGAGGGAGAAAGCACATAGGACCACAACCTAATAACAAAAAGGTAAACAAGGCGCAAAAACTCATACTAGCAATAACTGAAACAAACCTCTAACAAAAACTTCATTCTACACTAACAATTTTAACTATCCAGATGCTAGAAATAGCACATCTCAAAAGAATAAGAAATCAAATAAATACTAACTAAATTATTGAAAGCCTTTGTCTACTTCTAGGTCAGCTGAACTTCTATTCTTCTTCTTGTCAAAAAAACAAATCTAGTGTTCTTCTAACTGAACACGAAGATCCTCTCCATATCAATGTCAAACAAGGGATTGTGTAGTATTTTCGTCTTTGTTCGTCTTCCAATGGTAACATTTGTTCTTTGGACACGAAGATCCTCTCTATGTTCATCTTCTGACGGTATCATTTGATGTGGGCAAAGGCGGAACTATATAGAGGGGGGAGTGGCACGGGCCACCCTCAATTTTGTAAGCAGTGCTATTTTATGAGTATAGATTAGACACTTATCGGTATCCAAACAACTTGATTGATTTTTCACACAGGTATTAAAAATGCGGGGATTTAAAAGATGAATAAATAGTTCAATAGTTTTCATTGAAAGACCACTAATGCGGGGATTTAAAAGATGAATAAATAGTTCAATAGTTTTCATTTAAAGACCACTAGAGAATTTAATGAAGTCTTTATTCATTTATAGAAAAAGACAAAGATCAGTAGAGTCTCATTAAACAGCGCTACCCCCGAATCTAAATCCTAGTTCCGCCACTGGATGTGGGATCCAAAAGCCATGTGAGTATGTACTATTTTCGTCTTTGTTTCATAGAGAAAGCACCTAAGGATCACAACCTAATCAGACAAAGGTGAACAAAACTTAAAAACAATAATTGAAACCAATCTCTGAATAACACAACAAAGCAGTACACTGTCGTTTAATAGACATTTCCAACTCCCATGGCTTTTGATTGATTCCTGTTGCATATAAAGCTCTACTGACGGCATCACATTTTGCCCTAAAATACTTGCCTCTGTACAACTAAACTATAACTACCCAGGTACTGGAAATAGCACCCCTTCAAGAGAATAAACAATTAAAGAAGAAAATGACTGCCAACATTGGTCTGCTTCTAGGTCAACTAAACTTTTCTTCTTCTGATACCTTCTCTTCTCTAAACACAAAGATCATCTCAATATCATTGTTAAGAAGGAATGTTGTCGTGCCATCCTACTTGAGAAAGTCAGTTCTCTAATATTTATCAGATAGGATTGATTGAGAGATAATATCCCATGAGACCATCATCTAATGGTGATCCTTGTGTTGACCCATGTTAATAGGAGCTTGTGTATTGTTCCTACTTCCACTTGTCAGGCTTTGATTGGAGGAGCCTAAGCTTCAAAACCAAGATCAAGAAGATGGGGTTGCCTCATCATTCCAATCAGAAGCAGTTGGAACTGAGGATGATCCAGTTGAGACACTATTAGCAGCCGGCGGGTTGTATTTTTTAAGTAGCCTGTCTTTGTTTTCCATCCACCATTCTCATCAGAAGCAGTTGGAACTGAGGATGATCTAGTTGAGACACTATTAGCAGCCGGCGGGTTGTATTTTTTAAGTAGCCTGTCTTTGTTTTCCATCCACCATTCTTCTGCCTGCTGCTCTGCGAACCTTCTTTTACTGTGGAATCAGAATTCCACAGGTTGTGAGTTCCAGACGGTGGGATGAAAGAAACAATAGGAAGCAAAACGCTCAAATTTTTTAATAGCAATAATATGGGTACCTTAGTCTACCTTTACTTCATTATATAGACAAGGAAGTACAGAAATCTTGTTGTTCAGTAAGAACTAGTTTCATGTAAATGAAGGACACTAACCGAAATGCCTCACCTGTTTATTTGTTCCACTAGTTGAGGGAATAAAACCTTGTTTAAATTCACCCAAGAAAAGCTAGCCTACATTTTGAATGCACATTGTTCAAGACCTCTGGCTCTGTTAATCGAGCAATGAAGTAATTTTTAATACTAGTAAATGGTAATAACTAGCTTCCCATGACAATATCGGTATGAGTTTTCCATTCTCCTTGGAGAACATCACAGCTCAGTTTTCCTTGTTTCACATATACATTGACCCTATGTTATTGAGGGGCAATGTTCTGCAATGAGTAATAGGATCGGGAATATGGTACACCACATGCAAAAGTAAATAACTCAAGAACAACATCATTAAAATTGCTGGATAAGTCTGATCTGGAACAGATTGATAGCAAGTGAGCAAAATGTTATATGGATCAGAAGGTTTCCATCTATTCCTTTTCTTACACTTGATCCCAGAAAAAGAATCCAAACAGATGTACAGCAGCTTCAGTTTTCTCGGTAAAACAACACGATCAGTTTCAGTTAATAGGGAGACCTATCGAAAAGCAGGAGAAATTCATATTTTAGACGGACAGAGGAAGGGAAAATGAGATCAAAATTCCAAAGTTATTTGAGGTGAAAAAACAAAATTGAGGGGCAATAGTGCGAGGAGGTGTTCTGAATCTAAAGTAGTGACCGTGAGCCACTACAATACCAATGCACAAACCCAGTATGTTATACAGGGTTGAATCACCCTTCGTAATTATTTGGAAATCCTCAATGAGTCTCAAAAATTGGAATTCAGTCTTTATATCATAGTTTGCTCTGAGAGATATCCCATCGGCATGATCTTCTTTCCAATCTTAATTTTTTTAGACAGGGACGGAGCCAGGAATCTCACCACACAGGGGCGAGCCTATATACACAGGGGCGAGCCTATATACTTTCGTATGAAATTTTTTTTTTATATATATAATAGTAGTGTTTTTTTTCCTTCTTGCAGGGGCGACCGCCCCTACTGGCCCCTCCCTGGCTCCATCCCTGCTTTTAGACGTCGCTAATAGTAACAATGCTGATATCATATTGCTATTTTCAGGATTATGCTTATCGGGTTTAACAGTGTGTGAGTACGTGAGTGAAACAAAAATTTGTAGCATTACTTTCGTACAACTTTCTGCTAGTGGGTATCATTGACTCATCCATAAGGCTGACAGCTTCAAACAAGAATTATGAAGGAAAAAAGAAAGAAAGAAACGGAAGGACATAAATGAGAAAAAGCATGAGAGGAAAGTAATAAATATATACCTGAATCTAATTGGCCGTTCTAGTTTCTATGTAAATTTCTTTTTCAAAAAGATGGTAATTTTTAGATCAAAAATCATGTATTTACGTAAATAATTTTTCTACCAATATGGATCTTATATGATAGATCTCATTGAGGTCTTTTAAACGATGCAAAAAAAATTAAAAAATTATTTTTTGATTTTCATTATATTTGAGTTTGAAATTACTTTTATTTTAGGCAAAAGTACATAAACACCCCCTCAACTATCACTTTTTCTCACGAAGACCCCCTCACATTTAAAGCGTCCATACAGACTCCCTCAATTAATCTCCGTTACCGAAGTGACACCCTTCTGTCTCTAAACCGTTTGTGATGAACCCCCTCGTTCATAAATCGGACAAAAATACCCTTGTTGCATTACATACATACACCCCCTCTAACCCTTCTCTTTAAAATGATTGATGCAAGGAAAAAAATTGTATAAAACTAAAAAAATGACTAGAATGAGGGTATAATATAAATGTTAAGGGGTTTCCGTGGAACAAAGTGATAGTTGAGGAGGTGTTTATGTACTTTTGCCTTATAAAAAAGGGTATCTTAGTCATTTCCTTCATTCTGTTAACGGAGTTAGCATTTTTTTCATTTTCAGTAGTTGAGGGGGTCTATATGGGCGTTTTTAAACATGATTAGGTCTCCATGAAAAAAAAGTGATAGTTGAGGGAGTGTTTATGTACTTTTGCCTTTATTTTGAAAGAAATTTTTTTAGAGTAAGCGGAACGGAGCCAACTCACTTGAAGATCTTTGTACCGTTTTGTAGTTGAATAAGAGTTATGTAGACACCAGGTTCAAATTGTTCAATAACTTCTCTTTGTCCTTCCGCTCTTTGGAGTTTTGGATGATCTTGCAGCACTTTCAGTGCTTTCTAGATGTAAAGGTTCCCATTTAGGCTGCGTTCCAGAAACCAAATAAGAACTTATTTTTTGTTGAATAAGAAGGCTTGTTCCCAAAAAATAAGGAGAAGGTGCTTATTTTTCAGAATTTATATAGGTACCAATGGGCGCCGGAGAGGGAAATTGTACCGGCGGCCGCGTCGGGCCGTCTCCGGCCACCGGACAGCCGATCCGAGCCGTCAAAAAATTCTATAAGAAAATACCGAGGGGGCCAACGCGGGAATCAACGGCATCCGAGGTGTGTAGGGTGCTTGATCAGACCACCCCTTTTCCGTGTATATATCTCGATTTTTTTTTTAAGAATTTTTGGACGGCTCAGATTGGCCGTCCAGTGGCCGGAGATGGCTCGGCGCGGCCGCCGGTACGATTTCCCTCCGCTGGCACCCATTATCATAGCAACAGTCTTATTTTTTGTATAAGCTCAAAAATCATGTGTTTACGCAAATAATTTTCCTATCACTATGGATCTTGTTTGATAGATCTCATTGAGATCTTTAATACGGTGCAAAAAAAATTGAATTTTTTTTTCATTTACATTATTTTTGAGTTTGAAAATGTGAAAGGAACTTTTTGTTTAGATTTTGTGGAATGGCCCTTCTTATTTTTGAATGAGAAGTGGCAAAATAAGTACTTATTTTTTAAGAAGATTTCCGGAACGGAGCCTTTAAAGTGCTTTCCAGATGAAAAGCTTCCTGATATTGGAGGGGGCAAATTGAGTAGTAGAACATACTATATGAATTTTTGTTATAATAAGGACATAAATATTTTCTCCGTAAAGGATATTTTGTTCAAGATTTACAAAAAAAATCCCTCTAAGGTTGATAAGCGTTGACCAAAGTTGACCGGCGTTGAAAGTGCCTAAAACCCTAAGTACCCTATGAAAGTACCTAAGACCTTATGGTACTCTATATATGAAAGTGCCTAAAACCCTAGGGTATCCTATGAAATTGTCTAAACCGCTAAAACTCTATAATAAGAAAGTGTACCATAAAACCCGATAAAGTGTCTAAAACCCTATGGTACCCTATGAAAGTGCAACAAAATCGAAAAACACGAAAAAAGACATTTTGTGTTAACCAAAAAGGCTCTTGTCTCATTTAAGACAATTTAAATTAAAAATAGATATTTTTTTTGTTAGCCAAACAAAACCCTTTGTTTCATTAAAGGCAATTTTGTCTTTTTACGGACTCTAAAATATTTTTATTAATAGATTCTACACATCACAGAAACTTAGGCTAAACAAAAACTTTTATAGAATTGTTTCATTTGGACTTTACACTAATATCCTATGCCGGGAGTATCTTCACCATTTTTGTGATGGGTCACTAACTCCTGTTACAACCAAATTGTCTTCCGTTCTATGCTATAGATATTGCCTGTTTGCAGATTCATTCCGTTGATCGAACGCCAAATCTGCTGGCAAGGAAGAATGGGATTCAGACCAAAGTTGTCAATACCGTACCGGCTAGCGTACCGTTTTCACTACTGGAATGGTACGTACCGGTACCGGGCTGTATCCCAGTACCGTTCCGGATTTACCGCAATTAATATTTTATATATATATTTAATATATATCTACCATATTTAAGTATAAACATAAATAAAAAAAAAAAAAAAAAAAAGAGGGTAAACCGGCCGGAACACCGGAAAATGGCCGGAACAGACCGGTATTGTCTGGTACACCCGGTATTGGCCGGAACAGACCGGTATTTCAACCGGAACGGAACATGACTTTTTGTGTTCCGTTTACGCACCAGTACGGTACGTACCGGCCGGTACGGAACGAATTTGACAACTTTGGTTCAGACACTGCATCTCTATTTGTACTAGGAAAAAAGGTTTCAAATTGAGCATCTTCAAGTGTTTCGCTCATCGCCATCTCGGGAGGAAACTTCCCTGCTATTTCCTTCAACTGAAAATAGGACAGTAGTGGTGGTGGTACTGGTACATGACCCCGCTATTCAGACTTTTTTTTTTTTTTTGGGTAATTTGGTTTGAAATTAAAAAAGGTTAAACGAATGTACAATATATGAGGGGCATACTCCAGAAGAGAAAAAAGAAAAAAAAAGAAATGTGATAACCTATGCATAACCCGCATGAAGAATAGAGTAGAGTAATGTGACATAATAACATGCATGTGGTTTGGTATCCTACCCCTGTTGGACATATAGAGCAAGTTGGATATCTTTCTTTTTTTACTTAAGCACAGTTCGTGTAAAAAGTTAGAAGACTAGACTTGCCATTATATATAATAGTTTACTTTTTTTACTCTTAACTATGAGATAAAGTTTTTTGATGCAAATAGAGTATCACGTGGCAGTATTCTGTGCGCATCCGAGCCGTCTAAACGTAATTTGAATGGCCCAAATTCGACCACTCTCTTCCCCTCAGCCAACCACTTTCCCCTAAAATTTTGAACAATTTCCTTTGTACATTGACAACACTCGACCAAGAATTATGAACTTTTCCATTATGTGGCCAAGGATGATCAAGAAATATGTACTACTCCCTTCGTCCCTTTTTAAATGACCTGCTTCGTAACTTCAACTTATTAAAAAGACATCATCATTACACCTTTCACATGAACTTTTTCCACCACTTTCCCTACTTACCCATCATTATTACACTTTTACTCACTAACTTTTCAAAATGAAATATACTTTTAGGGACAAAATAGACAATGCACCAATTTTTACCCTCCTAACTTTAAAAAATGGACACTTATTAAGGAACAGCCTAAAATGGAATACTAGACACTAAATAAGGGACGGAGGGAGTATTTCTTTGTCTCCAGCCCAATCCTCACATTTTTTTTTTGCTTGTTGACGTAGCTAGGTCAACCTCACTTGTCATTTGTGTCCAAGGATGGATGCATAATTTTAATGTTGAGTAGGTGAGCAATAAATTTCTTTTTTTTTTTAATAATCGAGGAATAGCTTTACAGCCGAGCCACAATTAGACCCGACTGCGCAACCCAAACCTCGGGGGAAACTAGCGTGGCCACACCAGTCATGGCCCTCCACTTACTATCAGGGTACTCACCCGGTGGGCCCTGGGAATCGAACCCCTGACCAAAAGGAGTTCTCCTAAAATTAATCATTCGCTCTTATCACTAGAGCAACCCCTAGGTGTGTAGCAATAAATTTCTTTACAACTTACGAATGCTGATATCAATTTCTGCAAAGTGCATATGACAAAACAGCATTAATTAATTTATGTTATAAATTGTCGATCAACCTAGGTAGGTAATTATAAATATTTTGATGTACGTACAAATTGTTGAGGCATACAATCTAGTGCATTCTTGTCCATTAATTCCACAAGGTAAACTCTTAAACCTAGCCTTGTAGTTCTTCTCTATGCATAATGCCAAATCTACAGCTACCAAAAGAGTAGTAGCCAATCCCAAAAGTAGTTATCAAGTAGTCTCAAAGGGATTGAAATGTCCATTGTTTTTTCCGGATTTATTTTGGTGATCGAAATTATTTATTTTTTAGAAATCATTTAGAACATTCATCCCATCAAAAATCATATTGATCATATACTGTTTGATATGCTATTGGCATACGTTGTAATATTGCAAAAATTGAAAAGTGAACTTCGATAACATGGAACAGAACCCATTTTCCTCAATATAAATGTATTCTGAAAGCAGATCAGATAGCATGTGATCAAACATGATTTTTACGTGACTATTGTTCTTGTCGAAATCTAAAAAAATGAAAATAGAGATTAAAGAAAAGAGATACAAATGATTTTCTTTAAAATAAGTGTGAGATTAAAGAAATAAATTTTAAAAAATAGTATAATTAGGTAAGTGGTTGGAGGGAAGATATTGGGGGAAATCTTTCGAGGGAATTGTAGATATGAAAATAGAGATTGAAGTGAGAATGAACCGTGAAAGTCTCTATATGCAAAAAAAAATTTAGAATTAAATAAAAATGAAAATAGAGATTTGGGTTGGGCCTCTATTTTGGGTGACTTGCATTGGAGATGCTAGGGAAAACACTGCCCCCTAGCCCATAGGGAAAGCACGGTAATTTCCTTCGTTCCCTTACACGCTGGGAGTAATATCTTAGGTTTTAACAGCATTTGAGATCCACTATTGGCGCTGAACCACGTTCGCTAAAGTCTTCTAGTATTAGATAATTATCTCTGGACTAATTCACACTTCACAACAGAGAGAGAGAGAGAGAGAGAGAGAGAGAGAGAGAGAGATATAGATAGATTTGGGGTTGGGGTATTTAAGTAGGAAGATTAAGATAATAGTTTGAGGGTCATCGTTAGATTAGAATTTTACCTGCATATTTTGACCGAGGGAGAATTGGAATCAATTGCCAATTTGCTACCTTAACACACTGGGACAGATTATTCTACCTCTACAAACTGTTTAAATTTTGAACTTATAGCATTGGGACTCTTTGAACTCTCTCTCTCTCTCTCTCTCTCTCTCTCTCTCTCTCTCTCTCTCTCTCTCTGCGTAATTCCAAAATGTACAGCTAGCAAAAGAAAAGAGTAGCAGCCAATCCCAAATGTAGTTATCTGGAGTAGTTTCAAACGGATTGAAAAATGTCCTGTCCGGTTTGTTTGTTTGTTCTTCCCCGATTTGTTTTTTGTGATCTTCATTATTTATTTTGTAGAACTCATTTTTATAATATTAAGCCCATCAAAAGTTATATTGATCAGATACTGTTTGATACGCTTGAGAAACACATTGTATATTGCAAAAAATCAAAAAGTGAAGTTCAATAACCTGAATCAGAACCCATTTTCGCAACATATATGTACTCATAAATGGTTGGGAGTACCTCGTAACTCGTAAGCCACGCCCCATGGTCACGTGTTACCAGACTACTGACTAATTACTCGGAGAAATTTTACTAAGCGGGAAATGCTATTTGCACAACTTTACAACACAAACTCTGGACATAATGCTGTCCGTAACCGTTGGATACATATGAGTTCACGTACATCCAATGATTCCGGAAATAATTGTGTCCAAAGTAAAATTGTGTGACTAGACATTTTGGTGGTGTTATGGTCATGTGCCGTGTGTATCATTTGCTCTGGCTTTTTGATCCTTTGGGAAAGGAAGTGATTACAAATGTTGAAAACATATTTTTAATTATAAAAAAATATCATTGGAAAAAAAATTAAAAAAATTATATGATGTGGATTTATTTTCTAAAAAAATACAACATATGTTATATGATAGTGTCTTAAAATTTAGAAATCACTATACCGGTTACTAATATTCAATTGAGTTGATTTTTTATAAAGGCGCTACAATAATTAAATATTTTGAATGTATTTGTAAAAAATCAGTACAATCGAATACCGGTAGGGGTGTTTCCGAACAATCCCACCAAAAATACGCCACTACCGGCTATCCAACTGAAAAAACACCCCTATAGCCTGTGGTTCTCGATATCGATATCTATTGAACTAATTTTTTACCAAGGCTAAAATAAATACTATTTTGGAACTTCCGTTTTTGTTAAACCCATCAATATAAAAGCGGCTGTGAGCGTGTAGGAGTTGCAGAGTCAACTACTATACCATTTGGAGTCCCTCCGTTCGTTTATTTCCTCATCAATGCAGCTCTCGCTTTCTCTCCCTGTCATCTCTAGAGGTCTAGGATTCAACACCCAGTTTCAAAGAATTCGTTTCGTACCGAATTAGCTAGGATCTGCATTTCTACTTGGATTTTGCAACAAATTCCAGCTTTTTTAATCTCTTAATATTTCATCCTTTTGGTTTGGTAACTGTGTGTCAATGGCAGCGCCCACTAATAGTGGAGAGTCGGACATGGCTACTGAAGAACTCTACTCGGATTTGTCGCCCTTACTTTCCCCTAGGTGGTCGCAGCTGTGCTGCACACCGTCGCCACCATGGTCTTTCCTGCCCTCGTCCAGTTCAATGGTCATGCAGTATCAAGGGTCTAACCAATCCATGGACGATCCGCGACAAAATCAAGAGCACGACAACAACGTCGACCCGGCACCGTACTTGGCCGGAGACTCGGCGTTGTTGCAGCAGCAGCTACGTAAGAACTGGAGCGAGGCATCAGATTGGAGGCCAAGAGGAGTGGGAATTATGACGATGAACAATCAGGGCTTTGAAGAATGGAATATGGGTTTTGAGGAATCCATGGAGATGACGACCTGTTTCTATTTCCCTCCGTCGCCCACAAATTTCCCTCTGTATCGGCCGATGCCAAGTGTTTTTTTCGTTTCTAGTAAACAGGAGAACATAAGCTCGGCGTTGTCTTGTCAGCACATACTTGAGGACAAGAGCGGTGCGTTGCATGTGCTCAACGGGGTGGAACTCCGGGACATCTTTGACCTGCTGTTCGTCGGCGTTTTGTCTTACCTGGATAACATAGCGGACGTGGACGATTTGGTGCCTGACGACCTCAACCCGTTGATGGATGTGAGCAAAGATGAGATTCTAGCGACAATAAGGCGGATCAACTGGTTGGAACAACACGACGAGGACATCGTTGACCAGCAGGTCATCGAACAAGTGGGCGTGGCGCAGCAACTAATTCAGAACAGGGAACAAGTGGGCGTGGCGCAGCAACTAATTCAGAACAGGGGCGGTGAGTTAGATGTGATTTTAGGAGGGGGAGTTTTAACAGTCAACGGACTAGAACGCAGAGATGGTCAAAGCTCACCTACGACTCCGGAAACATTACTTATTTGTCCGGCCAAGTTCTTCCTTAGAGTGTGGCTGGGACACGGAGGGCAATGGGTGGCTGAGATTCGTTGCAGATTGAATCACCTCAATATTGGCAGTTTCACAACTGTGGAGGATGCCATGTCAGCTTATGAGTTGGTAATAAGGTGGAGTGGAAGGGCGGATCTTACTGCTTTCCCTCGAGTCTTTGGAAATGAAAACAAATTAAAACTGTTGCTACAGTTGCCACCGCCAGCACAAGAATTGAACCTAGCTGAGGATTTTGGATTGGTGTGTTGCAATGCCACGGGGAATGATGAAATTGAGGCAGTTGAAACTGGTAGTGAGAGAACAGGGGATTGTGTAATGGCAGATCAGGCTCGGTTGAATTCTAGGTGTTTGGGAAAAAGGAAAATAAAGGAAAACAACCCATGGGAACAGAGAAGAAATAAGAAAGCAAATGGAGTTAGAATAGCCATTCCTTCGGAGGATATTTTACAAATCAAGGGAATGCGGCTTAAAGATGCTGCAAATCATCTCGAAGGTATGCATGCATAGACTCGTCCAAGAAATAAGAACCTCAATTTTGTTCTTGTTCACCACACCCACACCCCCCGCCCCCCCACATAGATAGGTTAGAAGGGTGTACAAAGTGTTCCAAAAACTGTACCTTAATTCCCATTAAGGAGTATGACTCATTTTTATTTACTTTCAAGTCTATGTAGGAAATGTGGGTCTCTTCTTGATGGTGCATTTTCAGATTGAGCTCTTGGAAACATGGGTCAATTAATGTGTACTCTTAGACAAGTCTCAATTCGAATCTCAAAGGGGTATACTATTGGTATTTCAGCTCTTTATTGCCCCTTGAGATTGCTTCTTCCAGGGATTAGGCTCGATATTTACCGGGTATATATGCAGGGAAGTAGGCTATATGAAGCAGTGAAATTAGTTGTGGACTTGCCACAAAGTCATTAACAAAGGGAACAAATGGAGAATTGTGCTTAGTAAATATTATTGTTGATATGCTCTGAATGCAATATTTTTTAACTTAAACCGTATTTCACAAAAATAGGAAATGTGGGTTGGAATTGCTTTGGTAGATTAATATTGAGCTTTTCACTGTAATTTTACTTCTTGTAATTTTGCTATTGATTAATAAAATTTTCTTTGCTATTAAAAAAAATATTGAGCTATTCAATTCTTCCTTGCTGCAGTTGGCCGATCTACACTGGAACACAACCTTATATCTTGCCCCAATGAAACTCCCATTATTGTTGATCAAGAAGGAATCCCACAATTAAATTATGATAGTCTTCCTTCAGATCAACCCTTGGCGGCTACTGTTGGCAAAAATAGTGTTGTTGTAAAGGAAATTCCACAACTGCAGTTTTCATTGATAGATCAACAAGATAACCCAGATGATGATTTTGGCAAGGATGAAGTTGAGGCAGTTGGAATGGTGGGTGAAGGAACAGGGGAAGGTAAAATGGAAGAGGGTCAGTTGAATTCCGGGTGTTTGGGAAAAGGGAAAAGGAAAAAAGAAACTTCAGGAGGCGATAGAAGAAACAAGAAAACAAATGGAGTTAAAATTGCAATTTCTTTGGATGACATCTTACAAGCTGAAGGAATGCTTCTTGAAGATGCTGCTAAGAAATTCAAGGGTACGCATATATACAGTACTCCTCAAAAGAAATTAAAATTTTCAATTCTGCGTATAATCTTGCCTCTTTTTTTCTTTCAACTTGCTTGATAGCTTCAAAATGGTGGTGAAACTTGCTCCAACCATGCTCTGAATAGATCTTCAAATTCAACTTGCTTGATAGCTTCAAAATGGTGGTGAAACTTGCTCCAACCATGCTCTGTATAGATCTTCAAATTAGAAATCTCAATTTTTGTTTCATTTTATGGAGACTCAATGCCCATTTTAGATAGAAGATGCATATGACCAAGTATGCATAGATCCTATTGTAAAGCACGGACAACAGATCCACATAGGATATTTTTATTGGACCTCAAGAAATCGAACCTAGAATTTTGTAAGGAAGGTTGAGTTTGAGAAAGAAATGAATGAGTCCATCAAAAGTTGTGATGTAAGCGGGATAATTATAGATCACCTGGGTTTAGCTCAAGTGACAGGAATTCAAAATTTCTCTTAAAGACCAGAATCTTGAATGTATGATTGGTGATATGCTCTAATTGCATCTTTTGACTAAAACATAATTTCTAAATCTTCAAAATGGTGATGAGAACTGGAGTTGCTCTTCGTGGAAGAGAGAAATATTGAGCTTTTGGCTTCTTTCTTTTTGCAGTTAGCCAATCTACATTGAAGCGTGTCTGTCGAAAGCATGGTATCCCAAGTTGGCCACCTTCCAAGGGAAACGAGCATACCTGTCAATGTCAATCTCGCCCTGAGGAAACTCCTGCGGTTGTCGATCAAGAGGGAGTCCAACAGTTGAATTGTGAGATTCTGCCTTCTGATCAAGCATTGGCAGCTAATGTTGATACAAATAGTGTTGTTTTAAAGGCAAGATGGGTAGATGATATTATAGTAAAGATTCGTCTCCCTAAGCCTTGGAAAATGGCAAAGCTGGAGGAACAAGTGAAAAAGAGGCTGAAACTCGAGTTTGGAACTTATTACATCAGGTACAAAGATGAGGAAAATGAGCTTATTACTATACTTTGTGATGAGGATTTAGAGGAATATATATCCAATTCTAGCCTGCTGGACACCAGCTCGATAGAGATATTTCTTGTGCCAAAGTAGCCTATTCATTACCCGTTGACCGTAATAAAGGATTTTCCCTTCTACTGTAGAAGTGTATGGTTATTATATATTAGCCCATATGTTTCGACGTTCTCTTAAGAAGTGCATTCAGATATTCTTCAAGAGCTTGGTATTTGAGTTGCTATTGTTGTAGACTTGTAGTTTTAAACTTTGGTGCTTCGAATGGTATATTTCACGCTATGTTCTCTGCTTATCGGTCTTGGATTTTTTGTCTTATTGAGCTTTGTTTAAGCTAAAAGGATTCAAGTAGCCAACTCCAATTGATTGTGATATAAGGCTCGGTTTGGTTTGTGCTTAACAACGTTACGGAACAAAAGTGTTATCCGAAATGTTTCAATCGGGAATCCAGAATACGAATTCTATTCCGTTTACATATGAACAGAATTACAACATATCAAAATTACAAAACCGAAATGCAAACCGAAATACAGAACGGATTTGTGAACCTAAACCCGTGTTTCACACGGTGTCCTTAAAACAGATTCACCGCCTACCGGAGGGTGTTGAGGTTACTCGGCGTCTGTCTCCCAGAATTGATCCGGCTCGGACCACGAACGTCGGAACACCACCGAAGAACGTCTTGGCGAACTAACTCAGCGTCTGTCTGTCTCTCACACTATATCAGAATGCTAGTAGATTTGTTCTGTGAATTGGTGCAGAAATGTGTAAAGAGCTAGTCCTTTTATAGGCAGCAAAGGACCTTGTAACGATGCTCCCTCTTGAATACGGGATTGAATGGCAGCAATGAACGGGAAAAAACTCCACAATGAATAGGAGAGTAATCCCCATATTGAAGAGGGGAAAAACTCCCATCATGAATATTGGCTAGGGCATGCCAAGTAACCGCCAAGGCCATTCAAACTTCCAACAGTCCCCCACATGAATGGACTAGGGACCAGACCTAATGCAGACGTTGGAGAGAGAAAGCACACCGGATAACTCCTGTATATATAGGAAAGGTAGCTTTTGGTCTTGAACCTTCCCTCGTAAACGCCCATCGGATTTACTGGCTGACCAGTGAACGTAATGTCTTGAACTGTTCTGCCGTTGGTGTAAATCGAGTCAATAGACTTCACACAGGAGCTTCTCGTAACGCAGTTTAGTTCTCACTATTGGGTTCATTTTGGCCATGACACCCCTTCCTGGTTCTGCAAGTATTCTCTCGAGAATTTTGCCTTCCAAATTCCCATAGAAGCGGCCCCACTTCATACTCACATAGGTGACGTTCTTATAAAGGGTATCCTGCTATACTCCGCCTGGCATTCCAGCGCATAAGAGTCATTAAAAGCCAACGCTTAACCTGTTTCCATTTGTAGGTATCACTGTTTCGCACCATAGGAATAGGTAGGAGACCATATCTCCTCAGTGATCATTCTCTGTTACTCGCAAGTAGGTTGTCCCATTGAACCTTGATCTTGGGATCTCCAGTCAACTAAGATGGGTTTTCCTTCACGGTAACTTGAGTGTAGTAGGGGTTAGCCCCATTCCCCTCGATGCATTATTAACCAGCTCTCGGTTTAACCCTTTGGTTAGCGGATCCGCAATATTATCCTTTGATTTCACATAATCAAGAGTGACAATCCCTCTGGAGAGCATTTGCTTAATGGTATTATGTCTACGTCTTATATGTCTAGACTTACCATTATACATATTACTCCGTGCCCTTCCAATAGCCGATTGACTATCGCAATGAATGCATATAGCAGGCACAGGTTTTGGCCATCTTAGAATATCCTCTACAAAATGGCGTAGCCATTCTGCCTCTTCAGTTGCTTTATCTAAAGCAATGAACTCTAATTCCATCGTTGAATGTGCAATGCACGTCTGTTTCGAAGATTTCCAAGAGATTGCTACACCACCAAGTGTAAAGACATATCCACTTGTGGATTTTGAGTCTTTCATGTCTGATATCCAATTTGCATCAGTGCACCCTTCTAATACTGCTGGATATTTAGTATAGTGCAGTCCCAGATCACGAGTATACCTCAAATAGCGTAGCACTCTGACTATCGCTTTCCAATGATCAAGCCCTGGATTACTCGTGTACCTACTCAGTCGACTCACCGAGTACGCTATATCAGGCCTTGTACAACTCATTAAGTACATGAGACTCCCGATTATCCGAGAATACTCCAATTGAGACACACCTTCCCCCACATTCTTGGATAAGTGGAGGCTTAAATCCACAGGGGTACGTGCTATCTCTGTACCAGACTTTTCAAACTTCTTGAGAATCTTATCGACATAATGAGACTGAGACAAAGCAAGTCCATTAGATGTTCTGTGGATCTTGACCCCAAGAATTACATCTGCAAGGCCCATATCTTTCATGTCGAATTTAGAATTCAGCATGTCCTTGGTGGACTTGATCATCTTATCATTACTACCTACAATGAGCATGTCATCAACATAGAGGCATAAAATCACATAGCCATCGGCTGTGTCTTTGACATATACACACTTGTCACATTCGTTGATTTTGAAACCACCTAACAACATAGCATTGTCAAATTTCTCATGCCATTGTTTCGGTGCTTGCTTTAGACCGTACAAAGATCTGACAAGTTTACAGACTTTCCCCTCTTGTCCTCGCACAGAAAAACCCTCATGTTGTTCCATGTAGATTTCCTCATCTAAGTCGCCATTCAGGAAAGCTGTCTTGACAGCCATCTGATGTATCTCAAGATTTCGTAATGCAGCAATCCCAATGATCATCCGGATGAATGTTATCCTGGACACAGGTAAGTAAGTATCAAAGTAATCTAGGCCTTCCTTTTGTCTATATCCTTTGATAACAAGCCTAGCTTTGTACTTATCTATTGACCCATCTGCCTTCATTTTCCTCTTGAAAATCCATTTGTAACCCAAGGGCTTACTGCCTGGCTGTAGATCCACCAGTTCCCATGTATGGTTTTGCAGAATGGAGTCAATCTCACTTTTTATAGCCTCTTTCCATAAAGGACCTTCAGGAGAGCTAACAACTTCTTTGAATGTCTGAGGCTCACTTTCTAATAGATAAGTTAGAAAGTCCGGACCGAAAGAAGTAGAAGTTCTAGCCCTCTTGCTCCGTCTAGGCTCAAGATCACCTTCTTCTTCTTCTTGGTCATAACTACTCTCACTAGTAGTTCTCAAAGTTCGCTTTGCCGAACTTGACTCTCCAATGGATCTATAAGAAAATATGTGCTCGAAGAATGTTGCATTCCTCGATTCCATGAGAGTATTCTTGTGAATATCAGATATGTTGGATTCATAAACAAGAAACCGATATGCACTACTACCTTCTGCATAACCAATGAACACACAGTCCACGGTTTTTGGGCCTATCTTTTCCTTCTTTGAAGGAGGTACGGCCACCTTCGCAAGACACCCCCACATGCTTAAGTAATTGTAAGTAGGCTTCCTACCTTTGAACAATTCATAAGGGGTTTTGTCCATTTTCTTGCGAGGGATTTTGTTGAGGATATAATTAGTAGTGAGAATTGCATCTCCCCACAAGTTCTGAGGCAACCCAGAACCGATCAATATAGCGTTCATCATATCCTTCAAAGTCCGATTCTTACGTTCAGCAATTCCATTGGACTAAGGTGAGTATGGTGCAGTGGTTTGGTAAATGATTCCATGTTGGGCACAGAATCCACCATACTCACCACCTTGATCGCTTCTCAACATCTTAATCTTTCTATTAAGTTGAGTCTCAACTTCATTCTTGTAAAGAATGAACTTGTCCAGGGCTTCATCCTTGCTCTTCAGCAAGTATACATAGCAAAACTTAGTGCTATCGTCGATAAAAGTAATAAAATACTTATTACCGGCCTGTGATTGGACATATTTCAAATCACACACATCAGTGTGGATTAGGTCTAACGGTGCTGTGCTTCTCTCTATTGATTTGAAAGAAGATCTTGGCATTTTTGCCTCAACACATGTTTCACATTTGTGTTTGTTATTAAATTGAAAAGCTGGAATATGGTCCATGTTAATTAACCTACGCATAGAATTATAATTAACATGACCTAGTCTACCATGCCACAAAAAGGAAGACTCAACCACATAAGCAACAGGGGATTTCTTTTTATTGATAGTAGGGATAACAATCATTACATTCATTTTAAAGAGGCCATCGGTCATCTAACATTTTCCTACATACATTCCAGCTTTCGTTAGAATGACCCTATCTGCCTCGAAGACCAAGCGGAAGCCATGCTTGCTCAACAGCGAACCAGAGACCAAATTCTTACGAATATCTGGCACGAACAACACATTATTCAAAGTCAGCTCTTTTCCTGAAGTCATCTTTAGGACCACTTTCCCCTGCCCCGCAACATCCGAGGTAGCTGAATTCCCCATAAACAATTTCTCACCGTTAGCAACCGGCTCGAAGGTAGTGAACAACTGCCTGTCACAACAGGTATGACGTGTAGCCCCAGTGTCTACCCACCATTCCTGCGGATTTGAACCAACCATGTTCACTTCAGATACCATAGCTGAGAGGTTGATATCGGCCACTGCCGCCTCCACCTGAGCCAAGTACGCCTGAGCGCGAGGGTTAAGCGGCTTCGTACACTCCGAAGCTCTGTGCCCGAACTTGTTGCAGTTGAAGCACACACCTTGAAACTTTTGTCTCTGTTTCTTGGCAACACCACCTCTCGGTCCCAGATTGACACTTTTGTCCTTCTGTTTGCCAGCTTGCTTATCAGATCGTTTGTCAGAACGCTTGTTAGAACGCCTTTCATTCTGGTTTTTCCTCACACCGGAAGATTGACCATGCTCCACAACATTTGCCTTTGCGGGGGTCCAGGGGGTCGCGCCCCTTGGTGGGGGCTCGGGGGCAACGCCCCCGAAAGGTAAACGGTATACACAATCTGTCGCTAGCAAGACAGTGGCCAACCGACTTGCCCTTTTGCAGAGCAGCGTAATCTGGGTACTGGCTAACACCACATAGGCCGCGTACCAAGGCTGAGTGATTTACGCCTACCACTGGCTAATCACTTCAGGCCGCTAGCAAAATGTTTCAATCGGGAATCCAGAATACGAATTCTATTGCGTTTACATTTGAACAGAATTACAACATAACAAAATTACAAAACCAAAATGCAAACTGAAATACAGAACGGATTTGTGAACCGAAACCCATGTTTCACACGGTGTCCTTAAAACAGATTCACCGCCTACCGGAGGGTGTTGAGGTTACTCGGCGTCTGTCTCCCAGGATTGATCCGGCTCGGACCACGAACGTCGGAACACCACCGAAGAATGTCTTGGCGAACTAACTCAGCGTCTGTCTCTCTCTCACACTATATCAGAATGCTAGTAGATTTGTTCTGTGAATTGGTGCAGAAATGTGTAAAGAGCTAGTCCTTTTATAGGCAGCAAAAGACCTTGTAATGATGCTCCCTCTTGAATACGGGATTGAATGGCAGCAATGAAGGGGAAAAAACTCCCACAATGAATATGAGAGTAACCCCCATATTGAAGAGGGGAAAAACTCCCATCATGAATATTGGCTAGAGCATGCCAAGTAACCCCAAGGCCATTCAAATTTCCAACAAAAAGTGCTAGGGATACTTTGTCTTGTAATAGGATTATCCACACTCAGACCGTCCTTGTGCACATACGAATTCAGTATAGTCAGTTAATTGCTTATATCTTAGCCGTAATTGTGATATTCAGTTTTTTTTTGGGTCAACTTTCGATGCAAGAATATGATACATCCATCTCAATTGAAGTCAGTAAAGCAATCGCCGTCGCTGGGGTTTGTGGAAAATGTCGAAACACATTGTTTTGTGGTGGGAGTATCATATTGATTTAGATATTGATCTTAGGTTTATATATTCGCAATTCCACACCTATATATATTCGCAATTCCGCACCTATTGATCTTAGGTTTATCATATTGATTTAGATATGTGGATAGTTTGTGTATTGTACTAAAGGGAAAGGAAATGGATTCAATGACAGTTCGGCGGGGCACAGTGTGCAGCCTGGTAATTTCCATCCCCTTGCCGGACCTATTTCGATAATCGATTCTGCTTGTAGTGTTGATTTTGTCCGAAGGTATAATAATGGTTAAAAATCATATTAGTGGGATACCATTTACTAATATGAGATCGCAATACACAAATAATTCGAAACTGAGTTTACATCAAAATCGAATTGTGGCTTTTTTTTTGTATTTTGACCACACATTGATTTATGTTAAATAACATGATTTTAAACTACTCTTAAGTGTTTCGATAAGATCTGCCTACTGAGCCGGGCCTGTTCAAGAATCTAGACATAGTTTGGGTATTTGGGTGTTTCTCTACTTGATCAATTCTATTGAGAGTGATATATTTGATACCGCTGATAAATTAAGCTTTTATGCAACTATATCAAAGACCTTTTTTATCAAATAATACCAAACACAGATGTACAAAAGGGATTTCATTGTAGCAGCATGAAGAGAAACACAACCACCCTGTCTACACCCAGAGACTCAAATACTCCAACATACATTGAGGAAGAAGAGACCCAAGCACAAAGGGGAAAACGAAACAACACAACAACAGAAGAGAAAAAGTCCTGATTCAGTTTTCACTATCAAGTGGCGGGACTCGGTAAATCTCGTAATGACTTTACTGTGTGGAGGAGAAACGGTTTCTGTGGAACAGGAATCCACTTGACAACCCACCCAATTGGCCAAGAAACTGAAGCAGACCCAACGCAGACTCCCCACTGCCACCAATTCAACCTCTCCGTACCCACAACTTTCTTCAGAAACTCCACCACTACCACCTGAACCGCAATCGTCACCCCCATAATCACCAGAAACAAGTTGTTCTTGTGAATTCCTTCAAACACATTCTTGTTCTCGAGCTTCCACAGGAAGATAACATTGAACACTTGACACAGTGCGAGAACATTCAAAATCAGAGTGTCATTGACATTCGCACTCACCTTGAAAATTGCTTAGCCTTTGAATTGTAAGGTGAGCAGGACAGTTATTTGATATAACACTTGAGAGAGTAGATTCCTCCACATAACATTGGTTATGAGTTGCTTTGTTCGACCCACCGGTGATTTTTCCATTAGCTCCTTTGTGGGTTTTTCAGTGGCTAACGCTAAAGCACCCGATGTGTTAATAATCAAGTTGACCCATACCAATTCGACAGCTGAAAGTGGGACCTCTCCGGTTGAAACCGACACAACAAAGTTTATGGCAAGGGTAGCAACAGTCAGAGTGAGCTGCAATTGAATGAATTTCTAAACGTTGGTACAAACACACCTCCCCCACCTTAAAACAGTGGCCACAAATCCGAAGCTGTCGTCCAAAATGACGATGTCAGAGCACACTTTGGCCACTTCGGTCCCCTGTATCCCCATCGAAAGGCCTATATCGGCTTCTCTTAGTGCTGCGCGTCGTTGGTTCCATCCCCGATGACCGCGACCACGTGGTCTTTTTGCTTCAAGCATTGTACCATTAGGAGTTTGTCGCGTGGAGAGGCCCTGCTATCACACTGATATTGTTGACTTTCTCCATTCGTTCCTCTGGTGTATAGTTCTGAATTCCTCCCCCAGAACCACTGCTCCGCTTTCCATGTCCTGATTAGGCTTGAGTATCCCACATTCGGTTGCTATAGCTCTAGCTATGAAAATATTGTCGCCCGTGACCATTTTCACGTTCACTCCTGCATATTGAAACTCTTGCACGGCTTCTTTCACACCCGGATGACGTGGATCCATCAAACCCACTAGCCCCAAATGGGTCAAGCAGTTTTCTTTTTATTTGGTTTTTCCCCTCTTCGTTTTCTTCTTCTGGAACTTGCTTGTGTGCGAAAGTGATGCATCGCTTGTTACTAGCCTCCATACCTTGAATGATACCATCAAATATCTTCCTTTCATCATCATCCAAAACCTTGATGGTTCCAGAGACATCGTAGTAATTCGGGCACATAGCCACTACCATCTCCACTCCACCTTTGATGTGAAAGTTAATCGTATTTTGCTCTTTATTCCTCATCAAAACACCACTTCGTTTCTTCATTGAGTTTAACGCTTCAACATGGAGAATCTCACCACTTTGCCGAAGTCCCTCCATATCCAAGTTCAGTTCTGAAATAGCCCAAGACAGGATCGCCTTCTCCGTAGGGCTACCAGAGAACCCAAACTCGGACCCTAAAGCAAACATATTAACAAAACCAGTTGCATTCAAACCAGCACCATGGCAGAGTAATTCAACAACACTGGTTGCAACAGTAGAGGTCCCTTTTTCCTCAATAAATTCTTGGCCTAACCAGAACTTTGTCACCTTTATCTGGTTAAGTGTGAGTGTTCCAGTTTTGTCAGTACAAATAGTAGTAGCAAAACCCATTGTTTTGCATGCAGAGAGCTTGCCAGCCATGGCGTGATCACTCATCATTCGTTTCATCGAATGAGCCAGAGAGAGAGTCACAGCCACTGTAACCCTGCTGGTATTGCATCGACTAGTGTAGTTACTGGAGCAGCTATGATATCGAAGACAGAATTTAGGATGTCGTAGGCTTTGGTTTTGCTCCCATTGTACTCTGCATTCCCGTTCATGTCTTTTTGGTTTCCGGTGAAGTACCGGATTAATAAGATGACTTGGACTAAGAATGCAATAGATAAAACGACTTTTCCGATTGATGAGGTGAGTTTGCTGAGTTTGTATTTCAGAGGGGTATGTTCGTCGGAGTCGATGCTGGTTGTGATTATTTCTCCCAACGTTGTGTTCATTCCCACTGAGGTGACTAGCATTCGACCATTTCCAGAAGTTACCTGTTGGAAATTCAGACACGACACACATGTTAAGCTCAATCTCATCTTCTCCATATATGTCCGCAAGTTAGTGGGATAATACATGTTACAAGATCAGTGAACAAAATATAGCAATCGCAATAAATAAGGAAAAGTATTGTGAAAATTGGTTTCGTTTGTATTGGCGTAGAATGTTTTCCTGTATATTTTTAAGGGGAATTTGCACTTACACCCCTTGTACTATCACCAATTTGCACATACACCCATTATACTCCAAATTTAGGCACTTACACCCCCTGTACTTTGGATTGAAGGGCAACTGTTAGAAAATCCGTTAAAATGGATGAAAAAGTATTGGCGAGAAATTTCCCTCCAAATGATGGGAAAATTTTGTTTGAACTAACTCTGATACCCATTTATAAGCCCTGTCAAACTCCTCTTCCCAAAAACAGAGCATCTGAACCCCTCCCTTCCCCTAACCCACTCTTTGACCTTGTTCAGCTAACAACCTTTACCACTTTTTTTAGTTTTGTCATTATTTGATTTTTTTTTTTTTGCATTTATTAGTTTTCTGGCTCACTTTTTTAGTTTCCGATTTGTCTCGTCAAAACGAATTGAAAAATAATTTTTTTTACTTTTATCCAAAAAAGTTGTTAGTTTTGTGCCTCACTCTTTTGACTTAAAAGTGGTTATTTTCCAAAATATTTGGGTAAAAGTAAAAAAAAAAATTACTTTAACCTGTTACCCAAATATTTTGGAAAATATTTGGTGCAAAACTAACAAATATAAAAAAATTCAAATAAAGACAACCATAACTTTAAGAAAAAGTTTAAAATGAATCAATGCTAAGTTTCTTTAAGGCATTACGGACGGATAAAATTTCAGGATTGAGTGTTTGTGGCCTAATGGTCACATGTTCCCTCCCCCACCGAATCCAGGCGAGAATTTTCTTGGTATTCTTAAGTGGAGATCGACTGGAACTTTGTCAAAGAATTGTTCTAAGATTGGTTGCGAGAACTACTAGCTGTGGAATACTTAGCAGAAGTGGGAGATCAGTATTTTGACATATCTTCTCTCCACATTTTCTTTCCTTGGGTGCGTGGACTCATTATGTAAAATTGACTTGTATTGGAATGGCTTGGCAAGGAAAAATGTGATTACAAGGAAACTCTTAACCCTTTTTTTTTTTTTTTTTACCGAAGATAATTTTCACACTTGACTTTCTCATCAATTTATTGTTTTAGTGCTTGTGAGTACAGTTTTAAGCAGTGCTAGGCAACGGACACGAAACACAATAACACGATACGAACCGGATACGAAGTTAGCGGGTTAGGATTGAACATTTCTGACACGAAACACGAAAATGACACGACTCGAGAACACTAATTCTAAATGGGCCGGGTTCGGGTTGAATACGCGAGACACGAAATTGACACGACCAACACGGTTACTAATCTGTGTCACCCATTAATACCACACAACCCAAACATGTACATACATACATATATATATATATATAATACAATAGAATATTATATATATGGAGATATTAATATATGGTATATCTATAATTCTATATAGAGCTGGACAACGAACATGAAACACGATAATACGACACGAATCGAACACGAAGTTAGCGGGTTAGGGTTGAGCATTTCTAACACGAGACACGAAAATGACACGACTCGAGAACACGAATTCTAAATGGGTCAAGTTCGGGTTGGGTGGTTTGTGACACGAACACAATTAACACGACACGAACATGACCCAACACGCGCGACCTGTTACCCAGGTCTGGTTTTAAGCAATGAATGACAAAATTTTGAGTGCATTTATAAAAAAATAAAGTGCAAAAATCATTACCCCTTTTTCTAGTACGGAAGATGTTTGTGTAACCTCTATCTACCGAACTTTCCGTTGAAACCTTTTTCTTTTTCTTTTTCTTTGACAACTCAGGTTAATTGTCAGTTTACGTACATTTTAACTAATTCGAGCTCACATTTCATTGAAACCGGAGAAACTTGATAGTTCCTTAAAGATTTCTATCTGACTTTGAAGGAGCAAATTCCTTAGTTTAAGTCTTAATTAACAACAAAGATGTTCCAGGATCTTCAATAGCTATAAGTTACTAATGCAACTCAATGTTCGAGCTCAAAGGAACAAGCTTTACAACATTTCTTTACTCACAAGTGAAGACTGATAAGAACTGATTAAGGGCGGGAGAGACTTTAATACAGAAAAGAGCTTAAAAAGTGTATTGATCCCATAGACGGTGGACCCTCTACTTTTTTCACCAGAGTGAGGATAACTTGGGTAATGTTCAGCTCCATTTATCAAGGGTGAACAAAATCACCCACGAAAAACTCCACGTCCATGCCCAGACCAATATCTAGGTTCACAAAAAAACACCCACGTTCACAACCTAATCCATTCTGCAAAACACCCACATCCCTGGACTAACTAATTCATTCTCCACACTTTTTTTTTTCCTTCCACTATTTAACTCTCACCAAGCAACTCCTACCCACTTTTCCACTCTTTGAACTCTCACCAAAATCTCCCACTTTTCCACTAACACTCACCAAAATCTCCCACTTTTCCACTCTTTGAACACTCACGAAAATCTGATTGCCCACCACCAGGAAAAATACTACCAATCCCACCTCTCACTGCAAGTGTAATGTTACCAAATTTGATTTCTCACCAATTTTGGGCCAGTAGTGTTATTGGTTTCCAAGGGGTAACAATTTCGAATTTGGTGTTTTGCAATGAACGGCAATCATCTCTCTGATTCAGGCCACCGAGATAGGGACGATGATTGTAGCAACGAGGAAAATTAATGTGCGATTTTTTGATGGGTTTATAGTGTTCCTTTTTGATTTTTGCAAAACCTTCGGTTGAAGGCACCTCTATTTAAACAGAGATCGTTGTTGAACCTCCTTTACTATTTGGCCTCTCACTATTGTGTGTTTGATTTAAACACATGTGTTTAAATGGAGATGATTTTGGAGGAATAATGAATGCATGTTGTAACAATTGGCAAGGAGTTTAAAGGTTAAGTCACTTGAGTAAATGTGTACGTATCAATTATTTTTTTACCCATTCAATTAAACCTTTTTCCCATTCTTAATTGATTAATTAGTACTATTATCGCTTCCTTTCTTCGTAAATTAGGTAGTTTCATTTAAAAGTGACCAAGTAATGTAAGTGGGTATAGATATACAATTTTAAAGTAGCTGCTCTCGCTTTCTCTCCCTGTCATCTTTGTCGCTCGATCCAACCATTGATCTTTAGAGGTCTAGGATTCAACGCCTTGTTTCAAAGAATTCGTTTCGTACCGAATTAGCTAGGATCTGCATTTCCCAAGTTTGCTGCTTCTTATTTTCTTCTGGGGTTTTGCAACAAATTCCAGCTTTTTTAATCTCTTAATATTTCATCCTTTGGTTCGGTAACTGTGTGTGGTTGTAAAATTATTGGTGTGTTAATGGCTGCGCCCACTAACAGTGGAGTGTGGGACATGCCTACTGAAGATTTGTTCTCGAATTTGTCGCCCTTACTTTCCCCTGCGTTTTCGCCGCTACACTCGACTCCGTCGCCACCACCACATTTTCTACCCTCGTCTAGTTCAATGGTCATTTATCAAGGGTCTAATCAGTCCATGGACGTTCCGCCACAAAAT
Organism: Rhododendron simsii; assembly: GCA_014282245.1. NCBI lineage: Eukaryota > Viridiplantae > Streptophyta > Magnoliopsida > Ericales > Ericaceae > Rhododendron > Rhododendron simsii. Next base: position 5,499,136 of record CM024954.1, read on the forward strand.
CAAGAGCACGAAGACATCGTTGACCCAGCACTGTGCTTGGCCGGAGACTCTGTGTTGTTGCAGCAGCAGCAGCTACGTAAGAACAGGAGCGAGGCGTCAGATTGGAGGTCAAGAGGAGGGGGAATTATGACGATGAACAATCAGGGCTTTGAAGAATCGAATATGGGTTTTGAGGATTCCATGGAGATGAAGACCTGTTTCTATTTCCCTCCGTCGTCGCCCACATATTTCCCTCTTTATCCGCCGATGCCAAGTGTTTTTTTCGTTTCTACCAATATACAGGAGGACATAAACTTGGCGCTATCTTATCAGCACATACTTGAGGACAAAAGCGGTGCGTTGCATGTGATCAACGGGGTGGAACGCAAGAACGGCATCTATCAACTGCTGATCGACGGCTTTGCGTCTTACCTGCGTAACAAGTTCGGTGAGTTGGATCAAATAGCAAGGGCGCCGGGCGTGGTGCCCAAAGGCATGGGGTCGGTGATGGATAACATATCGGAAAAAGAGGACTACGATGAGAGAGAAGTGACATTAAGGCGGATCAACTGGTTGCAACAACAGGACAAGGAGATGGTTGGCCAGCCGGCGTTCGAAGTTGTGGGCGTGGTGCAACAACTAATTCAGAACAGGGGCGGTGAGTTGGATGTGATCTTAGGAGGGGGAGTTTTAATGATCAACGGGCTGGAACGCAGAGACTGTCAAGGCTCACCTATGACTCCGGAAACATTGCATATTTGTCAGGCCAAGGTCTCCGTTAGAGTGTGGCTGGGACATGGTGGCCAATGGGCATCCCATATGTGTTACAGATGTAATCGCCTCAACATTGGCAGTTTCACAACCGTGGAGGACGCTATCTCAGCTTATGAGCTTGTAGCAAGCTTGAGTGGATGGATGGATCTTACTGGTATCCCTGGACTCTGAAAATGCAAATAGATCAAAACTGCCCCAACAGTTTCCACCGGGAGCACAAGAAGAGAAACTAAATGAGTATTTTGGAACTGAGGCAGTTGGAACAGGTAGTGAGCGAATGGGGGAATGTGTAATGGTAGATCAGGCGTGCTTGAATTCTGGGTGTTTGGGAAAAAGGAAAACAAAGGATAAGAACTATGGGGGAGAGAGAAGAAACAAGAAAACAAATGGAGTTAGAATTACAATTCCTCTTGAGGATATCTCACAAACCAAGGGAATGCGTCTTAAAGATGCTGCAAATCATCTCGGAGGTACGCATATATACACTCCTCCAAGAAATGAAAACCTCAATTTTCACTACAACAAAATAGGTCAAAGACGAGGAAAAAATTTTGTCGGCAATTACATGATTTTCGTCGCCAAATTAATTGCAGACGAAAATTTTCATCGTCCCCGTTCGTCGTTTTTGATGGTCGAGAAAGACCCCTGACAACGATTTTTTTTTTCGTCGGCCTTTTTTGGTTTTGGCGGCGGATTGGAAAAAAATTGCACCGTTATTGCTCCCAATGGGTTTCAAACCCGTGACCTTGCGCCTGCAATACTCAAGACCTTACCACTACACCAACACACCATCTATTTCTAAAAGACTAATACTTATCACATATACTATTTCTAATTCGTATTTTTTTTCCGAAACCATCATCACCATCACCATGCCACCACCACTATACCACTACCACCACCACCACCACCACAATCACCACTCCACCACCACTACACCACCACATGATCACTACACCACCACCACCATTCCTACAACTCCACCCCACCACACCGCCGCCACCGCCACCGCCAACGGATAACTATCGAAATTTGTTGAACTAAACTATGAATAATATATATATATTACCTTTTTATGATTAAATTTTCAACTAAACTATGTATATTTTATTTAATATGTATATTTCTATTTATTTTTTATGCTAAATAATATAAAAAAATTAAAAATTAAAAATTAATCAGCCAAAAAATTATGTCAATGCCGACGAATTCTAAAGTTTCGTCGCTAAAAGCCAACCTTTGTCGATGAATTTTTTTTCCTCGCTAAATAGCTCTCCTATGAGGATGAATTTTGAATTCCTCGCTAAAATGTTGCCCTCTGATGACGAATTTGGGAATTTGTTGCCAAAAATTTGCATTTGGCGACGAAAATAATTTCGTGGCTAAAACTAAGCCTTCGACTACGAAATTTTTTTCCAGAGCCAATAGTGCTCCTTTGGCAACAAAAATAAATTTCTTCGCCATAGACCAACTTTGTTTTAGCTCGCAATCGAGGACCTCAATTTAGATGCTATATTTGGAGACACACAAAAATGTACAATAAGAAGAAAGAAAGTGCATACAAACACTACGTTCAAATGAATTGAGATTTGTGGTTACATATATAGTAAATGTGAATGAGGTGATATGCTCCGAAAGCAATTCTTTTGTACTTAAACATACTTTTTGTGGCACTCGAAAATCGAAATGTGGGTTGGAGTTGCTTTGGTAGAAAAATATTGATCTTTTGGATTCTTCTTTTTTGCAGTTACCATCGCCGAACTGATGAGTTCTTGTCGGGAATATGGTATCCAAATATGGTCACCTCGCAATGAACACAAGCTTATCATGCAACCTCTCCTCGACGAAACTCCTGCAGTTATCGATCAAGAGGTCATCTCATAGCTGACTTCTCATAATGTGCCTTCTGATCAAGCCTTGATGGCTACCGTTGACACAAATAGTGTTGTTGAAAAGGAAATTCCGCTGACGCAATTTTTGCCTACAGCTCAACAAGAGAACCTTGATAAGGGTTTTGGCAATGATGAAGCTGAGGCAATCGGAATGGGGGGTGAGGAAATAGTGGAAGGTGTAATCGAAGAGGCTCAATTGAATTCTGGGTGTTTGGAAAAACAAGGAAAAAGGAAGGTAAATACCCCAGGAGGTGAGAGAGGTAATAACAGAACTACTGGAGTTAGAATTGCAATTCCAAAGGAAGATATCTTACGAACTAAGGGAATGCGTCTTAAAGATGTTGCAAATGAACTCGGAGGTACGCATGCATACACTCTTCCAAGAAATGAAAACCTCAATTTTTTATCTTATTTTTTTTCCCAACCAGATAGGTTAGAAGGGCATACAAAGTGCTCCAAACTCCTACATGTGTGGGACTTGGGAAAATGTTCATGTAGCACCTCTGCAAGTAGAGAGACTATTTTTCGAGAATTGAACTCGTGATCTTAGTTATGGCCAACCGAACTTTTCGGTGCTCTAAAGTGCAAAAATAAAATTTGAGACCATTTATGAAATTTTGAAAACAAAATATAAATTAAGTAGATAAATTACCTTCCAAAAAATAAATACAATACTTAAAAAAATAAATAGACCAACACAAGGTTTCAAAGCATTACTTAAATACTCCTATCACTGTTCGCCAAAAATACGAACATTATGAGATTTTAAAAGTATCACTCTTCTCGTTTAGCAGGAAAAATACTCCTCTGTCCCAATTTAGTTGTCTTTTTTGAGAGTTCGTGCCACTTTTTAATTAAATAATTATATCTCATAATTTATAATGTTTTACGTGATTTGAAAAATATTGTATTATAAAATTAATCCAGATCTATCAAATAAGATCTATATTGGATATAAAATTCAAAACAGATTTACAGATATAACTAGTTTTAGCCGGTTAGAATAGAACTAGAGACAATTAAATTGAGATGGATGGAGTATTACTTATCCCCGCATAATGAAGTTAACGAAAGTCCCTTCATATTTCAAAATATTTTCTAGCTTCACAGTATATCTTCAAACAGTCATCATCTAAACAGTATAAACTGTTCGTAAAAAAATAAAAATAAAAACCCAAAACATAATCGCTTGCAGTGGCAACTTTAGTAATTATTCTTTAATAGAGCCAATATTCTTGAATTCAAAGTTCTATTGCTTTACCTTGATGAAGATTTTGGCAATGTTGAAGCTGAGGCAGTTGGAATGGGGAGTGGAGGAGCAGGGCAAACTGATATTGAAGAGGTTCAGCTCAATTCCAGGTATTTGGGAAAAGAGAAAAGGAAGGAAATGACCCTAGGAGGAGAGAGAAGAAACAAGAAAGATGCAATTTCTTTGGAAGATATCTTACGGTATAAGGAAATGCCTCAAAAAGTTGCTGCAAAGCATCTTAATGGTACGCTTAAATACAACAAATGAAGGAATGAAAATCTCGATGGACTTTTCTTTCAAAAGCTCCGGTAAAATTTTTCCAAGCTAAACATGCTCCAACCATGCTCTGTATGGGAGCATCAACATGGAGACCTGAATTTTAGTTCCCACATTTGAAAACATACCCAGTTAATAGAGGACGTATGTTGAGTTTTAGTAAGTTATGGTGGGTTTTAATTGAGTTCGTTTTTAAAGAGGGTTTTGTTTTGAATACCTCATGATATCTCAAGATGAAATAAACCGTGGTTCAAAACTTTAACCGAATCATAGTCAAATGATTTGAATTGGTCCGGTTCGTCGTTACTGTCATGGATAGGATGGATATAGGTTTGGGTTTTCGAAATATTCAATTTGTATCCATTGATTTGGTTTCTAGTTTAGCATACACAACGGACTAACCGGCAATTAATGTTCACCCCTGGAAAATGGAGATTTAATCTCCATTTATATGAGAAACGTATAGAACCTAGTCTATGTAATTCTAATCTATCTAAAATACAGGTACGTAGTAATAACTTTGAAATCAATATCAATATCCCATATACATCTCAGAAGGGAATTTGAGTCGTGAAAATGAAAGGATGGAATCTTTAAAAGGTGTAGGCGCCGGACGTGACTAAATTTTGAAGTCTGCAAAATGGAGATCTATGTAGAGTGGAGTTAAGTAGAAGAATTTTGAGCTTTTGGCTTCCTCATGATTTTCGCAGTTGGCCTATCCACATTGAAGCGAGCTTGTCGAGGGCATGGCATCCCCAGTTGGCCACCTTGCGGGGAACACAATGAATCTCGCCCCAACGAATTTCCCGCGGTTGTTGATAAAGAATCAATCCCACAACTGAATTCTGATATGTTTTTGTCTTCTAATCAAGTCTCAGCTACTATTGACATTGACACAGAAAGTGTGACTGTGAAGGCAAGATTTAGTACAGTTACGATGAAGTTTCAGCTGTCTTGGCCATGGAGAATGGTAGAGCTAAAACAACAAGTGGAAAAGAGGCTGGGACACGAGGCTAAAAGTTATTACATTTGCTACAAAGATCAGGACAATGATGATGATTTATTAATAGCTTGTGATGAGGATTTACAGGATCATATCTCCCGTTCTAGCCTACCAGGCACCAATTGGATTGAGGTGTTTCTTCAGCCAAAGTAGCTGATGAATCTCACGTTGTCCAACTTATTTTTCTTCAACTGTATTAAACGTTTAGTATTTACGCCTCTAATTTTCTTTCAACTGCATGTATTAATAATCTTGGTACTTAAAACCTTTACCCCTGCTTTTCTTTTTCAACTGTATTAATTTAAGTGATTAGTTATAACGTTTCCAGATGCAACATTTGCATATGAGAAGTGCATTTAGAGATTCTCCAATAACTTGGTTTTTGAGCTGATTTTAAGTTTAGCGCTTCGAAAGGTATGTTTAGGCTATGTTCTCCGATTATGGCTTTTGAAGACTGGCAACGGAGAAAGGGAGACCCGAACAACAATGCTAGAAATGCTTTGTCTTGTAATAGAATTATCCACACTCAAACGGAATGAGTCTAATTCACCAATGCTGGCTGTAGGAAACCAACACGGAGTTGGGGGAGCTCCTGTCCCTTAGGGGGTCAGCAACGTGCTGTCCCGGCCAATGGGGTCTCGCTCCGGTCTCGCTCCAATGATCGGAAACGTACACTTCGTAGAGCTTGTCGAGTTGAACTAGTGGCAGCTCTAGACATTTGTGATAGTGTGTTCAAAATTTACCTTAATTCTATCAGCTGATATATTAACCAATAATATATGTACAGAATCTCATATAGTTGTATAAATAGTACGGTAAAAAAAATGACCTCTATTCTAAAAAAAATGAACTACGAGGCAAAATAAGAACTTAAAAATATATACTATTTTTTTTAACAAAAATTTAATTTAATTTTTTTTTTGCTCGGCAAACGAAATTTTATAATAGACAGTGTTTTGAGAATGGAATGGGTAAAATTTTACAGTTGTCCTAAATGAGTTTTTTTATTTTGTGCCAATGTTTAACTAGCATATTAATCTACTAAAATCTTTTTGAAAGAAATTGTAGTGAGTACGTTGGGGTTGACATTCTCGAAAATATGTTGTCCTTTAGAATAACATGATGAGATTTTCTATCGCAATCTTAAATTCGAATGAATATTATTCAAGTTAACGGGATTTACAATGTAGTTGATTTTTTTAAAAGCTTTGACCAAAATTTTAGGAGCAAACTAGATAAAAAAAAAAAAAGTTATTGTCATGAATGCGAAATTAACACACCATGTACAAAAAGATGGAGAGAGAACACATAGTATAATATTTAAACCAATAGATTCTTCTTTTCACTTTATTTTACAATTCTTTTATTATGATTATGAGCTTTATTTAAAATAATGTGTTAAGTGTTCAACTATAATTCAAGTTATAGAAACAACATAAAAAAGAAAAAAAAAAGAGTTTGAATGATGAGCACGATTATTGAACTCATGACCTTCCATATGACAACTTAAAATACATGGCGCTGACCGACAAACCAATTACATCTGTTGTGCTACATCTTTGCCAAAATATAAAAACATGCAAAATATGGATAAAGATTTCAGGATTGGTTGATAAAACTAGTTGTGGAGCTAGCTCTACGTGTAAGTGGAAAATCATTATCTTTAAAATGCTAAGTTTCTTTAAGGCACAACATATGTAATCTAGATAACGATTTCAGGATTGGTTGATAGAACTAGTTGTGGAACTAGCTCTAAGTGTAAGTGAAAAATCATTACCTTTGATGCTAAATTTCTTTAAGGCACAACATATGTAATCTGGATAATGATTTCAGGATTGATTGATAAAACTAGCTGTGGAGCTAGCTCTACTTATAAGTGGGAAATCACCGTCTTTAATGCTAAGTTTTTAAGGCACTATGGACAGATGAGAATTTAGGATTGAGGGTTCTTTTAAGGCACCACGGACAGATAAAATAATGCAAAAATTCTCGCCCGAACAAAAAATCCGGGCGAGTATTTTCTTGGTATTTATACGTGGAGATCGACTGGGACTTTGTCAAAGAATTCTTCTAAGATTGGTTACGAGAACTACTAGCTGTGGAATACTTAACCCATTTTTTCCTACCGAAGATAATTTTCACACATGATTTTCTCATCAATTTATTGTTTTAGTGCTTGTGAGTACAATTTTAAGCACTGAATGACAAAATATAGTACATTTATAAAATAAAAAATTATAAAGTGCGAAAATCATTATAAAAAATATAAAGTGCAAAAATCATTACCCCTTTTCTAGTACGGAAGATGTTTGTGTAACCTCTATCTACAAAACATTCCGTTGAAACCCTTTTTTTTTTGACAACTCAGATTGTCAGTTTACGTACATTTTAACTAATCCTAACATTTATTACGGGAGCTCACATTTCTTTGAAACCGGAGGAACTTGATAGTTCCTTAGAGATTTCTATTTGACTTTGAAGGAGCAAATTCCTTAGTTTAAGTCTTAATTAACAACAAAGATGTTCCAGGATCTTCAATAGCTGTAATTAATGCAACTCAATCTCCGAGCTCAAAGGATCAAGCTTTACAACAGTTCTTTACTCACAAGTGAAGACTGATAAGAACTGACTAAGGGCGGGAGAGACTTTAATACAGAAAGAGCTTAAAAAGTGTATTGATCCCATAGACGGTGGACCCTCTACTTTTTTCACCAGAATGAGGGTAAATTGGGAAATGTTCAGCTCCATTTAGCAAGGGTGAACAAATTCAAACTCATACTAATGCATGAACTAAGGGCCAATTATTGGGTACTTCTGGAGTACCATGTGGTATTGCCTTGCAAAGAAAAGTTTGCCACCACACAATGTGAGTTATTCCTTATCTCCCAATCACCTAACAGATCGAAGCGAACGATATGTCTAGATTGTAAAAATTTTCGCTACGTAAATAGTTAGAAGTACCACGCAGTGGGTTGACCAAAATGGGACAAACAAAACATAAAAGGAGGAAACATTATTTAATCTGACACTTTCCTGCAACTAGTAAATGTGAATTATTCCTATTTACATCCTTGGAAAAAGTGGTTGAGGTCCTACTAGAGCTGGTACCAAAGACCACTTGACGCAGCGGAGTTCATGAAAGAATAGTAAGCGTATTATTACAAACGAAATACACACTCTAGTTCATGAGCAAACCTCGCACACAAAGAAAATAGAGAGAAACTCTGTATATTATTGATGGAAAATACTAAATAAAAAATTAGGTTACAACCCCTTTTATAAGGCATAACCATAGAAACCCTAAAAAAAATGGTCAAAAAATAAAGAGTCCCGAAATTTGGAGAAACTACCAAAATTGAAAACGGAAAATAAAAACTAGACTTTCTCAACTGAAACCAACTTCTAAAGAATTTTCTGTAAGAGTTACTTCAATTGAAGGCCTAAATGAAGGAATTGGGCCGAAATCTATCATCAATCACAACCTTAGCCTTAGGGTTGTGAGTCTTGACCGCAACGCGATTTTAAGTCAGCCCATCAAGTTTGGGTCCAATCCAAGCTCGTCCGAATTTTACCAAATCGAGTAATCTGCAATTAATGCTTGTTTGGGCTTTCGACGCTTCGACCGGTCCAAATTTTTTTTGATAGGAAAAAAAATTTATTAAGAAGACTTAGCAAAGGGTACATCAAGTTGGGGAAAGGGAGAGGAATCCAACCAAGATTGGAAGATAGAGGACCAAGGTCCAAACACCTTAGGGGCAAAAGCCCGAACACCTAAAGGCCTCAAAACGCTCACAACTGAAATAATAAGCCCAGCCCAATAATCAAAACCAAATCCTAATCCAATCAACCCTAATCACCGCCGCCACAAAAAACAGAGCAGTCGTCATCACATCACTACCGACAGCAACACACGAGCGACTGATCCAATTGATCTATGAATTCAGCCGCTACTTGTTCTACATCAATTTATTCTTTGAATGTGACTCTAGGCATCGTTTGTGGAGGGCGTCGCATGTTTGGATTTGAATTTTACAGTAGAGAATACTGTTCCGTCCAAGGAATGTTTGCTAGAATTAACGGGATTCGTGGGGCACTTGATAGGAACATTGTTACTGAAGGAGAATCTGTGTGGCATATTCGGAGTCAAGTGGTGTTTGCAGGAGTCAGTGATGGCGTGGAGTAGGGTCTTCTAGTATTCGGAATAATTTTAGAGGTGTCTTTTCAACCTAAACTTGTACTCGTTTGTTTCGATGTAAAAAATAAAACATGGGAGACTTAAAAATTCGTTCTTATTACTCTCTTCACTTGTGAATTCATCCTGTTCTTTTCAGCAACTTATGATTTTGTTCTTCTCATACTTTTAATATCGATATTGCCCTTTGATTGTTGTTAATTGTATATATGTATATATTTTAAACCATATATATAAGCCTAATTTTAAACCATATAAGTAATACAAGCTTTTCGATTTCATGGTAAATTATTTGTAGTATTTATCATGAAATATGTCTATATTTTCCTATCATTTCATGGTTAATTATTTGGACCATTAACCATGAAACTATATTATGGTTAATTATTTGGACCGTTTACCATGAAACTAGTTTAGCGAAATCTGTTAAGCCGCTTCACGGACCAATTCATATAAAGATAGTTTGAGATGTACAAATACTTATGTTTACATCCCAAAATTCTTGTTTATACAGGCCAAGAATTTTAGGATGAAATCATAAGTAATTTTCATCCAAAATTCTTGTCTATATAAGCCAAGAATTTTAAGATGTAATCATAAGTAATTTTCATTCCAAATTCTTGTCTATATAGGCCAAGAATTTTAGGATAGGATGTAATTATAAGTAATTTACATCCAAAAATTCTTATCTACATAGGCCGAGAAATTTAGAATGTAATCATAAGTAATTTACATCCTAAAATTCTTATCTATATAGGCCAAGAATTTTAGGATGAAATCATAAGTAATTTTCATCCAATTTTAGGATGCATAAGTAATATGCATCCCAAAATTCTTGTCTATATAGGCCAAGAATTTTAGGATGAAATCATAAGTAATTTTCATCCAATTTTAGGATGTAATCATAAGTAATTTACATCCCAAAATTCTCGTCTATATAGGCCAAGAATTTTAGGAAATCATAAGTAATTTTCATCCAATTTTAGGATGTAATCATAAGTAATTTACATCCCAAAATTCTTGTCTATATAGGCCGAGAATTTTAAGATGAAATCGTAAGTAATTTACATCCCAAAATTCTTGTCTATATAGGCCAAGAATTTTACGATGAAATCATAAGTAATTTAGGATGAAATCATAAGTAATTTACATCTCAAAATTCTTGTCCATATATCAGCCGAGAATTTTAGGATGTAATCATAAGTAATTAACAATGTAATGTCATGGTAATTTAACCATGTAATAGTTTGAGGATATCATGTTATATATATTTTTATGGTAATTTAGCCATGTTCAGTTGGCCAACTCGAAGAATGAAGCAAAAATGCAAAAATATAGTCAACTTATCATGTTCTATTCCTAAAAATATCGATTTCTCAAATACATTAAATAATAAAAAAAAAAGTAATCAATCATATTGAAATTATAATTTAACCGTGTCATGTCATGGTAATTTAACCATGTAATGGCTTGGGAATGTCATGTTATATATATCGGGACGGTTCCGGGTACCCTTAAAAAATCCTTGAAAACCCTCCCTAGTTTCTAATCGAATTTTGATGATTCGAGCTGCTCAATATAATCAAAACGTGATTTTAAGAGTGCTCGCGAGAAATCAGCCCAAAAAAATAACCGAACAGGTTTTTATTGAACTTTATTGAACGGTTCAATAAAAAACTGCTCAAATTAAGCCTTTCCGGTTAGTTTTTTTGCCAGTTTCTCGCGGACACCTATAAAATCACGTTCTAAACACATTGAGCGGCTCGAATCATCAAAATTTGATCGGGAACTATGAGATTAAGATTTGGAGGATATTTTTAAAGGTCCCCGGAACCGCCCCATGTGTGTGTGTGTGTGTGTGTGTGTGTGTGTGTGTATATATAATGGTAATTTAGCCATCTTCCGTTGGCCATTTCGAAGAATGAAGAAAAAATACAAAGATGTTGTCAACTTATCATGTTATATTCCTAAAAATATCGATTTTTCAAATACATTCCGTGATAAAAAAAAATCAATCATATTGAAATTTATCAAATCCTATTGAGTTAGGAAAATAATTCAATCCAATCCCACTAAATTGGAAAAATAATTCAATCCAATCTCACTAAATTGGAAAAACAATCCAATCCAATCCTACTAAATTTGGAAAGCAATATAACATAATATATGTATATCATAGTGAAAAGGATAAGAAAGATGATTCACACACTAAAAGAATGAAAACATAAGTATGAAAAAAGAGCAGGATGAATTCTTACATAGCATGAATAAAGAGAATGGATATTTAAATATTCCATAAAAACATTGGGGCTTGGGACTCTTTGAACACACACACACACACACACACACACACACACACACACTCTCTCTCTCTCTCTCTCTCTCTCTCTCTCTCTCTCTCTCTCTCTCTCTCTCTCTCTCTCTCTCTCTCTCTCTCTCTCTCTCTCTCTCTCTCTCTCTCTCTCTCTCTCTCTCGTAGTGCCAAAATGTACAGCTAGCAAAAGAAAAGAGTAGCAGCCAATCCCAAATGTAGTTATCTAGACTTTTTGGTGGTGTTAGAGCATCCACTGTAGAAAAAGTAAATGTGAATAATCAAACAATGCCACATCAGATTTTGATTATCCATTTAGAGGTTGTTAAAATTAGCAATGTTAAATCCTACACTGGATTTTTTTTGTTCATAATCAAATCAATGGGCCCTCCAAACTTTTTCCTTTCATTTCAGGCATATTTTTTGGAAAAAAAAAACAGTTTATTAAATAGTTTTTGAAGAAAAAAAATTGTATAAAAAAAAGTTTAAAAAAAAAAACAGTTGTTGTGTGAAAAACACAATTTTTTCTTTCAAGAAACACACTTTGTTCACTTAAAAACTGTAAATATAGTTTTGAGAAATTGTGAAAACACTGTATTTACACAAACAGTATTGAAAATTTAAAAACTATAAATACAGTTGTTTAAAAACTGGTTTTGTGTAAAAAACAATCTTTTAAAAGTTTTGTGTAAAAGAGTTTTGAATTTCAAAAATAGTTTTTTAAAAACACACACTTTATTTACTTACACTCTTTAAAAATTTTGAAAAAACAGGTTTTTTGTAGTAAAAAAAAGTTTCTAAAAAATAATTTTTTTTTAAATTAGTTTTTGTTCGATTTTACTGATTTTTTACAAGTATATTCAAAATATTTAATTATTGTAGCGCCTTTGTAAAAAATCAACTCAATTGAATATCAGTAACCGGTATAGTGATTTCAAAATTTTGAGACACTATCATATAACATATGTTGTATTTGTTTTCAAAAAATAAATCCACATTATATAATTTTTAATTTTTTTTGCCAATGATATTTTTATAATAAAAAACATGTTTTCAACATTTGTAATCACTTCCCTTTGATCCCAAAGGATCAAAAGATAAAAAAATCCAGAGCAAATGAGACACACGACGCATGACCATAAGAGCATTCAGAGTGGAATAATCAAAATCAAAATGTTGCTAAGGTTAGCAATATTTGGTCAAAAAAGTGTTTGCATTGGAATAACCAAACCTAGTAAACTCTTAGCAACTCATCAAATTTTAGCTTTTGAATAATTAAAACAAGCAACATTAATTTGCCAATAACAAAAAAAAATTTCTCTCAATCAAGCGTACCATCATTACACAAAAATCTTCTCTCTCTTCCCTATTTTTTTCTCTCTCTCTCAACAATGTTTTACCGGTTGGGGTGTTTTTGAACAATCCCACCAAAAATACACCACTACTGGCTATCCAACTGAGAAAACACCCCTACGGCCTACTGGTTATCGATATCTGATTAAGCTAATTTTTTACAAGGGCTCTAAAATAAATATTTTGAACGTCCGCTTTAATTTGTTAAACCATAAATACTAGCATAAGTCCATGTGCTTTGCACGGAATATTTATCTATATATGACCCGATTAGATACACATTGAAAGTCATTGAATTAAGCAATATTAATATTTTGTTTTTTTCCCATAGGCACTCGAACGAGTACATATTCATAAAGCCATAGCAATTGTCAATCAAAAAGAGAAAACTTATTGGAGACTCTGCGCAGAAGTTTTAAAACCCAAAATGAACAAGCCCTTCTTAAATATTTTAATCCAACCCTTAACCCAGTGTCATAGTTTCAACTTCCACTAAACATTAAAACTTTAATCCAACCCTTAACCCAGTGTCATAGTTTCAACTTCTACTAAACATTAAAACACAAACTTTTGAGCATAAACAGCTATGGAATTCGATCATATAAAGTTTCCTAATCAAATCCCATATTAATTTATAAACGTCACCTTGAGACCGAACCCAGTTGACTACAATGTCAGACCTGCTCATGACTCCTTACCAATAATAGCATTACTGTAGAATACAAGAAGACATTGGAAAGAAAATTTCTAAGGATAAACAACATACTTTCAGCACCAAGAACCCTGACAGTTAACCGCATAGCAGTAGAAAGTGCTTTATTCACATACAGTACCTGTGAAAAGCGCATAGCAGTAGAAAGTGCTGCTTTATTTACATACAGTCCCTGAGAAAAGTTTCTTATCTTCCTAGGTACTGGTAGAATTGAAGTCGTTTTCCATCAATTTTCACGCTGGGTCGCTTTATAGCTTTCCATCCAATCTTCTCATATTTCTTTTAGCACATCAGTTACCACCGAATAGGCTAATTGCATAGCATATCCACCAATTCTTGTACATCACTGCCAAAAAACCACCCACTACTAATGCTGCCCCCTATACAATTTATTAAATTATTAATTTGTATCACTATTTCACCCAAAATCAATCTCATACTCCAAATATTACAATCGTGCCAACAATACCTGTAGCGCGCATAAAATAACTAATTAGGATCCGACCATAACACCTAATTAATAAATGGCAATGTAATTAATTAAATAAAGAGAAATTTATAGAAATGGTCCTCCTAGTTTCACCCGAGTTTCATTTCCATCCTCCAAGTATCAATTGCAACTTTTTGACTTTCATGTTTGATTTTTGTACAAAGTTGGTCCAATTGATAATTTTTATCAGCCAAATTGGACGAAAAAAATCAGATTGAGGGCTGCCGTTATCAATTGAACCAACTTGGTACGAATTGCAACGTCCAAACTGCCATCAATCTGATTTTTTCAGTTCAGTTTGGCTGACAAAAGTTATTAATCGGACCAATAAATAGATAAAAAACTAAGCGGACCATTTATATAAATTTCCCTTAAATAAATAGATAAAAAAAACTAGGCCGTAACAAGATGCGTTGCCATTTTTAACTGCTACAAATTGAGACAATGACAAAATAACTATGTGGCATCTGCCATTGCTCTTTCATAGAAGAAAAGTAAAGCGAACAGAAAATGAAAAGCCATTTACCTTCACAAAACAAGTCTACAGCATAAGGCATTTTGAAAATACTGACTGATATAAACATGGATTGTTGTTCAGTGATTTCGCCTATACATGAAAATTAGTATGTCTTCACACTTCAATTAAAAGAAACAAACCCTTAAACTGTATGCGCTAGAAACAGAATGTGAAATAATAATGCCAAAACTGTTTTTGTCAGTGTCAAAACTTTAATGCACAAAAGGCTTGTACCATGTACTGTGTACAAGACTTTTATTATTGCTGTTGGTATGACTGCTTAGAAAAAACAGATTTCATGTTGCCGATTGGTCTGATTTTCATGCAGCGGTTCCACTGACAGTCAATGTCACGCCATGCAATTATTTAAAGAGTTGTATCCAGCCAAGGGTGCATTGTGGGTTTTTTAGTAGTAGTGCGCTAACGACATTCTTGAAAATAAGACAAACACCTTCGTATTTCTAAGGTTGTACAGGAAGATATAGACATAGATATTTTAGGCAAATAATCTCACGAATCTAGCTCTGGCCGTTAAACCAAAAGGGTGCAACCATTAAACATTATCCGAAAAGAATGTGCGTATATTCGGATACGTGGAAATTAAGTCACTGATCTCAACATGATCTCTATTAATATATCATCTTCACAAAGGAATTTCCGAACAGGTCAATCCAAATTTATCTTATAGAAACCACCAATCATCCAAGTAAAAGCCCTCATGATTTCCATGGGCAACCTCATATACCAATTCTGTTTCTTGGGTGCCGAAATAGATCAGCTATCATTTCGTCTGAATCATTAACTTTTCCATCTTCTTGGCTTGGATATGCAATCTTATCATGATAACTACCTCTTGTCCTTATTGCAGCTTAGTCAAGGTTTACGCAAGAAGATGGAGAATCAATATGAGGCTCCACCCACACTTAGACTCTACGAATCTTTACTTGCATGTTGCACTTCTTAATTTATCCACTAATCAATGGGATTCTCTTGGTCATATACGATTTACAAGCTTCCTCTTACAAAAACCTAGGGCCTAAACCCTAAATTTTAGACCCTACACCCTATATCATAGGAAGTAGATGTTAGCGCTCACTGTGACCCTTATATAAAGGTACAAAATGAATTCATGTTTTGCTTAATAAGGACTTCTACTTCAGACACTGTGACCCTTATTCTGTTGTTTCTTTTTGGTAAGCATGCTCTCCTTTAGCAAAATGGAGCTGAACTATTTCTCTTTTCAACATTGCAAAAACATACATCTCTTTTTAACTTTTTCTTTCAAGGACAATTTGAGTTAAAATGGTTGTTTTTAATTAAACAAATATGCCCATTTACTATTCTTTCTGTTGATCCAAGAATTCCACCATGCCTACAATGTCTGCCTTGTTTCTACGTTTTCTCCTTGGCCAATCTTCATTCTAAGCTTAACTAAGTGAGAAGTTGTCTTCATGCAACTAAACCCCAAGTTCATCAAGAAACAGTAGTGAGAGTGGTGCGTGGATTTTCTTCGTTGTCTCAGGAATGGCACTCATCTAAGAAACCAATGCGGCACAATCATTTTACTCGGAATTTATCAAAAAGGCTTAATTTCTTTTTTAATTGTCAAAGACGAAGATGTGTTTCCCCTGCAGAACAGGACAGACAGTACCAAAGCTAAAGACATCATTACTCCTTCCAAGTCCTTCGAAAACCAGTCAATCCCAACGCTAATTTTAGTTTTAAAATTTCATGGCTAACATATATTCTCAACAACCTAAAATATGAAAAGGAACAAAATGAGGAAAACTCGCGAGTAACACATAATGTAATGTAATGTCAGCTCTTTAAGTTTTGAACCAAACAAAAAGAATGGTGCAACTCTTGTTGACCAACCTTAAAACATTTCTTGCGATACCTGTCCATGTTTTTTCTCTCATGTCTTGAGCCCAAAAAGTAGAAATGACCGTGTATCATTTAAGAACCAAAAAGCCCAAAAAATCTCACAAAAACCTATGTGTACACATATCTTTAGCTTTTATTTCACAACCTAACAACTTTTCGAAATGTACTGATTCTCGTGACTCAAGTCACTCAAGCAGTGCTGCAAGCCTACAACATCAAGCAAATGGAGCAACACTTATTACATTCACCTGAATTCAATACCTCTATTTTTTTTTCCCCCTATAAGCAATGCCAAATTTCCAAGCTTTTTTAATCTCTTAATATTTCATCCTTTTGGTTTGGTAACTGTGTGTCAATGGCTGCGCCCACTAACAGTGTAGAGTCCGACATGGCTACTGAAGAACTCTACTCGGATTTTTCGTCCTTACTTTACCCTACGTTTTCGCCGCCACGCTTGACTCCATTGCCGCCACCGCATTTTCTACCCTCGTCCAGTTCAATGGTCATTTATCAGGGGTCTAATCAATCCATGGACGATCCGCCACAAAATCAAGAGCACGAAGACATTGTTGACCCGGCACTGTACTTGGCAGGAGACTCGGTGTTGTTGCTGCAGCAGCAGCAGCTACGTCAGAACTGGAGCGAGGCGTCAGATTGGAGGCCAAGAGGGGGAATTATGACGATGAACGTACTGGAGTTACAGAGCAACAATCAGGGCTTTGAAGAATCGAATAAGGGTTTTGAGGAAGAATCGGAGGAGATGAGCTGTTTCTATTTCCCTCCGTCATCGCCCACAGATTTCCCTCTGTATCCGCCGGTGCCAAGTGTTTTTTTCGTTTCTAGTAATATACAGGACATAAGCTTGGCGTTTTCTTATCAGCACATACTTGAGGACAAGAGCGGTGCGTTGCATGTGATCAACCCGGAGGAAGGCGATAACATCTTTGCGTTGCATGTGATCAACTTTGTGTCTTACCTGCGTAACAAGTTCGGTGATTTGGATCAAATAGCAAGGGCGCCGGGCGTGGTGCCCAAAGGCATGGAGTCGTTGGTGCATAACATATTGAAACAAGAGAACTACGATGAGAGAGAAGTGACATTAAGGCGGATCAACTGGTTGGAACAACCGGACAAGGACATGGTTGACCAGCCGGTCTTCGAAGTTGTGGGCGTGGTGCAGCAACTAATTCAGAACAGGGGTGGTGAGTTGGATGTGATCTTAGGAGGGGGAGTTTTAATGATCAACGGGCTGGAACACAGAAACTGTCACGGCTCGCCTGTGACTCCGGAAACATTGCATATTTGTCAGGCCAAGATCTCCGTTAGAGTGTGGTTGGGACACGGCGGCCAATGGGCGTCCGAGATGCGTTACAGGTGTAATCGCCTCAACATTGGCAGTTTCACAACCGTGGAGGACGCCATCTCAGGTTATGAGCTTGTTACAAGGTTGAGTGGATGGATGGATCTTACTGGTATCCCTGGACTCTCTGAAAATGCAAACAGATCAAAACTGCCGCAGCAGTTGCCACCGACAGCACAAGTAGAGAAACCAGATGAGGATTTTGGAACTAAGGCAGTTGGAACAAGTAGTGAGCAAACAGGGGAATGCATAATGGTACATCAGGCTCAGTTGAATTTTGGGTGTTTGGGAAAAAGGAAAACAAAGGGAAAAAACCCAGGAGAAGAGAGAAGAAACAAGAAAACAAATGGAATTAGAATTACAATTCCTCTCGAGGATATCTCACAAACCAAGGGAATGCATCTTAAAGATGCTGCAAATCATCTCGGGGGTACGCATATATACATTCCTCCAAGAAATGAAAACCTCAATTTTGTTCTTGTTTTTTTTTCCCCAACTAGTTTGGTTAGAAGGGCGTACAAAGTGCTCCAAACCCCTACATGCATGTGTAGGACTTAGAAAAATGTTGATGTAGCACCTCTGCAAGCAGGGAGACTATTTTCGAGAACGAACTCATGATCTTAGTCACGGCCAGCCTTACTTTTTGGTGCTCTAAAGCGAAAATAAAAATTGAGACAAAAGTTAATTTTTACTATAGGCACCTATAGAAGCAGGGGAACTATTCTCTACAAGAAAAATCACAATAACTTACGAAAAAAATAGTAACGAAATTTAATTTTTACTATAGGTGACAAAACAACAAGAATATTTTCATCACCAAAAGTTACTATAGCTAACGGAAAACAAGATTTTCGTCACCAAAAGTGACTGTCCTCGATAACCTATAGGTGACAAAAGATTTTTCGTCAACTATAGATTGTTTCCGAATGTCACTTTTTTGTCACCTATAGTAATTTTTGATGACGAATTTTTTTTTGTTTCGTCAACTATTGTGATTTTTCTTGTTGTGATTTTTGAGAATTGAACTCATCATGATCTTAGTCATGGCCAACCTAACTTTTCGGTGCTCTAAAGTGAAAATACAAATTGAAGTCCTTTATGAACTTTTACAATATATATATATATATATATATATATAAATTAAGTAGAAAAATAACCTTTCAAAATACATTACAAAATACTTCAAAAATAATAGAGCAATACAAGGATCCAAAAGCATCATTAAACATCACTATTCTCCAAAAACACAAATTAACATATGAGATTTTAAGAGTATCCTTGCAATATCACTCTTCTCGTTTAGTAGTAAAAGTATTACTTATGCCTGCATAATGAAATTAACTAACGTCCCTTGATATTTCAAAATATTTTCTAGCTTCACACAATCTATCTTTAGGAATTTGTTTGCATTAAAAAAAAAAACCCAAAACATTCATCGCTTGCAGTGGCAACTTTAGGAATTATTCTTTAATAGAGTCATTCCTGAATATTTCAAAGTTCAATTGCTTTACAACATATAATTTGCATCAATCAACAAATAATCTGTTTTCCAAAAAATAAAGTTATAGATACGCATATATATTTAGATTCCTACATATTAAATGGTATATTCATATGACTGTAGAAGTACCCTCTCCCATTCAAAACTAGAAGCCCAAGATTTTCGTTCAGTGAAATCCTATTTGAATATATACAACTCATATATAAGAACATAATCAATGTCAATTTACATAGTACCATAAACTTCTTCAATCAAAGTTTTCTCCAACCGGAGCTTATGAACCCTTGTAGTTTCTATAATGCTCTGTATGGGAGCTCGCAATCGAGGACCTCAATTTTAGATGCTATATTTGGAGACACAAAAATATTAAAAAAAAACCAATAAGAAGAAAGAAAGTGCATACAAACACTACTTACAAAATAATTTGAGAATTGTGGTTATATATGTAGTCAATGTGAATGTGGTGATATGCTCCGAAAGCAATTCTTTTGTACTCAAACATACTTTTTGTGGCTCTCGAAATTCGAAATGTGGGTTGGAGTTGCTTTGGTAGAAAAATATTGATCTTTTGGATTCTTCTTTATTGCAGTTACCATCGCCGAACTGATGAGTTCTTGTCCGGAATATGGTATCCAAAAATGGCCACCTCGCAATGAACACAAGCTTATCATGCAACCTCTCCCCGATGAAACTCCTGCAGTTGCCGATCAAGAGGTCATCCCACAGTTGACTTCTCATAATGTGCCTTCTGATCAAGCCTTTATGGCTACTGTTGACACAAATAGTAGTGTTGTTGAAAAGGAAATTCTGCTGACGCAATTTTTGCCTACAGCTCAACAAGAGAACCTTGATGCAGGTTTTGGCAATGATGAAGCTGAGACAATGGGGATGGGGGGTGAGGAAACAGGGGAAGGTGTAATCGAAGAGGCTCAGTTGAATTCTGGGTGTTTGGAAAAACAAGGAAAAAGGAAGGTAAATACCCCAGGAGGTGAGAGAGGTAATAACAGAACTACTGGAGTTAGAATTGCAATTCCAAAGGAAGATATCTTACAAACTAATGGAATGCATCTTAAAGATGTTGCAAATCATCTCGAAGGTACGCATACATACACGCCTCCAAGAAATGAAAACCTCAATTTTTTTTATTTTTTTTCCCAACTAGATAGGTTAGAAGGGCGTACAAAGTGCTCCAAACTCCTACATGTGTGGAACTTGAGAAAATGTTCATGTAGCACCTCTGCAAGCAAATAGACTATTTTTCGAAAATTGAACTCATGATCATAGTTATGGCCAATCCAACTTTTTGGTGCTCTAAAGTGCAAAAATAAAATTTGAGACCATTTGTGTAATTTTAAAAACAAAATATAAATTAAGTAGATAAATTACCTTCCAAAAAATAATACAAATACTTATAAAAATAATAGACCACTACAAGGTTTCAAAAGCATTACTTAAATACTCCTATCACTATTCTCCAAAAATATGAACATTATGAGATTTTAAAAGTATCACTTAAATATCACTCTTCTCGTTTAGCAGTAAAAGTACTCCCCCGTCCCAATTTAATTGTCCTTTTCGGAAGTCCATGAAACTTTTCAATTAATTAATTATATCTCATAATTTATAATGTTTTACGTGATTTGAAAAATATTGTATTATAAAATTAATCAAGATTTATCAAACAAGATCCATATTAGATATAAAATTCATTACCGATTTATAGATATAACTAGTTTTTTAGCCGGTTAGAATAGAACTAGAAATAATTAAATTGGGACGGATGGAGTATTACTTATCCCCGCATAATGATGTTAACGAAAGTCCCTTCATATTTCAAAATATTTTCTAGCTTCACACTCTATCTTCAAGCAGTTATCATCTAAACAGTATAAAGTATTCACACAAAAATAAAAATAAAAACCCAAAACATAATCGCTTGCAGTGGCAACTTAAGGAATTATTCTTTAATAGAGTCATTCTTGTATTCAAAGTTCTATTGCTATACCTAGATGAAGATTGTGGCAATGTTGAAGCCGAGGCAGTTGGAATGGGGAGTGGGGGAACAAGGCAAAGTGATATGGAAGAGGACCAGCTCAATTCTTGGTATTTGGAAAAAGAGAAAATGAAGGAAATGACCCCAGGAGGAGAGAGAAGAAACAAGAAAAGTGCAATTTCGTTGGAAGATATCTTTCGGTGTAAGGAAATGCCTCAAAAATTTGCTGCAAAGCATCTCAAAGGTATGCTAAATACACTTTTTCAAGGAATGAAAATCTCCATATTGTTGGTATGCTTGTTATTTCCAACTTGATAGACTTTTCTTTCAAAAGCTCCAGTAAAACCTTTTTTTTTTTGGTAAGTTAACCATTTCATTGAAGCAATTAAACCAAAACTCTAGGCGTAGCCCTACAAAGCAGACCGCGAAGGTTAAACCAAAACTCTGGGCGTAGCCCTACAACGAGCAGACCGCGAAGGTAAAAACAACCAACAAAAGGCAGCACAGCAAACAGCAATGCAAGAAGAAACAACAATACAAAAGCACCCTACATAGCACTAAAGACCCTATAGGCCTATATAGAACTCACTCCCCAATCCCTAACCAGTAGTCTATTATCGTCAGTAGGTTTCATATTATTCCAGGAACACATACAAGCTATACCTGACTTCATCAACAACTCTGAATCCCAAAGCCTAAGTAGAAACACTCAAGTCACCAAAGTGTCTGTTATTCCGCTCTCTCCAAGCTCCAGTAATACTTTTCAGAGTCAAACATGCTCCAACCATGCTCTGTATGGGAGCATCAACATGGAGACCTGAATTTTAGTTCCCACATTTGATAGAGGACATATGTTGAGTTTTAGTAAGTTATGGTGGGTTTTAATTGAGTTTGTTTTAAAAGAGGGTTTTGTTTTGAATACCTCATGATATCTCAAGATGAAATGAACCGTGGTTCAAAACTTTAACCAAATCATAGTCAAATGGTTTGAATTGGTCCCGTTTGTCGTTACTGTCATGGATAGGATGGATATAGGTTTGGGTTTTCGAAATATTCAATTTGTATTCATTGATTTGGCTCTAGTTTAGCGTACACAATGGACTAACCGGCAATGTTCACCCCTGGAAAATGGAGATTCAATCTCCATTTAAATGAGAAACATATATAACCTAGTCTATGTAATTCTAATCTATCTAAAATACGGGTACAATTAAAAAGTGTGGTAAGTTTCTTTTTTTATCAAGTGTACGTAGTAATAACCCTCAGAAATCAATATCGATATCCCATATACATCTCAGAAGGGAATTTGGGTTGTGAAAATGAAAGGATGGAATATTTAAAAGGTAGGTAGGCACGGGATGTGACAAAATTTTGAAGTCTGCAAAATGGAGATGTAGAGTGGAGTTACTAAGTAGAAGAGTTTTGAGCTTTTGGCTTCCTCATTTTTGCAGTTAGCCTATCCACACTGAAGCGAGCTTGTCGAGGGCATGGCATCCCCAGTTGGCCACCTTGTGGGGAACACAATCAATCTCGCCCCAACGAATCTCCCGCGGTTGTTGATAAAGAGCCAATCGAACGACTTAATTCTGATACGCTTCTGCTTTCTAAGCAAGTCTCAGCTACTATTGGCACAGAAAGTGTGACTGTGAAGGCAAGATTTAGTACAGTTACAATGAAGTTTCAGCTGTCTTGGCCATGGAGAATGGAGGAGCTAAAACAACAAGTGGAAAAGAGGCTGGGACACGAGGCTGAAAATTATTACATTTGCTACAAAGATCAAGACAATGATGATGATTTATTAATAGCTTGCGATGAGGATTTACAGGAACATATCTCCCGTTCTAGCCTACCCGGCACCAACTCAATTGAGGTATTTCTTAAGCCAAAGTAGCTGATGAATCTCGCGTTGACCATCTTATTTTTCTTCAACTGTATTAAGCATTTAGTATTTACCCCTCTAATTTTCTTTCAACTGCATGTATTAATAATCTTGGTACTTAACCTATATTGTATTATAATTAAGTGTTTAGTTATAAGTTATAACGTTTCCAGATGCATTATTTGCATATGGGATGTCCTGCATTTAGAGATTCTCCAATAACTTGGTTTTTGAGTTGCTTTTAAGTTTAGCGCTTCGAAAGGGGGTATGTTGTAGGCTGTGTCCTCTGATTATGGCTTTTGAATTTTTCCAGTTTTGTTTTAGCTTTGTTTGGGATGAAGACTGGAAGGGAGAAAGGGAGAGGGAACAACAATGCTAGAGATGCTTTGCCTTGTAATGGAATTCTCCACACTCATATAGTTCATCGATCCCATTGAAACGTATGATATGGTGCATTTTCGACCCTGTTCGAGAGGGAAAGCACACAAGGACCGCGAACTTAATACGAAGAAGGCAAATGAAACTAAAATACTCAAACCAATAACTGAAACAAATCTCTGACAAAAACTTCCCTCTATACATACAATTGAATTTTAACCATCCAGATGCTAGAAATAGCACATCTGTTTCTCCACAAAAGTTCAAAAACCAGATCGGGTTGGAATCGCCGGCGTGCCAGGGCAGGATTGCTGCCCGAATTTATATCAAGGCCTGGAAGCCTCAATCTGACTTCTAATTGGACGAAAGCGCACGGCCTAAGGGTGGAGACCGTGAGGTGGTTCGTGGGTTGCATTAACGAAAAGGACTTTCTATTGGACGAAAGCGCATGGCCTAAGGGTGGAGACCGTGAGGTGGTTCATGGGTTGCATTAACGAAAAGGACTTAAAATTTCCTAACCGTTGTTAGAAAAATTGAAAGAAAAGTAAAGCAAGGCCTAAAACGGAAATAAAAGGACTTTATTAACGGTTTAACAAAGTCTGGTTACAAGGAAATGAAATAAAATATAGGCTTGGCTAGATTGAGTACAAACTATGCTAGAAAGGAAAGGTAATTGAAAGATAAGCCATTGGCTTTGATGGTCGTGGACCTTTGCCAAGGCCTTCAACTCTGGTATTTATAGGCAGAAGTTCCATGCCTTGAGCTGCTTCCATAGGCCTTCATGCAAGGCTGCCAAGTGTCCTCTTGGTAAAGGCTTAGGCTTAAGCTACTTCTACTTCCTCCAATGAGTGATTGCTACCTGTCCAAGCCTTACTCCTCACTCCAAGAAATCAGTTGAAGCCTGAAAGGCCTGAGAAAACTCTCCTTTCCTGCATAAAAACTTGTCAAAGGGTAAAAGAAATTTTGACTGTGCAGAATCTTCAGGCCTTTTAAGCTGCTTGTAAGCTGCTTCAATACCTGAATAGAAGATCATGGGGCCACCAAGGTTAAAGGGCAAAGTTTTTCCAGGACTTTCAGCCACTATATTGGCTTTTGAGTCCCTTTTGAGGGCCCATTTGCTATAACTTCAGTCACCAAGCCTGGTTGAGGAGCTTGTAAGCTGCTTGAATGATGTTAGAGAGAACCTTCTAGGTCTTTGAGCTGTTTACAACTGCTTGTGTAGGCCTAAGCTGCTTGTGAGCTGCTTGGGATGTCTCCATGCATGGCTGCCATGTGTCCCAAGCCTTGCTTCATGCTGAAGGATAATAGAGACTCAGGCCTTGAGCTGCTTGTAAGCAACTTACCTACACCTACTAAGCAAGAACATTCCAGGCCTTTGAGCTGCTTTTGAGCACCTTGCTTCCCAAGCATGACTAAGCAGCTTATGGCCTTTCTTGACTTGGTCAGTTTTAGGCCTGAATAAATCCGAAAAACTGGGCCCAGACTTGAAAAACGAATCTTGGCCTTATTGGGCTAAATAGGCCTAAAAAACTAGTCCGAACTTTGATTAGTTGGGCCAAGGCCTGAAAATGGGCCTAGATCTAAAAATCAATTTGGGCCTTGACTAATTCGGTCATGCTTCAAATATTAATGCGGCCTAATTAGTTTTCAAACTCTCCCCTGCCCTTCCAAACTCAATTTGGCCTAATTGTGGCAACTTTAAATTCTACCAAAGGTCCAATTCAATCAAGGCCTAATTCTACCAAGCCCCAATAAGCCTTGCGAGCCCAAGCCTAGAGAAAAACCCAGGCTTTAACTGATTTGGACCTACTAGAAGGCCTTATTGTTTCTAAGAACTAGCCTAGGCCTGGATAAAACGCTCAGACCTAGTGGGGACCTAAGACTTTGGCCAATCTTGGCCCGAATTTGTGAAAGTGATATTTTGGGTATTAGTTTGTCCCCAGTCTTTGCAACCTCAATTGGTCTTTTTGCATTCAAACTAGCCCAATTCTGCCGGTGACTGATTTATAAGGCTTTTCAAGGCCTGAAACTACCTCCAAGGCCATCTTCTATTCTTCTTCTAATTTTGGCAAAAAAATGGGTGTAAACAACATCCCAAATGAATAAGAAGAGAAAGTTTTCAGTGCCATGGTGGGTATATATCACGTGGTACCAACTCGGTACATCCGGGCCGTCCAATATATTTTTGGACTGCTCGGATTGAAACTCTCTCTTTCCTCTTACCCCAACACTTTCTCTCTTATGTTTCCCTCTCCAAATTCGAGCCGTCCAAAAATACAACGGACGGCTCGGATGCACCGAGCAGGCACAACATGGTACCCACCATGTATTGAAAAAATTTTCAAATAAGAAAATTACAGACAACCTTAATTTGTCGGGGAAATGACGGCCAAGGATGTGTTTTGATAATTAATACCCACCAAAGGCATGCTAAGAACATTTGTTAATGTTGAAAATATGATTGGCGGGTATTAATTATCAAAATACGTCATGGGCCGTCATTTTTCCTAATTTGTCTGCTTCTAGACATCCGAAATGTAGACAAATGGATCGATATCAAAGATTAGTGTATTGATATCTATGAATTCCCCGCTTTGGTATCCTATGCCCCCGAAATTCACAGATTCCCCTCCGCCAGCGCGAGCGCTGCAAAATGAACACCACGAGAGCATCAACTTTTATGTGTCTCCGTCACCCACATATTTCCCTCTATTGCCCGATTCAGATGTTTTCCTATCGGAACTCGTGAACTTTTACCCTCTGCCGCCCACATATTTCCCTCAGGCACCGCCACCGACTTTCCAAATCATGGATAGAAGAGTTCGTTTGAACTCAAGAACTTTTAGTAACTTTTGGTGACTTTTCATTGAGTTCGTTTGTTAAAGGGGTTTTGTTTTGAGCATTTGATGCAGTTTCTGAGTGGTGTAACAGGTTTGTATGTATGATATGATTGATATCTCAACTCGAATTGAACCGTGGTTCATTTCTAGAACGGAACCGTAGTTAAATGAATTAGATCAGTACGGTTCATCGTTTTCATGGATAGGTTTTGTTCCCAAAATATTCAATAAGTATGGTATCTTGACGTGAAGCAAACCACTGTCCAAAACTGGAATGGAACCATAGTCGATGGTTTGGAACGGTTCGATTTGTCATTCTGGTAATGGATAGGTTTGGTTCTCGAAATATTAAATTTGTACGAGTTGGTTTGGTTCTTAACTAATCCGGCCTATGTTCACCCGGGAAAATGGAGATTCAATCATCCTTTATATAATGTGTATAACCTAGTCTATGTACTTTAACTTATCTCCATTTGTACAATATCTTTGCATTTTTTTAAGCAAATTCTTCAATTAAGTCTTCGTAATTTAACTATAACCAAGTACTCATTTTTAGTTGAGACTATAGTCAATTCAATTAATCTCACTTGTGACATGGTAGTCCGAATATAAATTTTACTTAGGAAAACTCATCTCATCTGAAACAACTGTAGTTGGTGTAGTCAATAAATTCATAAGCAACCCATATCATTTGGAAATCTTCCCAACAAGACCTTATAAAATCAAGGACGTTAATTGATTTTATTAGTTCTCTCAGCAATATTGTATTCAAATGTCTAAGCTCTTGGAATAACTCATCCCTACAAATTTTGGATGTAAATTATACAGACCCGAATTTTTATTTTTATTTTTTGGTGTAAATTATACAAACCCCAATTTTGAATAGATAGAAGGTGAAAAGTAGGGCCGGCTAGTAAGAAACAACCACCTACACATAGACCTAGAATTTCAGGCTAAGCATTCAAATACAAAGGGGAGAACGAAACAACACAACAACAGAAAAGAAAAAGTCCTTATTTAGTTTTCATTATCTAGTGCCGGACTCGGTAAATGAGTAAATCTTGTTGGTTCGTGACCCCGACCCTCTATTCCGCACCCTCAAGCACAACACGAAAACAACCAAGCACAAACACGAGAGATGCAAGGAAAAATTACGTATATGTATTAATCACAAAACAAATACAATACACATGAAAAAACCTTTCCGGCACGCCACAACCTGGCTACCATCACTCCTATCTCTCTCTCCCTCACTCTGGTGGCTCTCCAACAATCACTACGGGCATCTTTGAGGAGTCCCGCTCCCCTTACTAGGGGAGCCTCAACCGGCTCACACTCTCACATGGCCCCTCTCTCTATCCCTCAGCCCACACACACACACTGCCCCTTGGCAGTCAATACAAAAACCAAAACACATGGGGAGTAATCCCTACACTCATATCCACCCTACTTGGGTGTACCCAACAATCACCCCCTACACCCAAGTGGGACAATCGTTGATTCGTTCAACCACTCTAGCCAAGCACCTGTGTCACTGCTAGCCATCAGAAGTCTCACCATCCCCGCACCGAAAGTGTATATACCAACTGACCGAGTGTCTCCTTGCAAGACTAGTTCTGCCGTGCCTGAACCTGCACCCCCTCAACCGGAGTGCCTCGCACCCCTTCACCGCGTGAACGTCTAGTCATCAGCGACTTACCTATTCACCGGATCAATCATTGAACTAGCACCGCTTCCATTGCCACCACTATCCGTTCACACCGCTTGTGTCATTCCTCTGAATGTATCCTTGCTGTGCTCGGTAGTTGTGTCTGATCTCGAACGCCCCGTGCCTAATCACAAAACATAATCCATGACCCTATCATCCTCCTCATGCATCCCAAATCACAACTGCAACTCCCAATGATAGGTCTTCCGATTGAACTAGACTGTCTCTGATCATCGTCAATCATCTCCGCAAACCATCGCTATAGTGAGCGCCTATGTCACTACCACCCCGAGTGTATCCTTGCTCACTAATTGCGCATGTTTGCCTCGATCAACCTCCGATTCCTGCAAGTCTGTTCCATCAATCTTTCATTTTTGCCACTCACCTGAACCTCCTGCCACTCTCCGTCAGCTCTCCCCGGGTCTCCTCTCTGCCACTCGTCCATCCTCATTCCAATTCTTGGCTTTCCAGCATCTCCAAACCGATCTATTACTTATAGCAAGCGCCTGTGTCAGTTACCAGACGAGCAAACCCGCTCGAATGAAAAGTCTCCGTGCTTACCAACTCATAACAGATCACCACAGAACATCCTTGCTGCTTCCAAGCCATTTTCCAACCCTAAACCAACCTGCAAACACTTGATTCCTGCTCAACTAGTGCAATCGCACTTGCCTAGGAGCCTCCAATCAGAAAATGGAGCACACGGTTGGAGTCGAAATGCCGAGATACTCGAAATCGACTAATCACTTGCCTAAAACGGAGTCCGAACCGCTCCGAAATCGCAAAAAAACAAATCTGACTGAGTGGCATGATCTGTTTGACGTGGTATGCTCCTGTGGCACCTGCTACACTAAATCATTTTCCTTGACAGCTTTTCCAACCCACTGACCGCTTCACGTGCTGCCTCCCTTTTTTTCCCCTTTTTCCTTTCCGGATAACACCAGGTACGAGAAAAAAGGGCGAAAAAAACGTTTTGACCAGCGCGTGCACCCCATGCGCGCGACTAGATCTAACGCGCCGGCACGCGCCGGCACGCGCCACACTTGACCCGCGCTTACGACCACCTCCGGCTGCTTTCCAAGCACCCCCGAGATCGTCTCTCTAAGACGCATCTAACCCTGTGCTCCAAACTTCAATCCAAGGAACTACGAGTACGGGCTTTTCAAAAACGTACCTTGTTGCCTTGCCGTTACCTTTGACCGGCCATTGCCGTCACTTTCGAGCTCCTCCGGCGACGTGCTACCCATATCTGTACTCGTCTCGATGAGACGAACACAACCCCGTGCTCCAATCTCGCATCTGAACACTCCTTGAACAAGCCGACCTTGGACAACACCTTCGCTGCGCGCCTCTGCCATTCGAACAGCCCCCGAGCCCTCCTCCGATGCCCAAACTCGACTCCGACACCTCCTATGGACTCGTCTCAGTGAGGTACACAGCCCTTACTGGTCCGATTGAGCTTTCATACGGCTCAACCGAGAACCCAGCAAAAGTTATGCTTCGTGCTTCTTCCGACCGTGTTATGCTTCTCCGGTGACCTTCCGATCTTCAACCATAGCTCTGATACCACTGTTGGGTCGTGACCCCGACCCTCTATTCCGTACCCTCAAGCACAACACGAAAACAACCAAGCACAAACACGAGAGATGCGAGAAAAAACTCCGTATATATATTAATCACAAAACAAATACAATATACATGAAAAAATCTCTCCAGCACGCCACAACCCGGCTGCCATCACTCTTCTCTCTCTCTCCCTCACTTTGGTGGCTCTCCAACAGTCACTAACGGCATCTCCGAAGAGCCCCGCTTCCCCCCGGGGGAGCCTCAACCGGCTCACACTCTCACCTGGCCCATCTCTCTGTCCCTCAGCCCACACACACTGCCCCTCGGCAGTCAATACAAAAACCTAAACACATGGGAGTAATCCCCTACACTCGTATCCACCCTACTTGGGTGTACCCAATAAATCTATCACTTCCCTTGGACTGGGACTAACTCCAAGTCGTCGGACAAAACCTTTTCGTCTGAGTGGGCGCCGGAAGCGGGATCTAACTCCAATGGCGTCGAAGAGAAAGAGGTACGGCTGATGGGGGGAAGAGAGGGGTGGAGGAGAAACGGTTTCTCTGGAACAGGAATCCACTTGACAACCCACCCAATTGCCCAAGAAACTGAAGCAAACCCAACACAGACTCCCCACTGCCACCAATTCAACCTCTCTGTACCCGCAACTTTCTTCAGAAACTCCACCACCACCACCTGAACCGCAATCGTCACCCCGATAATCACCAGAAACAAGTGATTCTTGAGAATTCCTTCAAACACATTCTTGTTCTCGAGCTTCCACAGAAAGATAACATGGAACACTTGACACAGTGTGAGAACATTCAAAATCAGAGTGTAATTGACATTCGCACTCACCTTGAAAATTGCTTCGCCCTTGAATTGTAAGGTAAGCAGGACAGTTGTTTGATATAACGCTTGACAGAGTAAGTTCCTCCACATAACGTTGGTTATGAGTTGCTTTGTTCGACCCACCGGTGGATTTTCCATTAGCTCCTTTGTGGGTTTTTCAGTGGCCAACGGTAAAGCAGCCGATGTGCTAATAATCAAGTTGACCCATACCAATTCGACGGCTGAAAGTGGGACCTCTCCGGTTGAAACCGACACAACAGAGTTTATGGCAAGGGTAGCAACAGTCAGAGTGAGCTGCAACTGAATGAATTTCTGAACGTTGGTACAAACACACCTCCCCCACCTTAAAACAGTGGCCACAGACCTGAAGCTGTCATCCAAAATGACGATGTCAGAGCACTCTTTCGCCTCTTCGGTCCCCTGTCCCATCGAAAGGCCTATATCGGCTTCTTTTAGTGCTGGCGCGTCATTGGTTCCATCCCCAATGACCGCCACCACGTGGTCTTTTTGCTTCAAGCATTGTACCATTAGGAGTTTGTCGAGTGGAGAGGCCCTTGCCATCACACTGATATTGTTGACTTTCTCCATTCGTTCCTCTGGCGTGTAGTTTCTGAATTGCTCCCCCAAAACCACTGCTCCGCTTTCCATGTCCTGATTAGGCTTGAGTATCCCACATTCGGTTGCTATAGCTCTAGCCGTGAAAATATTGTCGCCCGTGACCATTTTCACGTTCACTCCTGCATATTGAAACTCTAGCACAGCTTCTTTCACACCCGGCCGACATGCATCCATCAAACCCACTAGCCCCAAAAGGGTCAAGCATTTTTCTTCTATTTGGTTTTTTCCCTCTTCATTTTCTTCTTCTGGAACTTGCTTGTGGGCGAAAGCGATGCATCGCAAGCTGCTAGCCGCCATCCCTTGAATTATACCATCAAATATCTTCCTCTCATCATCATCCAAAACCTTGATGGCTCCAGAGACATCGTAATAATTCGAGCACATAGCCAGTACCATCTCCGCTCCACCTTTGATGTGCAAGTTCATTGTATTTTGCTCTCCATTCCTCATCAAAACACCACTTCGTTTCTTCGTTGAGTTAAATGCTTCAACATGGAGAATCTCACCACTCTGCTTAAGCCCCTCCATATCCAGGTTCAGTTCTGAAACAGCCCAAGACAGGATCGCCTTCTCCGTAGGGCTACCAGAGAACTCAAACTCGGAGCCTGAAGCAGACATAATAACAGAACCAGTTGTATTCAAACCAATACCATGGTGGAGTAGTTCAACAACACTGGTTGCAACAGAAGAGATCCCTTTTTTCTCGATAAAATCCTGGCCTAACCAGAACGTTGTCACCTTCATCTGGTTAAGTGTGAGTGTTCCAGTTTTGTCAGTACAAATAGTTGTAGCGAAACCCATTGTTTCACAAGCAGAGAGCTTGCCAACCATGGCGTGATCACTCATCATTCGTTTCATCGAATGAGCCACAGAGAGAGTCGCGGCCACCGGTAACCCTCCTTGTATTGCATTGACTAGTATAGTTACTGGAGCAGCTATGATATCGAAGACAGAATTTAGGATGTCATAGGCTTTGGTTTTGCTGCCGTTGTACTCTGCGTTCCCGTTCATGTCCTTTTGGTTTCCAGTGAAGTACCGGATCAATAAGACGACTTGGACTAAGAATGTGACAGATAAAACGACTTTTCCGGTTGATGAGGTGAGTTTGTTGAGTTTGTATTTCAGAGGAGTATGTTCGTTGGAGTCGATGCTGATTGTGATTATTTCTCCCAATGTTGTGTTCATTCCCACTGAGATGACTAGCATTCGACCATTCCCAGAAGTTACCTGTTGGAAATTCAAACACGAGACACAAGTTAAGCTCAATCTCATCTTCATGTTGCAAGATCAGTGAACATCGTAAAGCTATAAGTAGGGAGAAGCACTGCGAATGTTAAATGTTTTCCTATTTTTCGTTATTTGGTTGGAGAAAAGATAGTAAATTGTTTTACCAGGTAAAACTTTTTTCGTCATTCGGATGAAAATGTTTTTCTCTTGGAATGGGGCGTAAATCGTGTTTGGTTCTCCTGTTCCTTCCACTTGCTCGATCAACCTTTTCATTAACATCTTGTCTCTTCTGCCAAGGTCCCTACTTTTTCATTCCCAATATTTTCTTTACATTGTGAAAGACCTCTGACTTCACAATCCACTTTAATCACGTATAAAACCCCCCCTTTTGATGGTTATGGGGTCCAAGTTGTAGGGTAGATTACTAGATTCGAGAGACATCAACGATAACTATAGGTGTTAACTGTTAAGAACAGGGGCTCAAGTCTAGAATTGTTGTGAAAAGTTCAGTGTGGTTCTTGTGATTGCAATGCAAAATGAAGAAAAGATCTTTGCACACAGATTTTACTAGACAGATCATGCACAGGGTTTTTTGTATGACTCACCTCAGGTTCCCTACAAATCATTTAAACTGTTCATTTTTTAAAAATATTTTTTGTGGGGTCCAATAAAAAAAATCAGCTCAATCGAATATCAGTAAGGATCTCTTTAAAATTTGTAGGGCAAATCATCTAGTTTTGCACTTATGAATTGTGAAACAAACCTTGTTGATACTCGATTAAATTCATTTTTAACAGGAACCCCTAAAAAATGTTTTAAAAAAATAAGCAATTCAAATCGTTTGTATCCCGTGACAGTTTTGGTTCAAGCTTACGGAGGAACATGTTCAAAGATAACTTGGAGGTCAAATCTGAATAATTAGATGAATGATTCAGATCAAACATCCTACTAGATGATTTGAAAATAACAAAAACATTACTTAAAGAAGAGGAGATCACCAGTTCCGAAGGCAATCAAACATTACTTAAAAAACTGTTGCTTTGCTTAAATTCATTTTTTGTGAATTTTGTTACTCATGCTCAAACTTTTTTATTTTTCTGATTTTTAAAAGAGAAATCTATAAGTTAAAAAATCATGTCCAACCATTTTTCAAAAAAACCAATCATGAAGACGAATATCAATCTAAAAGCAAAATCTTAAGGTACTTGTTTTTAATCTTTTTTGAACCCTTTTCAAGTTTGGTCCATAAGTGTTTATTTTTTCTCTTATCGAGATAAATCCCCAAAGTCAAATTATTAATGCCTTGTTTTCTTCCCTTCTCAAAAAGAATTTTTCAAAAAATTCCCCCTAGATTCCACCTAGATTCTCCCTACTTCTAATATTTCTCTCTCTACCTCTCTCTACTTATTACCCCTACAATTTTTCAAAAAAAATTTCAAAAACCAAACCAAACAAGGCATAACTGTTCTGCAAAATACTGTAATTAATTACTTTGATCAACTCCATCAAATTTTCCATTTTTTCAAAAAACATCATTTCAAACTTTTTCTCTGAGCCCTCTACACCTTGGAATTTGAACCAACATCGAGCTGTAGTTCCTACCCTAATCTACCTTCCATTTTTTCATTGTGAGGTTTTTAAATCTTATTAGAGCAAGTACATCAATGATAGGTAAAATAACTGGTGAACAATGCAACTTTTATACTTTACCTAGGCCCTTTTTCTTGCACCAACACACCAGCATAGCTATCATTTCTCTATCACACAAAAATATTGCTTTCTAAATGCATGCCACAGTTGAAAAGTAAAGGGGGAGACGGAAAGAGATGAGTGATAAAGGTGGGTCCAGGAATTAAAAGTATTTGTTTACTCCTTAGCTTGTGAACAGTGGTTCGCCACAAGTACCGAAGGAGAAAAGCGAAATGTATAATAGATACCCAAGTACCTAATCTGCTGCAGCATGATTTTCAACGATTTGCTTAGTTACTTTACCGAGATTCTCATTTTACCTATGCTGATATTGTTGCTCTTAAGTGGAATGGAATAGCTATTTACAATAGATTGGTCTACCAACATAAAAAGTTTATACTTTGAGTTCCCAAAATGAACTACATTTCGAACGTCTCAAAATAGAAAAGACTACCAAAAAGTTGATAATGAGAATGCTACCTACAATCAAATTAACACTATATATTCAAATAACTAAATAAGAAAAGAAATCAAATACTATAAGCAAATAAGTGGACCCTCACCTTGGTGTCGGCGAACAAGAATGGATTATTATGATTATGGCTGAGATCAACTTCAACAGGGTTGATTTCCGCAGTCATGCTTGATTCATCTACCAGCAAAGAGTGCCCGCTTATAAACAATCCATCAGCTGGAACTTGGTCACCATTATTCAAGCACACAACATCTCCTACAACGATTTCAGAACGGTCAACTTTTTGTTCCCCTCCATTTCTCAAGACATCAACTTGGATATTGTTGCTCACTTCAGATAACTTGATGAACCGTCTATTTTGCCTGAATTTGACTATTGCCGAGATTGATGTCACTACAAAGACTGTCAAAAATATGCTTCCTCCGTTGTACCTGTTTGGATTTAGATAGCTATATTGTATGTAAAACTGAGTCACAAAAACACATGTATTGCGGTATAAAGTAACAAATGTGAACTAGTTATCATTCATCAGGTGGACGACATAAATCATAATCTTTTAAAAAATTAAGAGAAAGGCAGCACAAGGGACTGATGAGAGAGACAAGTACGGTAATTAGTTAAGTATTCGTTCAGATTATGTGCTTTTTATGATAAAAGAGAATGATTAATACGAACCATCCTTTTTTGAGGCCATGTTGCTTGATTTCCAATCCAAGTGAAACTGTTGCACATGCTAGAATGATCAAACTAGTAGGCTTTCTTAAAGCCTCCAACACAAAATCGAACAATTTTTTCCTAGGCGGCCTTGGGTAAGTGTTTGATCCAAATGCTTCCTTTCGTCGCAAAATATCCTCAACATCTCCATTAATCCCATGCTTCAAATTTGTTTTGAGACTAGAAGCCAGTCCCTCAACTCCACCATATTCCCTGAGTTGGTCAAGATTTTTCTGCTTCACAATTTGGGTGAGAACTGATTGAACAATTTTTGAAAAATTAGGGTGGGGTTCGACAATATCGATCACAACGCTGTCTGATGAAATGGTAGCTTGAAATTTCGATGACATGTTCTCAAAAACACAAAGTAGGAATTGGGATAATTTGTATGAATGAGAAAGAGAAATTGAGGAGGAAAATTTTGTGATGTTGTAGTATTTATATATAAGAAGGAACTGCAGAATTAAGTGTAATGGTGGTGGGTTTATTAGAGCCGTGGTGCAACGTTGCACCACCTTGAACTAGGGGTTCAGTTGACTTGTGGTAAGCGAACATATATATAGTGTTTGAATTTGTTAATAGCGCCCACTTTGAACTGGTTCAAGTTGAGACTGAACTGGGGGTTCAGTTGACCGAAGAAAAGGAACGGGTAATTTTTTTAATCACGCCCCACTTTGAACCGTGCAGTTCAGTTGAGTGCCCCTAGGCCTAGGGGAGTGTGGGTCCCATTTCTTTGCCACATCACTCTCGGATTCCTTGTGAGAATTAGACTTTTTGTTGCGTTTGTACAGAGACCCTTCGGATTGAAGTTCAACAACTACCATTTGGATTCTCCGGTCTCCTCATCGAAGCCGCTCGCTTTCTCCCCTATCATCTCTCTGGAGTTGAGTTTTGTTTCTCATCCACTTCGATCAATCGATTGATCTTAGAGGTTTGGATGGATACCTCCAAATTCGATTGCCTTTTGTGTCCTGTTCAGTTTGAATATACTCCGTGGTGACTCCAGAAATTTTGATCAGTGGTGTCCTTCAATAATTTTGCTGTAAAGTCATAACATATCAACCACATAAGCAAATGAATGTACACTTTTCAATTACTAGTAAAGTCTAATTTATCATTAACAATGGGAATTTTGATTTGCGATGTCATCCAATAATCTGAATTACTACCCGTTCCATCTCAATTTAACTGTCATTTTTTGGAGTTTGTGTCATTTTTCAATTGATTATATCTTGTAATTTATAATATTTCATATGATTTTAAAAATATTGTATTATAGAACAAATCGAGATCTATCAAATAAGATCCATATTTGATATATAATTCATTACCAATTTAAAAACATACTCCCTTTGTCCCAATTTAATTGTTCTTTTTGAAAGTTTGTGCTACTTTTTCAATTGATTATATCTCGCAATTTATAATGTTTTACGTGATTTGAAAAATATTTTATTATAGAATTAATCGAGTTCTATCAAACAAAATCCATATTCGATATAAAATTTATTACCGATTTAAAGATATAATTAGTTTTTTAGCCAGTTAAAATAGAACTA
Source organism: Rhododendron simsii (assembly GCA_014282245.1). Lineage (NCBI taxonomy): Eukaryota > Viridiplantae > Streptophyta > Magnoliopsida > Ericales > Ericaceae > Rhododendron > Rhododendron simsii. Next base: position 5,536,121 of record CM024954.1, read on the forward strand.
GGGACAATTAAATTGGGACGAAGGGAGTAACTAGTTTTTTAATCCAGTTAGAATAGAATTGAGACAAGTAAATTAGGACATAGAGAGTATTAAAGAAGAATTGTTACTAATAGGAATTTCGAAGTAAGTGAAAACAATTATTAATAAAATCTAATTTAGTAGTACACGTGCAAGTGAAAAATTTACAAAAAACCAAAAAAGTCAAATGGCTTTCGGTATATAGGAGTAAGCCCAAAGCATTAATTTGGTTCGTTGGTGGGCAATTGATGGGCTTTCCTAATATTTTCTGGGTCAAAACCCATTGTGGCCCAATTTTTAATTGGCTGGAAAGTGGTGCATCGAGAAGAAAGGTTACGTGGAGGCCTGGGTATTATTGGATGGAAATTAAGGCAGGAAAAGGTATATAAAAGTTAAAGGACTTTGGGTTGGTGCTGTGCATGAGGTGCACATGCAGCATCATGCTGCATATTTCTGAGCCGTCGGATCGTGCATCTAACGGCTCGGATCTCATCTCGGCAACCAACGATCGAGAGTTTATTACCGAGATGAGATCCGAGCCATTAGATGCATGATCCGACGGCTCGAAAGTGCGCAGTATGGTGCTGCGCACACTACTGCACAGCACTATCCCCCAATTTATAGTTAAAGGGCAGCAAAAGTGTTTTTTTTTTTTTTTTTATAAACACTTTATTTTTATATAGCTCAAACTCATGTACAAACTCTAAGGAGCATGCCCCCGAAAAAAACCAAGACACCTAAGACAAGCCTCAACATACCACAAGAGGCGGTTAAGAAAAAAGAACCAATCAACTCTATACAAAGTATTCCTATACTAAACAGTATGGATCAAAAACTCTAGTTGAGAGGCCCCAACTACAACATGACTCTATCTACGTATGGGAAAAAAAATACTCGGTAATTGTTGGGATGATTCATAGTTTTGTTTAAAAGAGAAAAACCTTTTCACGCACAAACAGATTAGTGCATTTGGCCAGGGGTTTAACTTCCTGAAATAAGGTCCGATTTTTTTTCAATAAGTAATCATATAAGATATGTACCAAATAAGGATATGCATATAAATTGTCGGATACGTCATCATATCATAGGATTTATCTATAAAAAGGATACAAGGTGGGATACGTATCATTTTTCGAAGAAGACGATACAAATCGTAAGATAGGTATCATGTATATATCATAGATTTTTAGCAACTATGCATATGACCAGGTATGCATAGATACTATTGTAAAGTACGGACAATAGATCCACATGATTTTTTTATTAGATCGATGTTTTTGAAGTCGAACAAAGAATTTTGGAAGGAAGGTTGAGTTTGAGAAAGAAATGAATGAGTTCGTCAAAAGTTGGGATACAAGTGGATAATTATAGATCACCTGGGCTTAGCTCAAGTGACACGAATTCAGCATTTCTCTTAAAGACGCACTACTACAAAAACCTTAAAAGATGACACTCAAAAAATTGAAACAATGACAGTTTTACAGTTTTTGTAAAACTGTCATCGAAAATATGATGGTAGACTTTTGATGACAGTTCATCTTACAAACTGTCATCTTTGCGATATAAGATGACGGTTTAGAATAAAAGTGACATTATTATCTTTTTCTTTAATGTCAGTTTTTGCTTAAAACTGACATTAAAACATGCGCTTCCGGAAGACCATATGGGAAACATTTTAATGACAGTTTTCCTTAAAAGCGACATTGAAACTAAGCCCTTTTAATGACAGTTTTAGTTAGAACTGACATTGTAGTTGATCATAAAAGATGACAGTTAGAAAGTGTCATAAAAACATATAAGATGATAGTTTAAAACTGTCATCTCATACTTTCAATGTCTACGATGACAATTTCATCCAAAACTGACATTAAAAGTGCTCATCTTAAAATTTTTGAAAATATACTATACATGTTTTTGTTTGTCTTTTGTTAACAATAAGCGTGCTAGCTCAGATGGTAACAAGCGCGCAAGGAACTGAAGTTCTTGAGTTCAAGTCCTGGGGCAAGCAAATATTTGCTGGCCACACAAGTGCTAAGTAGGCGACACACAAGTGCCACTGGGCGGCCATGCGAGAGGCACGTGGGTGCCACGTGGGCGGCCACGTATTCGAAAGAGAATTGGTTTTTTTTTTCTTGAATGGAGAAAAGAAAAGATGACAGTTTAAATCCGTCATCTTTACGATTAAAGATGACAGATTAAGACTATCATCTTTTATCACAAAGATGACAGGTTTAAACTGTCATCTTATATGTTTAATGACAGTTTTTTATTGTCATAACAAATCTAGACTTTTAATGACAGCTCCATAGATGACAGTTTCAAAACTGTCATCTTTCACGTTTAATGACACTTTTAAACTGTCATCTTTTACGATTATTGTAGTAGTGACGAGAATCTTGAATGTTTGATTGGTGATATGCTCTAATTGCATCTTTTGACTAAAACATAATTTTCTAAATCTTGAAAATGGTGATGAGAGCTGGATCGAGTTGCTCACGTAGAAGAGAGAAATATTGAGCTTTTGGCTTCTTTCTTTTTGCAATTAGGCGATCTACATAGAAGTGTGTTGTCGGAAGTATGGTATCCTCAACTGACCACCTTCCAAGGGAAACGAGCATATGAGTCAATCTTGCCCTAAGGAATCTCCTGTGGTTGTTGATCAAGAGAGAGTCTGACAATTGAATTGTGATATTCTTCTGCCTTTTGATCAAGCCTGGGCAGCTATTGTTGACACAAATAGTGTTGTTTTAAAGGCCAGATGGGTAGGCAATATTATAGTAAAGATTCGTCTTCCTAAGCCTTGGAGAATGGTAGAGTAGGAACAACAAGTGGAACTGAAACTTGAGTCTGGAACTTATTACATTAGGTACAATGATGAGGAAATTGAGCTTATTACTATATTTTGCAAGGATTTACAAGATTATATATCCAGTTCTAGACCGCTAGGCACTAGTTCGTACGTTTGAGGTATTTCTTGTGCCAAAGTAGCCTATTAATTAGGCGTTACCAACTTGAATCTTTGGAATAAAGCATTTTCCCTTCTACTATAAAAGTGTTTGGTTATATACATTAGGACTTTGAAAAATACAATGTATGGTAGTATATGATAGTGTCTCAAAATGTAGAAAACACCCTGCTGATTACCAATATTCAATTGAGTTGATTTTTTACAAGGGTTCTATAATAAATATTTTGAACCTCCTTGTAAAAAAATGGTACAATTAAATATCGGTAAGGGTGTTTTTCGAAAAATCCCAAATAATTACATCCCTATCAGCTATCCAACTTAGAAAACGTCCCTACTGTTATCAATATTCGATTGAGTTTATTTTTTCCAAGGGTCCTAAAATAAATATTTTGAACATCCTTATCAAATCCATCAATATAAAAGACTAAAAGAGGCTGTGAGGGTCTAGGCCGGAGTTGCGGAGTCAACTACTTTTAACTACCACTAGTAAAGGTGCACGTGCCTCGCACGTGATATTTTCCAAATTAAGAGCACAAATGGCATTGAAGTATGCAACTAACGTTTCTGCGATTTCAAAATGCTAATTTTGAGGATTTATCTTTATTGCATTTCATTTCATAGTTGCTCAGTGATTGGACTACTATCTCTCTGGGATAGTTTTTTGCAAAACTGTCTTATCGACAACTACTATACGGCCATTTCCAATCAAAGATTTCTGCTATAGCATAAGTGTATGTTGTTTGTATTTGTGCGTATGCAGTACGGATTATGTTCCAATCAACATGGCCACAGGGTAAGTGCAATTAATACAACTAATGTTTATACAAGGTATTAAAGCCTAAATCGCAACAAGTACTAACTATGACAATCTACTTTTCACAAGAAGTGCTAGATACAAGAAAGACCAAGAGAAGAAATAACCAAAGCGCAAATGCATGGAAAGGGCTGTGGTAGGGGCGGAGACTAGTCCGGTTCATCGGGACACCCTTCATTACCAAAACCAAAAAGAAATATCCAAAGCAGCGAATGTAAAATGCAATCTCCCATGATCAATCATCTCCATTTCAGTTGTACCAAAAAACTTGACAAGGGCCATCATCTCATTTAAACAAAATAGAAAAACTTCACCTTCTTACAAAGAATATAGGACCGACTTCGCCAAGAATTCTTTGTGAGTGGATTGAACGTCCCAGAAGCAGATTTGTTAAGGAGTTAAGCGTCTCCCTAGAAATTAACAAAATTCACGCCAAGAATTCTTTGTGAGTGGATTGAACGTCCCAGAAGCAGATTTGTTAAGGAGTTAAGCGTCTCCCTAGAAATTAACAAAATTCAAAGATTGTTCTTCCATCCATAGCCAGTCTAGCTGGTTCAGCTTCATCAATTAGCAAGGGAAGTAGAGTAAGCAATGTGCTTTGGCCCACCACTTGCCCTAGAATGGTCCTTCAATAAAACATCAAAAGCAATACAGTTAGAAAAGGCTGCATTAAGGCTAAAGAACACGGCCATCACCAATAACACGGTCAAGATTTGAACATTGACAATAAGAATGACCACCCCTAAGCGGTACTATGATAAATTCCTAGCTCGAGAAATGAAGACGAAAAATTGATTGACTAACTAAGTTTAGAGACATGGTGAGCTCTTGTTTTTGATTGAGCATTTCAAAGATAGTTTGTCTTTAAAATTTGACATAATATAACTTGGTTAAGTATATTATGTGATTGCTCCCGTTGGAAGAAAATACTCTCAAAGTGATCCCATGTAGCCAACTTTAAAAAGTTGTGGTATACATCGTAATGTCCGTCATAAAATCATATATGTGAAGAGATGCCATGAGGTAATTAAACCTCAACTAATTTAAAGTTTGCAAGTAACCTTTTAAGTTGTACCTTATTTTTTAACAGTCAAGTTGACATATATATATAGATGTACTATTGGAAGGAAATTTACCTTCTTAACTCGATCCGGTGGACATGTGCATGAACTCAAATAACTTGTCACAATTTCATTGGTTTTTTTTTTTTTCCTGAACTCAGTTTCTATCTCACACCCTACAGTTAACAACACTAGCTACAACTTACACCTCTTTTGTGGATTGATGATTTCGAAGCTTTAGAACATCATACATATTGTATTTGTTTGAAGTATAAGCATATGTACACAAGTAGGATTCCTGGAACACAAGTAGCATTCATAGGCAATGTCAAAGTAAGTTGTAACTCTTCCTAGCTTATTTGCAATTAACGATATCTGAGGAGTGCTTGACGATTTTCTGGTCCTAAATTAATGGGTTGCCCCAAGCGTAGGGTGGAAACCGACGCAGCATAATACTTGGTAAGACCGGAATCGAATTCACAGAGACGATGATGTGTGCTGACTAAAAACTCGGATTGTAGTATTAAAATTAGCTCTTAGATAGCCACCCCTTGTCGATTGATTGAGATAAACTAAAACCTAGAAATAACTGTTCTTTTCAGATAATTAAGAAAGTACGGTCGTATGGTTTATAGCACTTGCAACCAATTCCGGACTTATCTGCTCTATTCGATGCTCTTAAAAACATTTGATTTTAGAGAGAAAAATCTACCCCGAAATATGTGAATCTTTGTGGTCGCCATTTACCAATGCACAGCAGAGAATGAGTTTTGGACCTCCATTTCCCCGTTCACATGGGCTCCGACAATGCCCGGATTCGTCTAACGAATGTTCTTTAATAATCTAAAATTGCTTTTGCATTATTATTCCAAAACAGGAGCAGAACGAATCCGACCTGGCCACGGTGTACTAATCACCCCGCGACCCTACCTTTCTGACTACTCACTAGTCATTAAGTAAGAAACAAAGAAAACCCTAGATTGAAATATGTTTCTATTATGCGAGATGAAAAATAAACAAGAAATATTAACTAATCAAATACCAGCGAATAAGTTTTATTAAAAACAAAAATTAAAACTAATTACCGGAGTGCGAGTAATTGAACAAGACTTGAAATAGCTTGAAGGAAAGAAATTCGGAATAAAAATTGTACGTCCAAAAAGCTCTTGCAGCCCCCGTTCTCTGTTCGCAGCTTTCGTTCCCGGCGTTCTTTCGTCCGTGGGAATAATATATGGCCGCTGTCCCCAGCGTGCTTCTGTCCCGATTTTGGGGTCCACTCCGGTCTTGCTCCGATAATCGAAATCGTTCATTTTGTAGAGCTCGTCAAGTAGAACAACTATGCAAAAAATCAGCTTAATTGGATATCATTAAATGCCTGATCGGAGCCCATATAACTCTCGATCCATGGGTTATAGCTGATTTGATCCAGTGTTTCGGATCCATTCTTTTCAAGATAAAAAGGTTCTGATCAGACACTTAATGATATCCAATTAAGCTGATTTTTTGCATAGATGTTCTACTCAACGAACTCTACAAAGTGAACAATTTCGATCATCGGAGCGAGACCGGAGTAGACCCCAAAATGGGGCACAGCAGTACGCTGCTGTCCCCTTGGGGACAGCAGCCCCCCAGCCTTCTCCTCGAAGATGCCGCAGCCCATTTTTAGCCTTTTCGTCCGTAACCCCTGCCGACTTAAAACAAACTCGTGCGCTTGAAAATTGGCTTAGGCCTAATTTCTTTGCATGGCCCCACCAGTTAGTCAAATGCATTGAGCTCACTCAATTGAATTGCAAATTCAGTAGTCTTGCCGTAGACTAATTAAGTCCAGTGCTAATAAACTCTTGACCCTGACCCATATGGACTTGCTTCTTCAAACACCGTTTAATATTCTAACTTTGTGTTTTTTTTTATCAAATCCTCCAATTACCTACAACATAAAAATTAAACATTAAATTTTGAATAACAATATTAAAAAGACTTAGCAAAGATAAATTAGAGGACACTTATGTGAACATTTACGCGCTTATCAAAGAGTGTATTAATAAACCTATAAAGCACTGATACTCTTAGGAGGTTCTCGTAACTGAATTACACCCAAAACAATTAATGAAAACCAGAGAAAGCAAAATCGTTCACTTATGTTCTCGCAACCGACAGCAGCAGATACAAAGAAAAACAAACCAAGATCCGCTCGACGAATTCGTCTACGCCAGCCTCTCGTGCGGCGACAATGGAGGGAAATCGGCAAGCGACAGTGGTGGTCGAACAAATCTCTCAAGCCGCTCCATCCACCTCCAATCTCCATCGTGCTCTCATCGCTCGTCGCCACTCGACGATTTCAGAAATTTCAGAGAGGAGAGCGGAGAAAACCTGCAAATGGAAAATGGAAGTTTCAAAGTGGGAGGGGGGGTTGGTTTAAATGGTTTTGGGCTGGAAGAAAACATAAGTCAGTTAATTGGCCGGGTTCTACGGATGAATATTAAGTCTCCCTTCTATGTATCCTAAACTTTTAACAAACACTTCCCTCAAAACAATTTCGATTAAGGTTTTGAAAACCATGATTTCAGTGTGTATATATGTATATATATATATATATATATATATATATATATATATACAGTTATTTTCAAATAAGGATGTCCTTATTTTAGTCAAAATAAGGACCTCCCCATTTCTTCCATTTTCCGTTCGAATTTCGATAATCTGAACCGCTCAATGTGTTCAGAACATGATTTTAAGGGTACTCGTGTGAAATCGGCAAAAAAAATGACCGAGAAGGGCTTCGTTCGAGCAGTTTTTATTTGAACCGTTTGATAAAAAATAAACAAAAACTGCTCAGATAAAACCCTTTCCGGTCTTTTTTTTTGTTGATTTCTCGTGGGTGCCCTTAAAATCACGTTCTGAACACATTGAGCGGCTCGGATCATTGAAATTCGATCAGAAAAGGGAAGTCCTTATTTTATTAAGTTAAGGTGGTCCTTAGGAGAAGGGGTATATATATATATATATATATATATATATAAAATCCGGATCTCCTAAGGGATCTTGCACGGTCTTACCGTGCGGGACTCCCCTTTTCCGATCAAATTGCAACGATCTGAGCCGCTCATAGTGATCCAGGAAAAATCAGCAAAACAAATGCTCGGGAAGAACTTAATCCGAACAGTTTTTTATTGAACGGTTCAGTAAAAAACTGCTCGGATCAAGCCCTTCCTGATCATTTTTTTTGCTAATTTCTCGTGTAGACACTTAAAATCAAGTTCAGAGCACATTGAGCGGCTCGGATCGTCACAATTCGATGGAAAAATGGGAGTCTCACACGGTAAAACCGTGCGGGATCTCTCATTAGATCCTAATTAAAATTAAGTATATTATCTCCAAACAGTGTGAAATCCCATGTGTGTGTGTGTGTGTGTCTATGAAAAGGAGAATATATATATATATATATATTGAGAGAGAGAGAGAGAGCCTTTTTACTAGAGAGAGAGAGAGAGTCTGAACCATAAAATCTCTGTTAAATATCGGAATATAAGGACCAAAAATGGATGGTTCCGTGAATAAAGTAACTTAAGGTTTAAACATAATAAGAACCTTAAACCCTTAAAATTCCGATAGTAAATCAAAAATCTTAATTTCAAACTAATGTTTCCTTATTTCCCTAATCTTATAGGTCTTTATTTTGAAACCCTGCCGATCAAAATTCCTCAATATGTTCAGAACGTGATTTCAAGGGTACTTGAATCTAAATCCCAGATTTCCAATCTAATAGCATGATTTAAAAAAAATTCCCAAAATGAGTTCCCTTCTTCTCTTCCTCTTCTCCGGAAAGGTTAACCATTTTTCTCCTTCAAACCACATCAAGCAACGATTCACACCATTGAGCAGTTGAGTTTGAAAATTACCAGGTTTTATTTTTATCTTTTTTTACTCTCCCTCTCTCTTTTAAAAATGCGTTCGACGGTTCAAATAAAAACTGACCCACTCGTTGTGGATGACGGAGCCTTAACTTTCCGGAAACCTCTCATGTTTTTCCTTTTTTTGTTGATTCCTCGCGATGTTGTACTTGACATTGAAATCACGTTCAATATAAGTGAAAAACACATTGAGAAAACCAGCTCGGATTCACAATCGAAATTCTATCGGAAAAGCCCTCTACCCCTACCTTTCAGAAATGGAGCAAAGGTCCTTATTGGCTTAACCAAAGTTAACTCAATAAGGATCTCTTGGCATAATTGTTAAATCATGAATTTTGTGTGTCAGGTGCACAGTGTGTGTATATATATATATACATATAGGGCATAGCTGTGTTTTATATATATATATCTTTTCTATATATTATGCCTGAGAGCAGCAAGGGGGAAGCGGATGTGAGGATTTTTACAAAGATGAAAAATGGTCGGAACTTATGTGCCATGCGTCTCAGTTGTCTTTTTTATCTCCTAGGGTTGTCAGTTCATATTTTTTGCGATGAATTTAATAATTGTTCCTTATTTTGTAGGGAAGTCAAGGACTGGCAAAAGTCAAAAGGTCGTCGTGATAAATTATTGTAAGAATTGAAAGAATCATAATGCATTTTCCCACTTCGCTCTAGGTTAAGTTTTACAAAAATGGCTATGTTCGTTTTGATACTTAACTTAGTTTTAACTTACGTGTGGGGATTTCTAATCATTACCCTATATTTGTGTAAAACTTGAATATTATTTACACCTCGATTTGTCCTGCTCATATACCAAGGTTTAGTTTGATCCTCCCTTTGTGCATTGTTCGACCAATAGTTTTAGTTGTCTCTTGCGTCTACTCATTACCTATCTCTCCAATCATTACTCTATTGTTTAGCAAATATAAAAAAGTAACTTCTGTGCCATGCGTCTCACTACCAAAACTAAAATACTTTTGTTCCTTTGGGAAAGTTCAAAAGTCAAAACAATTATTGTGAATTAAGAATCATGCATCCCGCTTCGCTCTAGGAAACAATATCCTCCCACTTCGCTTTTGAAAAGTAGTCGCCGATTAGGAGTAGTAATAGTTGAAAAGAGGGATGAATCCTCAATTCTTTTCACACCAAACCCATCAATAAATTAAAGGGGCGATACCAGGGCCCCTTTGTCGGACATATAAGATTTTTGATGGACAAAGAGCAAGGGTGATAGGAGGTTGTGGATATTTTATGAGTGGGATTAACTAAGAGGAAGGATTAGCTAATATACTAGGTTTGAGAGAATCTCCTTTAATTAGCCTTTTTATTTTGCTCTCTGTTTCGCTCGAATAACCACAGCAGCAGCAGCAAAAGTAAACTTCAAAAACTACGTCTTGTTTGGATGGTGTTTTGGAAACTTTTGAGTTTGGTTTTTAGATTATGAGTAGAGAAAGAAATTAGGATAATTATTGAAGATATGGGTAATGAGTGGAGAGAGATAGAGATGGAAATGAGAATAAAGATTAGAGAGTGGAGAAAGAAATGAGAGTAATGATTGAAACCACGGATAATAAGTGTTTTTTGAGTTGAATTTTTTTTCTTTTGACCTTAACTTAAATCTGAAAATTGTCCTTATTTAAATTTTTTTGCATTTGCTAATTTTGCGTCAAACTATTGACGGTTATTGATTTATCTCGATGAAAGGAGTCGGAAAAGTAAACTTTTTTTACTTTTACCCAAGTATTTTGAAAAATAACCACTTTTAACCCAAAAAAAAATAACATTTCGACACTAAAAAGTGATTATTTCAAAATACTTGGATAAAAGTAAAAAAAAGTTACTTTTCCGATTCCTCTCATCGAGACAAATCAATAACTAAATTAACAAACGCAAAAAAAAATCAAATAAAGACAAAATTTTCAGATTTAAGTTAAGTTTAAGTTATAGTCAAAAGAATGTAGCCTGAGGCATAACTTTTCTTTGTAATTAGGGAAATACTTCGGTGTCGCTTATCCTTTTGGAGACACTGCAATATTTAGCATAATCGAACCATTACAAGTATAACCAAAACCAATTATATGTATAACCAAGGCATAACCAAAAAGGTTTTGGTTATGTTTGTAATGATTCGGTTATGTCAAAAGTTATCATATCTCTGTTTTGAGAGGCGACACTGAAGTCATTCTAAATATCTCATTTTTGAGGGGCGACACCGAAATCATTCCCAATAAGAAGATAACCCTAAAGTGATGTAGGGACCCATCCAACATGTTTTTCTTCACTGTCGGATCAAATTAGTAACTGGTGCTCATTGGGTGGCCTCCTTTGCTTCAGGATCACTACGTCAGAACTGAGTTTTCTTTTAGCTAAATGTTAGGTAAGGTCTCGCTTTCGGATGATGCTACAGTGTCTCCGGTAATTTTAGAGACATCGTAATTTTTGGCATAATTTCACCATTATGAACATAATTAAAACTCATTACAAACATAACAAATCCAAACAAAGTATAATCAAAGAATATCCAAAAAACCAATCAAGGCATAACCAAAGTTACCAAACCCCACCAAGGCATAACAAACAAATTATGCCTTGTCATAATTTGGTTATACTTGTAATGAATTTTGGTTATGCTCATAATAATTTTGTTATGTCAAAAGTTACGGTATCTCTAAAATGACCGAGGATACCAAAATCATTCCTCTCGCTTTCCTTTGCCACTCAAGTGTGCGACATCTGCCGTGCTTAGGCCAATGAGAATAAGAGACTGTTCCAAAAAAAAAAAAAAAAGGATCTGGGTTCTCATGTAAAGCTTCATTTTTCACTTGGCTATTGAATATTCCGAGGAGCTGATTTGGTTGTACTCCTCTCCGTCGCCCTCGTCCCATTCAATGATTGTATAGCACGAGGACATCTTTGACCCACCGTGGTACTTCGCTGGAGACCCAGCGTTCTTGCAGCAGCAGCAGCGACTTCAGAATTTGCTGAATTTGGTAACTCTGTCAAATGGCTGCGCTTAGGAAAAGTGGAGAATCGGATATGGGTTTTCAAGAATCCGAGGAGATGATGTCCTGTTTTTATTTTGCTCCATCGCCACCCTCTTTTTTCCCTCTGTATCTGCCGGCGTCACCGCCCCTGCAATCCTCCCCCAGTTCAAGTTATTCCGGGTGTTTGGGAAAAGTGAAAACAAGGGAAAACAAGGAAGAAAATAGAGCTAGAATTGCAATTCCTTTGGAGGATATCTTACAAACTAAAGATTTACGTCTTAAAGATGCCGCAAAGCATCTCAAAGGTACGCATACATACAAGGCTGGCCTAAGTCCAAGGTCTAAAAGAGGTTTGGGCCTCGAGTATTCCAAAAAATTCTTCTAATATTATTTGTAAATTAGTATATACTCCTTGTGTTCCTTTTTAAATGTCCTATTTCGTAACTCCAACTTATTAAAAATACATCATCATTATACCTTTCACATCAATTTTTTTCTCTACTTTCCCTACTTACCCATCATTATTACACTTTTACTCACTTTTCAAAATGGAATCTACTTTTAAGGACAAAATAGACAATACACAAACTTTTACACAATAACTTTATAAAATGGACACTTATTAAGGGACAGCCCAAAATGGAATACCGGACTCTAAATAAGAGACGGAGGGAGTATATTATTTGTTCATTTTATAACACAAATGTCTATGTTAGCTCAGTGGTAAGTTGATTTTAGTCCATGTGAAGTGTCTGAGTTCGAGTCTTCTAAGTAGGCTTTTCTTTTGAAATATTTTTTTAGGTTTCGAAACAAAGTCAAGTACTCTCTCCGTCCCAAAAAAGATGACAATTTTTAAAACTCATGTTATTTTTCATCTCTTATATCTTTCAATCTATAATGTTTTTCATGAGTTTGAAAATTTTATATAATAGAACTAACTGATAACTATCAAACAAGATTCATATTGTATACCTTTTGAGATTCATATTAAAAAATATAAGGAATTGAACTTGACACGGATATGAAAAATTGATATCCAATTTGGGATGGAGGGGGTAGAATTCAAGCCATTATACATTATTCTATTGCTTTACAGCATATAGTTTTATATTAATAAACAAATTAAATAATATTTTTCAAAAAAAAAAAAAAAACATTAGATACGGATATACATTTAGACTCCTATACATTATGTGATAAATTCACAAGACCATAGAAGCACTCTGTCCCATTTAAAATTAAAAGCACAAGCTTTTAATTAACTGAAATCCTATTCCAATTAATACGTACAACCAGAAGAATATATATAACTGCTGTCAATTTACATCGTACCAAAAACTTTATTAATCACAGTTTTCTTCGACTAAAACCTACGAACCCTTTTAGTTTTTATCATGCTCTGTATGAGAGATTGAAGACCTCAATTATAAATGCTATATTTGGAGACACACAAAAATATACGAAAAAAATAAGAAGAAGAAAGGAAGTGCATACAAGCCCTACGTACATAAGAATTGAGAATTGTGGTTGTGTAGTCAATGTGATGTGGTGATATTCTCTGAATGCAATTCCTTTTTACTCAAAACATATTTTCTGTGGCTCTTGAAATTGAAAATGTGGGTTGGAGTTGCTTAGTAGAAAAATATTGAGCTTTTGAATTCTTATTGCAGTTAGCATCCCAGAACTGAAGAGTTCTTGTAGGGAGTATGGTATCCGCAGATGGCCACCTCGCAATGAACACAAACTTATTAGGCAATCTCTCTTCAATGAAACTCCTGCGGTTGTTGATCAAGAAGGAATCCCACAATTTACTTCTCATTCTAATCAAGTCTTGATGGCTACTATTGACAAAAATAGTGTTGTTGAAAAGGAGATTCTGCTGCCGCAGCTTTTGCCTACAGCTAAACAAGAGAACCCTGATGCGGGTTCTGGCAATGATAAAGTTGAGGCAACTAGAATTGGGGTTGAGGGAACAACAAAGGGTGTAGTTGAAAAGGCTCAGTTGAACTCTCAGTGTTTGGAGAAAGGGAAATGGAAGGAAAAGAGCCCAGGAGGAGATAGACGCCACGACAAAACTACTGGGGTCAGAATTGCAATTCCAAAGCAAGATATCTTGCAAACTAAGGAAATGCGTCTTAAAGATGCTGCAAAGCATCTTGAAGGTACGCATAAATACAGTAGCTTCAACAAATGAAAATCTCAATATTGTTGGTAATATCTTGCCTTGTTGTTTTCAACTGGATAGAGTTTTCTCTAAAAACTCCACCAAAACGTTTCACAGTCTCTATCTCTCTCCAACCATGGTATGTATGGGAGCATCAAAATGAAGACCTTGATTTCAGTTCCCATATTAGAAGACTCGTGCGACTCAAAAATGGATAAATTAGGGGAGTTGATTTTCACTCATTTTTTTTGATATCCACACTTCCTTTTTTATTTTTTAGTGTTGAAAGGGTATTTGTTTTTTCCTTTTTTATTTTTTAGTGTTGAAAGGGTATTTGTTATTTGCTAAATTATTTTTTAAAAAAGAGTACAGATATAAAAAACAGTGTGAAAATTAGTTCTCTAGATTAGTGTACCTTCATGCACATTTAAAAATATGCTCAATTGCCAGAGGACGTATGCTGAATTTTAGTAATTTTTGTTGGCTTTTAGGGGAGCTCGTTTTAAAAAGAGTTTTGTGTTGAGCATCTGATGCAATTTGTAAGTCGTATAAATTACTTGTACGTGTGATATCTAAACTTAAAGGTAACAGTGGTTCAAAACTGGATCCAAATCATAGTCAAAAGTTCCGTCAATTTCATGGATAGTATGAATATTCTTGAAACATTCAATCCGCACGACGTGGTCAGGTTTTTAGTTCAGCACAAAACCGAACTAATACGAGCCATGTCAAAACCAAACTAATACGAGCCCAGCTCACCCCTGAAAATGGATATTAAATCTCACTTTATGTGGGAAATGGGTATAACCTAGTCGATGTACATCTAATTTATCAAAAAAAAAAAAAAAGTTAGAAGCCATTGGCACCTTCTTTATTCTTACTTTTTGGATCTAGTGTAGTAACTAAATTACTTTTGAAAATCATATTAATATCCCATATACCTTCAAGAAGGGATTTTGAATTTCGAAAAGGAAGGATTGAAATCTTTAAAACGTAGAGACTACAAATAACACATTGGAATTTGTAGTTCGACTTAGAGTGTGTGAGTAGTGATACACTTTAAATTTACTTTTTAAGTGTTTTGCTTTGTCACTCCAACTTATTAAAAAATATTATCATTATACCTTTTACATCAATTTTTTTCCCCACTTTTCCTACTTATCCACCATCATTATACTTTTACTCACTAACTTTTCCAAATAGAATCTACTTTTAGGAACAAAATAGATAATGCACAAACTTTTACCCACTAACGTTACAAAATTGACACTTATTAAGGGATAACCCAAAATGGAATACTGGAAGCTAAATAAGGGACGGAGGGAGTACAAGGCTAAATGTTGAAGTCTGCAAAATGTAGATGTAGGTAGGAGTTGTTCCATTGAAGAATTTTGAGCTTCTCGCTTCCTATTATTTTGCAGTTAGCCGATCTACGTTCAAACGAGCCTGTCGGGAGTATGGTATCGAGAGATGGCCACCTCGCAAGGAACGCGAGCTTATTAGTCAATCTCACCCCAATGAATCTTCTGCGGTTGTTGATCAAGAGGGAATCCCACAATTGAATTCCAATACGCTGCTACCTTCTGCTCAAGTCTCGGCTACTATTGGTACAAATATTGTGACTATAATGGCAAGGTATGCAGAAGTAAGGATAAAGTTTCGGCTGTCTTGGCCGTGGCGAATGGTAGAGCTGGAACAACAAGTGAAAAAGAGGCTGCCACTCGAGACTGGAACTTATTACATCAAATACAAAGATGAGGACGATGGGTTGATGACTTTAATAGCTTGCGATGAGGATTTAGAGGATTATATCTCCATTTCTCGTCGGCTGGGTACCCATCTGAATGAGGTATTTCTAGAGCCCAAACTAGCTAGCTCATGAGTTACACGTTAACCAACTTTAATCTTGGTACTTTAGAAGTGGTTGGTTAAACAGTCCAGATCTATTGCACAGGAGAAGTGCATTTAGAAATTCTCCAATGGCTTGGTATTTGAGTTGCTGTTGTTATATATCGTCTCAAAATTTAGTGCTTGAAATGGTATGTCTTACAAATTTGAGGACAAAGGGTTGATTTTAATAGCTTGTATCGAGGATTTACAGGATTACAAATCCAATTCTAGACTGTTGGGCACCAGCTCGATTGTTGTATTTCGTGAGTCAAAGTAGCTGTTTAATTACGTCGATTAATTTGAATCTTGTAAATTATTGCAATTATAGTGTTTATCCCGACATCACGTGTTTGGTTCAAAATCAACCTATTTAGAAGTATCTTGTGATTTTGCACAAAAGTGCATTTCGAGATTCTCAGTGGCTTGGTATTTGAGTTGCTAATGGTTTTTAATTTTTCAGTTTTATTGAGCTTTGTTTGTGCTAAAGAATGGTAAGGGAGAGGGTACAACAGTAATAAAGGATACTTTGTCTTGCAATAGACTCATCCACACTCACATAGTTCGTGAATCCACCGGTAACATTTAATATGGGATCCAAAAGTCATGTGAGAATGTAGTATTTTCGTCTTGGTTCGATAGGGAAAGCACCTAAGGACCTCCACACTCTCATAGTTCGTGAATCCGACGGTATTGATGTGTGGTCCAAAAGCCATGTGAGTATGTAGAAATTCCGTCTTTGTTTGATAGGGAAAGCTCCAAAGGACCACAACCTAATCATACAAAGGTAAATAAAACAAAAAAACAATAAATAAAAACCACTCCCCTGGCTTCTGATTGATTCCTCTTTCAAATAACTGCAAATGAATAAAACAACATTGCAGTAATCGTTGTCTTGTAAAGCTATGCAAAGGGCATCACCTTTTGCCCTAAAACACTTCCCTCTCTACAACTAAACTATAACTACCCAAGAGCTGGAAATAGCACCGCCCAAGAGAATAAACGATTAATTGAGTAAGAAAATGACAGGCAATATTAGTCTGCTCCGAGGTCAACTAAACTTTTAGGGAAAAATTCAAAAAACCTCCTGAACTTTGAACCTAATGTCAAATAGGCACCTGAACTTAAATAAACTTCAATTTAACACCTGAACTTTCACTCCGTTATTCAATTTATTCCCTTCCGTCTCAATCCGTGACTTTCCTAACGGCAACCGCTGAGCTGGATACTAACAGACAAAACAAAACATTAGAGGGAGAAATTGGAGGGGAAACAACAGTGATCTGACACCTTTTTAAGGCCTCGTTCGGCTTATTTTTTGTTCTTATTCAATTTTTTTTGAATTTTTGCCTTGTTCTCTTTACAATTCAAAAAGAATTTTTCAAAAAATTCCCCCTTGATTCTCCATACTTCTAACATTTCTTTCTCTATCTCTCTTCACTTATTACCCCTACTATTTTTCAAAAAAATTTCAAACACCAATCCAAACATAGCAGTTTTGCATCATTTTTTTGAGATTATTGCATTGTCATGACAAGAGTAATATAAAAAGTATCAAATTACGATCGAAACTTAATTTTTTTGAATAAAGACAAAAAAGCCAATAAGCTAACTTTTTCGTCTTTATTACAAAAATAAATTTCGATCATAATTTTTTAATTTTTAGATTCCTCTCGTTATGACTATGCAATAATCCCTAAAAAAATTGACGAAAAACTAACAAATATGAAAAAAAATTGAATAAGGAATAAAAATAAGCCAGTAGGCTTATTTAGTCGAATGAAGCCTTAAAAAGGTGCCAAATCACAGTTGTTTCCCTCCAATTTCTCCCTCTAACGTTTTGTTTTGTCTTTAGTGTCTAGCTCAGCGGTTGCCGTTAAGAAAGTCACAGATTGAGACAGCAGGGGGTAAATTGAATAACGGAGTGAAAGTTCAGGTGTTCAATTGAAGTTTATTTAAGTTCAGGTGCCTATTTGACATTGGATTTAAAGTTCAGGGGTTTTTTTGAATTTTTCCCAAACTTTTATTCTTCTGATGCCTTTCTCTTCTATAAACGAAAAGACCATTTGATTGAGAGATAAAACCATCTGATTTGCTCAGTTCCCCTTATGCCATGAGACCATCATCTAAGGGTGATCCTTGTGCCGACCCATGCTAATAGGAGCCGGTGTATTGTTACTACTTATCGGGTTGCCTCATCATTCTCATCAGAAGCGGTTGGAACTGAGGATGATCCAGTTGAGACACTGTTTGCCACCAGGGGGTTGTACTTTCTAAGTAGCCTGGCTTTGCTTTGCATCCACCATTAATTCTTCTGCCTGCTGCTCCGCGAACCTTCTTTTACAGTGGAATCAGAGGATGTGAGTTCTGTTAAGGAATAGTCCCACATTGCTTGGGAGTGGAATGAGTGATCACTTAGTAACATTGGGGACCTCTCCACTCAAAACCAATCATGTAGAAACTTTATGTCCAACTCAAAACCAATTGACAATAAGTGGAGAGGTCCCCAATGTTATTAAGTGATCACCCATTCCACTCCCAAGCAATGTGGGACTATTCCTTAACATCCCCCCTCACGTGCAGCCGCGTTTGAGGTCTGTCACGTGTGGTCACTTTTGGGTCCTATCATCGTGCAGCCTTTTTGCTGGTCTGTCATCGTGGGGTGTGGATTGTAAATTTTTTAAAATGTGGGGTGGAACGGGCCCCGCTCTGATACCATGTAGAAACTTTATGTCCAACTCAAAACCAATTGGCAATGAGTGGAGAGGTTCCCAATGTTATTAAGTGATCACTCATTCCACTCCCAAGCAATGTGGGACTATTCCTTAACAAGTTCCAGACAGTTGGATGAAAGAAACATTAGGAAGCAAAAAGCTCAAATTTTTTAAATACCAACAATATGCGCACCTTCTGATAAAAAACAATATGCGCACCTTAGTCTACCTTTTCTACATTTGTAACAGCCAGAAATTCAACAAAATTAGGGTGACTGAAATCTTTTTCAATTCCATGACCAAGTCTCCCCCCAGAATTCCTCTCCCCTGGTAAAAACCTCACATTGCCTTGTAACAAGAGCAAAATGTCGAAACACCACAAGCAATTTGGTGAACATCAAGAACTAATTTTGATTCTAAAGGGTTAGGAATAAGGGCATCCTGCTTTGTAGGATATGGACTCCTGGATCCATCAGTTAAGTCACACCAAACCTCTCCCCAAAAATGGACATCTCCTATGGATTCTATGTCATCTGGTCCAGAAACTTGGCTTCAACTACTAGGGGTGCTTGAAACAGTAACACAGAAACCATCCCCTCCAACACTTGTTCTTACTTGCATATTTGCAAGTGCAGACATGACATCTGAGCTAAGAAAATTCAAAGAACTCCCACCGGAACTTGAATCGACAGACGCCCTACCGCGGGCAATACTTGAAGTGTTCTGTA
Source organism: Rhododendron simsii (assembly GCA_014282245.1). NCBI lineage: Eukaryota > Viridiplantae > Streptophyta > Magnoliopsida > Ericales > Ericaceae > Rhododendron > Rhododendron simsii. Next base: position 5,555,375 of record CM024954.1, read on the forward strand.
AGGTTGCACTGAAAGGACGAGCACAGAGAATGAAATCGCTCCCACCAGCATTTATGTAGCTGCGGTAAAATATGCAAGGAACTGAATTCATTTTAGGTCATTTTTTGGCATTATGGATGTATGTCTTGGATAAGGAAACAAAGGGCAACAACAAATACAGAATCAGGTGACGGAACTACATTTGGTTCATGACTTCATGGATGATAATTGCATATGTCTTACCTCATGAGAAGATAAGATTCAAATGATGGAAAAAGTGATTTTGTTGGCAACTACATTACTAGACACACCGATAAAATTCATTATCTTGTAGCACAATGAAAACCTCGTGAAATTTAGTGGCTCAAACTAACCAGATAATGTCCAGCTTACTCGTATACAAATTTTGGATTTTAGTGTACAGATTTAGGGCGAACACAAGGGGATGCTAAGGGGTGCCCGGGCCCCTGCACAACTCCAAATACCCCCATTAATTATAGTACTAATGTTTGAGGTTAATGTGGAAAAGTAGATCGGCCCTCCAAGTCTCTCTAGGGAAGAAAAAGTTCTTAAAGTTCCTATATGTGTGTGTGTGAAAAATCTCCTAAAATTTCAAGTTATCAACCATTTATTTGGTCATGGGTGCAAGATTGAATGGCTATTATGTATATACCCACGATTTCATCTCATTCTCAGAACTAGATAGTAGCAAATATATTTGGATTATATTTTTTTGTTACTAATGTAGAAATACATATGATTCGAGCCCCTGCTGAGTACTAATTAATCTTGCTTCTGCCGCTAAATTTGCTGGCCCGATTGTACCATATTCATAATTTGGACGTGTTCTATAATACTCTTTGCAGGGAAGTATTGAAACTTGAAACCGAAGAAATAGAATTATTTGTTCTTTTTTTGGTAAATTATCTTTCATTGAAAGCAACAACCGATTACATGATCAAAGGGCAATCCCCTGGGAAAAAACCATAACGTAAGGCTCAAAGCCAAACCCGGGGAGGCGCTGTGCGGCACCATGCTGTGCACGTTACCTTGGGCATCCGAGCTGTCTGTTTGGCAATTCAACGGTGTCGATTTTATCTCGGCAATGAACGACTTGGATGCTCGGATGGTGGAGATGAGATTTGAACCGTTGGATCACCAAACGGACAGCTCGAATGCCGGAAATGCACAAACAGAGGCAGCAGCATACAACTAAAAGTTTTTAGGAAAAACTATGTTTGGGATATTCCAACTAAGGCATATTAATCTGCTTGCATCAGATCTCCTGATACCCCTCCACAAGCAGAAACATGCACGCAATTCAGAGAATTTCATTCACTCCAAGAAACTGTTTGAACTTTGGACTAAGCATTGGGGCTCTTAATTTGAACTCTCTCTTCTCTATGCGTAATGCCAGAAGTACAGCAAAAGACTAGCGCAGTCAATCCCATATGTAGTCGTCAAGTAGTTTCAAACGGATTTGAAAAATGTCTCAGTCCGGTTTATTTGTTTGTTTTTTCCCCGATTTATTCTGGTGATCAGAATTGTTTACTTTTTAAAAATCATTTAGAAAATTGATCGCATCAAAAAACATAGTGATCAGATACTGTTTGATGTGCTCTATAGGAACACATTGCATATTGCGGAAAAGTGAAAAGAGAAGTTCGATAACCAGAATCGGAACCCATTTTCCTCAACATAGGCAAACAAATTTCGAAAAACAGTGAGGAGGAAGCCACGAATTTAACCTATTGAACAACCTAGAGAGACTTTAGCTAATTAATAAAATGTAGACAGGACAGTATTTGTCTTTTGATATTCAATATTCTACCCCGAAAAAAAAATCCTCATAAATTATACGTACGCATGTTGACTAAAACATTGTATATTTCAATTAGCTAAAATCTCGGGCGTCTATGTAAATAATGAAATACGTGTTGACCGGCCGGCATTCAAATTTTAGGGTAATTTCAGCATCCTCCCTTGAGGTTTCTTACAAATACAACGCGCTTCCAACTAATTACACTGGTCTCCTCCGAATGGGAGTACCGTACAATAGTTAGATCCGCTCCATTAGCCTTCTATTAGATTTGTGAATTTCAAGTTAATGACCTACATCAAAGAAAACTCTACATAGCTTCCATTTTGCCCTTCAATTCTCCCTGGGAAATCCCTACCAATTAACTAAGGCTTTTTGACCAATATTTTTTTGTCAATAGTGAGAAATTTTATTCATCTGGTAGGCACAAGCCTAAAAATCAGATAAGAGGGAACCCCATCGGAGCAAATTGGACATCTACAAACCGGGCAAACCATCAGAAAGGACTTTTTGACAAAATGGTTGGGGAGTAATTTGATTTGAGCTTGGTATTTGAGTTGCTAATGGTTTTTAATTTTTCAATTTTATTGAGCTTTGTTTGTGCTAAAAAATGGTAAGGGAGAGGGCAAACAATGATAAAGGAATCTTTGTCTTGCAATAGACTTATCCACACTCAAATAGTTCGTGAGTCCACAGCTAACATTCGATATGGAATCTAAAAGTCATGTGAGAATGTAGTATTTTCGTCTTGGTTCGATAGGGAAAGCACCTAAGGACCTCCACACTCTCATAGTTCATGAATCCGATGGTATTGATGTGGAGTCCAAAAGCCATGTGAGTATGTAGAAATTTCATCTTTGTTCGATAGCGAAAGCTCCTAAGGACCACAACCTAATCATACAAACGTAAACAAAAGGGCAAAGTCCACTATCACTCCTGATAGTTATCGCCACGTGCGGATACCCCCGTCATGGTTCAAAACTGACCACATAACCTACCTGTGGTTTTGAAAATATGTGGATAGACCTTCTGCTGTCATGTTTTTCATCCATCTTAATGGAGGTGTATCTCAAACGCCTCTAGAATATAATCTAATTAAGTTGATCATAATGTATTAAATAAAGAATAGAGTATTTCTGTAAAATATCATCTTGATTAGGTATCAATAACTCAGTGATATAATTTTTAATAAATTCAAATTTTAAATTCATAACAAAATCGATTTGACCATGAGCTTTTCATTTTTTGATTGACTTGAATATTGACATAGATGTAGTACTCGTTAAAATTTACAATACCAACGGTTTGGATTCAATTTTTGGTATAGGGGATGGTGTGGTTAGATTTAAAAAAGAAGAAGAATTAAGGGACATGATGAGGGTATATCGGTCTTTTTAATGTTGTGTCCGTTAATGTGGATGGAAAACATGACGGCAGGGGGCCTATCCGCATATTTTCAAAACCACAGGTAAATTATGTGCTCAGTTTTGAACCATGAAGGGGGTATCCGTACATGACAATAACCACAAGGGTCAAAGCTTGTTAGTCTTTCACTATTTTTTAACTAAATAAATCGCAGATTCGTAGTCCAAAATCAAACACATGGCCTAAGTGGAATATCTAAAAATATAACGTCTCACTTAAAAAACCAAAACTACTTTAGTTTAACCTCAAAATAATGCAGCTAAATGCATGATTCACAGAGCAAGAGAAACTATATTTCAATGCCAACTTACAAGCTTGATATTTTGAACAGTCTAAATTTTAAAATTTGACTACCATTTAAAATTTTGAACCGTCTAATTAATGTTGAACGAAACAATAAAGTTCGTAATCTATCCATTTGTTGATGGATTAATTTGTCATGAATTGGCTTTGGCTAGTGTCGATCAGTACCTATGATGAAACATGCATTTTCAGCAAAGCATTTGTGACAATTAGAGAGTGCGATAAGACGAATTAAGAATGAATCAACAAACTTTTGGATCGCATACAGTACTGAACAAGATATTGCTAGATGTCTTGGTGTTGATTCTACCATCGATGGTTTTAACGACATGAAATATATATAATAGAATCAAAACATAATTTAAGATATCTTAAACTGGTACTCTACGTGCAAATGATAAATAATATATCTTGTATGAAGTACTTTTTTAGTATATAACGTCGATTTATATTAGTTTATAAATATTTATATTGTAATACATCGTCCCATATCATTTTTAGTATATATATGTTCGCCGCCACTAAGTTAAAGTCCTAACTCCGTCCTTGATTGGGAAACCATGCACAAATCCACCGTCCACTAGTGAGAGATCCACTTAAAACTGGAGCAAATACTCCATATAGACTAGCCTGAAAGGTGTTGATAGCACCTTAGAGGTTTCGAACTCAAGATCTTACGAGGGTTAAACCTCTAAGTCTCGCTAGGTCATTGGAAAATGCAAATTGTTCATGTACGGAATGATTCAGAACCTTTGATGACACCATAGAGCACGAGAAAGTAATTTGAATTCTACAGGCTTGAAGAGTACCGAATTTTGCAACGGAAATTCAAAACTTTCAAGCTTCTATGAAATTATATAGAAATTTTGGGTTTTACTGTACAGATTTAGGGCGGACACAAGGGGGTGCTAAGGGGTTCCCGGGTCCTGCACAACTCCAAATACTCCCATTAATTATACTAGTACGTTTGAGGTTAATTTGGGAAAGTTCTACATGATCGCCTTTGCAAGTCTCTCGAGAGAATAAAATGTTCATAAAGTTCCTATAAGTGAAAAAATTTCCTAAAGTTTCAAGTGATCAACCGTTAGTTTATTTGGTCTCAGGTACAATATTGAATGACGGTTACTTATATGCCAACGATTTCATCTCATTCTCTGAAATAGATAATAGTAAATATATTTGGATTGTATTTTTCTTTACTAATGTAAAAATTAATACATACTATTCGGACCCAATACAAATCTTACGTCCACCACTAAGCCCAATTGTACCTTATGCATAATTTGGACGTGTTCTATAAGGCCTCGTTTGATAAATGAGTTAGATGTGGTGGGATTGGTAATGAGATGGGATTAGGATTAGAATTGGTAATGAGATGGGATTACTAATGAGAAGGTTAATCCTATGTGCATGTTTGTTTTGCATCGGATTAGAAGAGAGGATTGTTATTTGTATGTTTGTTTTACATAGGATAGGATTGGATTGAAAGTATCTATTTCCATTTTTACCCTTATACTAACAAGGATAAAAAATACCCAAATGGTTATATAGAATTGCTCCATCTAATTGAATAAAATATGGACAACTAAAAAAAAATCTGAAAATTCTTAGCCCAAAATATCTAGTATCAGTTTTCATTACTTTTACTTGCTATTTTTCTTTTTTCTTCTCATATTATATATTATTTTCTATCATTTCTCTTTAATTTTAAATATGATAAAATTGTTTCCTTCACTGCTTCTCTTCTGGTGCACCAGTAGATATGGACCCCACGAAACCGTGAGATCACTAATCCAGTATAGACAAGGATACTCTTGCCATTTATTGAAAATATCATGGGCATTGATGTAATTTCGTATAAGATGGCTTGGGATAGGATTGGTAATACCTAGTCCCAAGGGGTATTACCAATCCCATGAAAAGGGGGTATTACTAGTCCCTTGTTACTAATAGTCCCAACCTTTTTTGTGCAATCAAACACTGAGTTAGAGGACCCATAGGATTGATAATCCTATCCCAAGGGCATAACTCACTTATCAAACACAGCCTAACAGTCAACAAAGATGTCAATGTCACCGTGTAAACTTTTTGCTGGGTGTTTTGGAAGCTTCAAACCGAAGAAATAGAATTCTTCTGGAAAGTGATTTTCACACCCCTTTTTATTATTCACGCTCAAAATTTTTTTTTTGTGTTTCTCCATTTGAATTTATTTTCTTGTTTTTTCCTTTTGAATTTACTATCTTGTTTTTGTTTTAATACACTTTTTCGCACATTTAAAGACAATATTATAAATTCACATGGATAAAGATAAAAAAAATATATAAATTATAAAAATAAGAGTGTAAAAATTATTTCCACTTCGGACGACATTTGGGATAACAAACACTGACTTCTAGTAAGATGCTGCCATGCCATGACATGACAGTAGGTTGAGGTGGGTGGTACATGGCCCCACTAGTCAGACTTTTCCTCTCCAACTTTATTGGGAAATTGGACGTATAGAGCAGGTTGGGTAGCCTTATGGCTTATAGTTTTTGTAGCATACAACCTTACGAGGAGGAGGAGGATTATTGAATATTCTTTTCAAGAAATATTTGGTTAGCTGAACGTGGTACTTTTTTAGTAACCATTACGCGGATTAACTTATTTAATTTTTATATTTTATAGATAAGAAAACTAATATGATTCTGATTAAAGGGTAAAATTTGTGTAAAGCGGTCGCCCGGCTCATCCGCCACTAATAACTTATAATTTGGACTGATGTCATGCATGAAAACTTTTATTCTTGGATTCGTAAATGGTAGGAAATTTGAGTGGCTGTGATTTTGAACCAATTAGGAAAAACGCTGACCACAGTCCATAGAGAAAGCACGGGATAGTTTCCTTAACCTAAAGTACACGCTGGGACAGATTACTACCTCTAGAAGTTGTTTGAACTTTGAACTTATAGCATTGTGGCTCTTTGAACTGTCAAATGTAGTTATCAAGTAGTAGTTTCAAAGGGATTGAAATGTCCAGTCCAGTCCGGTTTAGTTTTTTTTTTTTTTTCCCGATTTGTTTTTGTGATCAGAATTGTTTTTTTTTAGAACTCATTTATAACATAAAGTATACCAAAAATCATATTGATCAGAGAGGGTTTGTTACTATGTTTTAAGAACACATTGTATATTGCATGTGGAAAATTGAAAAAGTGAAGTTCGAGAATTGTCCGTGTCGCACAATTTGTCGGTATGTGAATGATTGTGAATACCATGTAAGTCACGCCCCGTGGTCATGTGGTACCGGAACACGGAATATACTCGGAGAAATTAGTACTGTTGTTATGGTCATGTCATTTGCCGCGTGTCTCATTTGCTCCGACTTTTTGAATCTTTGCTGTGAGGGTCATGGAGTTGCAGAGTCAACTACTTTTGTTTACCATTTGGAGTCTCTCGTTCGTTTTTCCTGAACAAAGTCGCTCCAGCTTTCTCGCCCTGTCATCTCTGTCTCTCTATCCATCCATTGCTTGATCTTATCTTTAGAGGTCTAGGATTCAACAACCCAGATTCAAAAGAATTTGTCTCGTACCGAATTAGGATCTGCATCCCCATTTTTTCAATTTTGCTGCTTCTCTTCTTATACTTTGGTTTTTGCAACAAATTCCAGCTTTCTTAATCTCTTGTTTCATCTTTTGATTTAATCTTGGTACTTGAGCATTTACCCTTCTTTAACATTTTACTGTAGAAGTGTTTGGTTATGCAGTCAAAGTTTGGATCTCCAGATCTGTTTCACCAGAGAAGTGCATTTAGAGATTCTCAAAACTTTGTATTTGAGTTGCTGTTGCTATAGGAAGAAAATTTAGTGCTTCATATTGTATGTTTTGCACTATGTTCTCCGATTATGGGTTTTAGATTTTTTTGGTTTTTTTTAGCATTGCTTGTGATGAAGAATGGTAACGGAGAAAGGGAGAGAGAACAACAGTACTAGGGATACTTTTGTCTTTCAATACAATTCTCCATGGCCACGCTCACGTAATTTGTGGATCTCACCGTAAGGCTTGATGTGTGACCAAAAAATTATGTGAGTATGAATATTTTCAACCTTGTTCAAGAGGAAAAGCACACAAGACCACAACCTAATAACAAAAAGGTAAACAAGACGCAAAAACTCATACTACCAATAACTGAAACAAACCTTTAACAAAAACCTCAATCCATACTAAAAATTTTAACCCTCTCCTAGGGTTGTGATTTTTTGAATCTTTTGATCGTTTGGGGAAGTTCAAAAAACCAAACCAATTACTCCCTCCGTTCCAATTTGAGAGTCCATTATTTCTTTTTGGGTTGTTCCAAAATGATAGTCATTTTCCAAAAATGGAAGGAAAATTTTGGTGATTTTCCGAAAGTGTCCCTCACAATTGAATGTAAGTGTTATAAGTAAGTAAAATATAGGGGTAATGGTGGAAATAATAGGTAATATAGGTGTAATCATTGTTGTCCCCTAAAATAGTTGGAATTCCCAAGAAGGACTCTCAATTTGGAACGGAGGGAGTATGAATTAGTAAGAATCAAAGAAGACTAGAAAGGCAAGGCAACATCACTCCCACTTCACTTTTGAAAAGTAGTTGCATATTAGGAGTAGTGCTCCAGTAGAAAAGTGGTGTGAATCCTTGATTTCACACCAAACCCATCAATAAAAGGGGTGCTATAAGGGGCCGTTTGTTTGTCGGACGGGTAAAATTTTTGGTGAAGAAACATGGGTGATAAGAGGTATGGATATGTTATGAGATATGAAAATGGAGGAAATAGTGCATTCGCGCCGTCCAAAAGTATTGTGGACGAATGGCCCAAAATTTAAAAGGGTTTTTAAAAAAAAAACACAAAAACATCCTCTTTAAATTTGGGCCGTTCAAAACACTTTTGAACGGCCCGAATACACCAACTTGACCAAACTGGTCGGTAACCAAATTGACCAGATCCGATCCCACTAATAAGAGGCATGTGATGACAGTAGTGGTGGTGGTACATGACTCCGCTAGTCAAGACTTTTTCTCCAACCTTGTTGAAAAATTGGACGTATAGAGCAAGTTAGGTATCTTTTTCTTTTCTTTTCTTTTTACTTACGCACACTTCGTGTAAAAAGTTAGAAGACTACACTTGCCATTATATATACAAAATAATTTACTTTTTTACTCTTAACTATGGGAAGAAGTTTTTTGGTGCAAATAGAGTATCACGTGGCGGTACCCAGTGTGCCTCCGAGTCATCTAAACGTGTTTTAAACGATCCAAATTTGACTCTTCTCTCTCCCTTAGCCAACCACTCACGGTGACTCACACCCTCTAAAATTTTGAACAATTTCCTTTGTACATTGACACAACTCAAATAGACGACCAAGAATTATGAACTTTTCCGTTGTGTGGCCAAGAATGATCGAGAAATATGTACTATTTCTTTGTCCAGCCCAATACTCACAAATTTTTTTTTTTGCTTGTTGACTTAGGTCAACCTAACTTGTCATTTGTGTCCAAGGATGGATGCATAATTTTAATGTTGGGTAGGTAAATTTCTTTACAACTTACTAATGCTGATATCAATTTCTGCGAAGTGCATATGACAAAGCAGCATTAGTTAAACAGAATTATAAAAAAAATATTGTGATATACAAATTGTAGATGCGTACAATTTAGTGCATTCTTGTCGATTAATTCCAAAAGGTAAACTATTAATCCTAGCCACATAGTTTTTTGACCAAAATAGCCTTATAGTTTTTGTAAATGCATACAATCTTAGGAGGAGGATGATTATTGAATGTGGTAATTTCTTAGTTAACTCATTTTTACTTTTTACCCTTTTTAGTTGAAATAGTAATGTGATTCTAAATAAAGATTGAAATATGTGTAGGGCGATCAGCTCGTCCTCCACTCAGTAATTTGTAGGGTCGACTGATGCCATGGAAAATTTGACTGGCTGTTATTTTCAACCGATTAGGAAAAAAACACTGACCCAAGCCCATAAGAAAAGAAAGCACGGGGTAATTTCCTTAACCTAAAGTACCTTTAGAAACTGTTTGAACTTTGAAATTTATTAGCATTGAGACTCTTTGAACTCTCTCTTCTCTATGCGTAAATGTACAGCTAGAAAAAGAGTAGCAGCCAATCTCAAATGTAGTTATCTAGTAGTCTCAAAGGGATTGAAATGTCCAATCCGGTTTATTTGTTTGTTTTTTCCCGATTTATTTTGGTGATCAGAATTGTTTATTCTTTAGAAATCATTGAGAACATTCATTGCGTCAAAATCATATTGAACATATGCTGTTTGATATGCTATTGGAACACATTGTGTGTTGCGGAAAATTGAAAAGTGAAGTTTGAAAACCTGGATCGGAACACATTTCCGCAATATAGATGTACTCTAAAAGCATATCAGAATGCATGTGATCAAACATGGTTTTTACGTGACTAATGTTCTCGTCGAGGTCTAAAAAAATGGGTGATTTTGGTCATTGAATTCCGAAAACTGGCTACAAACAGGTACGAGTAAAGTCTATATTTCTCCTTTCAAAAACTCTAAAATTACACATGGTGTATGTGTGTGGATCCCATAAACCGTGTAAATGTATGTGTACAAATGTGTGATTACGCATGTGGTAAACTACCACATACACACCATATATATGACATTGTCATGTGATATTTTTTCGTAAATAAAAAGATCATCACCCATACAATGTAGGTCACTTATCGTCACCCAACTAAAGTAAATGATAATGTCTACACCGCACGATTTGTAGTTCGTAAATGATTGTGAATATCATGTAAGCCATGTCCTGTGATCATATGGTACCGAAACACTGAATGTATGGTCATATCATTGGCCAGTGTGTCTCATTTGCTCCGACCTTTTGAATGTTTTGATCCTTCGGGAAATTCATAAGACTAAAAATCAAACCAAACCCGTCAATATAAAAGCTGCAGATATATGTTTGTGGATCTCATTCGTTTGCTCATCAAAGTCGCTCCCGATTTCTCGCCCTGTCATCCTCTCTGTCTCTCCATCCATCCATTGATCTTACAGGTCTCTCCTTGGATTCATACCCAGATATTCAAAGAATTCGTTTCGTACCGAATTAGGATCTGCATCGCCAAATTTTGCTGCTTCTTTTCTTCTACTTTGGTTTCTGCTACAAATTCCAGCTTTTCTAATCTCTTGTTTCATCGTTTGATTTTACGCAAAGTATTCTGTCAATCTCGTGTGTCAATTGCTGCGCCTACGAACAGTGGAGAGTGGGACATGGCTACTGAAGATTTCTTCTTGAATTTGTCGCCCTTACCATCCCCTAGGTGGTCGCCGCTACGCTTGACTCCATCGCCGCCACGGCCTTTTCTACCCTCGTCCAGTTCAATGGTCATGCAGTATCAAGGGTGTAATCAATCCATGGACAATCCGCCACAAAATCAAGAGCACGACGACATCGTCGACCCGCCACCGTACTTGGCCGGAGACTCGGCGCTGCTGCAGCAGCAGCTACGTAAGAACAATCAGGGTTTTGAAGAAGAATCCGAGGAGGAGATGATGAACTGTTTCTATTTCCCTCCGTCGCCTACATATTTCCCTCTGTATCGGCCGATGCCAAGTGTTTTTGTCGTTTCTAATAACATACAGGACATAAGCTTGGCGTTGTCTTATCAACACATACTTGAGGACAAGAGTGGTGCGTTGCATGTGATCAACGGGCTGGAACGCAAGATGGAAATCAGTCAACTGCTGTTCGACGGCTTTGAATCTTACCTGTTTAACAAGTTCGGTGATTTGGATCAAATTGTAAGGGCGGCGGGCGTGTTGCCCAATGGCATAGAGTCGTTGGCGAATAACATAGTCGATGAGGATGAGATGGAAATGACATTAAGGCGGATCAACTGGTTGGAACAACACGACGAGGACGTGGTTGACCAGCCGGTCTTCGAATTAGTGGGCGTGGTGGACCAACTAGTTCAGAACAGGGGTGGTGAGTTGGATGTGATCTTAGGAGGGGGAGTTTTCATGGTCAACGGGCTGGAACGCAGAGACAGTCAAGGCTCGCCTACGACTCCGGAACCATTGCTTATTCGTCAGGCCACGTTCTCCATAAGAGTGTGGCTGGGACACGACGGCCAATGGGCAGCCGAGGCTCATTACAGGTGTAATCGCCTCAACATTGGCAGTTTCACAACTGTGGAGGACGCCATCTCAGCTTATGAGTTGGTAGCAAGGTGGAATGGATGGATGGATCATACTGGTTTCCCTGGACTCTTTGAAAATGAAAACAGATCAAAACTGCCATCGCAGTTGCCACCAACAGCACAAGAAGAAAAACGAGGTGAGGATTTTGGATTGGTGCGCTGCAATGCCACGGGGAATGATGAAATTGGGGCAGTTGGAACCGGTAGCGAAGGAACAGGGGAATGTGTAATGGCAGATCAAGCTCGGTTGAATTCCGTGTGTTTGGGAAAAAGGAAAGCAAAGGAAAAGAACCCAGGAGGGGAGAAAAGAAACAAGAAAACAAATGGAGTTAGAATAGCTATTCCTCTGGAGAATATCTTACAAATCAAGGGAATGCGTCGTAAAGATGCTGCAAAGCATCTCAAAGGTACGCATACTTACATGTACACTCCTCCAAGAAATGAAAGCCTCAATTTTGTTCTTGTTATTTTTACGCAACTAGATAGGTTAGAAGAGCGTAAAAAGTGCTCCAAACTCCTACGTGTGTAGGACTTGGAAAAATGTTGAGGTAGCACCTCTACTAGCAGGGGGACTATTTTTGAGAATTGAACTCATGATCTTAGTCATGGCCAGCCTAACTTTTCGGTGCTCTAAAACGAAAATAAAAATTGAGGCCCTTTATGAACTTTTACAAACAAAATATAAATTAAGTAGATAAATTACCTTCCAAAAAACAATACAAATACTTAAAAAATTGTAGAGCAATACAAGGTTTCAAAAGAATCACTTAAATATCACTATTCTCCAAAAATACGAACATTATTAGATTTTAAAAGCATCATTTATATACCACCCTTCTCATGCGTTTAGTAGCAAAAGTATTACTTATGCCCGGATAATGAAATTAACAAAAGTCCCTTCATATTTCAAAATATTTTCTAGCTTCAATTCACACAGTATATCTTCAAGCATTCATGATCTAAATGATATAATATATTCAAATTAAACAAAAACCGAAACATCCTCGCTTGCATTGGCAACTTTTGGAATTATTCCTTAATAGAGTCATTCATGAATTCACAGTTCAATTGCTTTACACCATATAGTTTTACATTACTCAACAAATAATCTTTTCTCCAAAAATAAAATAAAATTATAGATACGCATATACATTTAGTTTCCTATATATTATGTGGTAAATTCATAGGACTATAGAAGTACTCTGTCCCATTCAAAACTGTAAGCGCAAGCTTTTAATCAAGTGAAATCATATTTCAATACATACAACTTAGAAGAATATAATTGCTGTCAATTTACGTAGTACCATAAAGTTCTTCAATCATAGGTTTCTCCAACTAAAACCTGTGAATCCTTTTAGTTTCTATCATGCTTTGTATGGGAGCTTGCAATCAAAGACCTCAATTTCAGATACTATATTTGGAGACATGCAAGAACATATGAAAAAATGAAGAAGAAATGAAGTGCATACAAACCCTTCGTGCATAAGAATTGAGAATTATGGTTATGTAGTCAACGTGCTATTCTCGGAATGCAATTCCTTTTTACTCTAACATATTTTTTGTGGCTCTCAAAATTGGAAATGTGGGTAGGAGTTGCTTTGGTAGAAAATTAATATTGAGCTTTTGAATTCTTCCTTATTACAGTTAGCATCACTAAATTGAAGAGTTCTTGTCGGGAGTATGGTATCCAAAGATGGCCACCTCGCAATGAACACAAGCTTACTAGGCAATCTCTCCCCAATGCAACTCCCGTGGTAGTCGATCAAGAGGGAAGCCCACACTTGACTTCTGATACTGTGCAGTCTAATCAAGCCTTGACGGCTACTGTTGACACAAATAATTTTTTCGAAAAGGAAATTCTGCTGCCGCAACTTTTGCCCATAGCTCAACAAGAGAACCCTGATGTGGGTTTTGGCAATGATGAAGATGAGGCAATTGGAATGGGGGTTGCGGGAACAAAGAAAGGTGCACTGGTAGAGGCACAGTTGTATTCTAGGTGTTCGGAAAAAAAAGGGAAAAGGAAGGTAAATACCCCAAGAGGAGAGAGAGGTAACAACATAACTACTGGAGTTAGAATAGCAATTACAATGGAAGATTTGCTAAAAGTTAAGGGAATGCCTCTTAATGTTGCTGCAGAGCATCTTGAAGGTACGCATAAATATAGTTTGTCAACAAATGAAAATCTCAATCTGGTTGTTTCAATTGGATAGACTTTTCTCTCAAAAACTCCAACTGGATAGTGCTTCAACCATGCTCTTTGTATGGGAGCATCAAAATGGAGACCTTAATTTGAGTTTCCATAATTGAAGACTCAACTCAAAAATGGATACATTAGAGCAAGTTTAACAATGTAAAGGTAAATTACCATGTGAACAGTTCCCAATTCTATTTTAACTATCAACTTTTTCTTTCACAACTACACCAACACAATCCATTTTACCTATTATATATTAAAATATTAATTTTTTTTCTTTTTCCAATATTAAAAATAAAGAGAGGAGAATGGAGGAAGGAGAGAGAAAAGAAACTATAAAAAAAAGAAAAGAGTATGAATAGTGCTTAGGTAAAAATGACTAAGAACTATTCACAAATGAATTTTACCTCTTCTTTTACCTAATCTAGTGCAAACAAGTATTTGTGATTTTTCTCTCCAAAATAGAGAAAAAGGTATTTTACATTGTTTGATGTACTTGCTCTTACTAACTTCAAGCATATTTAAAAATGTGCTCAATTTATGGAGGACGTATGCTGAATTTTGGTAATATTTGGTGGCTTTTAATTGATCTCATTTTAAAAAAGGAGTTTGTGTCGAGCATCTGATGCGATTTGTAAGTGGTATAAACGACTCATACGTATGATATCTAAACTTAAAGGTAATTGTGGTTCAAAACTGGAACCGACTTACTGTCAAATGGTTTGAATTTGTCTGGTTCATCGTTTTCATGGATAGGTTTGGTTCTTGAAACAGTAAATCCTCACGACTTAGTTTAGTTTTTAGTTTAGCACAAAACCGATCTAATACGAGCCATGTTCAGATGTTCACCACTGAAAGAAATGTGTTTAACCTAGTATATGTTCATCTAATCTATCAAAAAGAAAAGGTACCATTAAAGCAATATAGTAATTACTTTCTTTTTGGATCTAGTGTAGTGATTACATTGAAAATGATATCAATACCCCATATATATCCATGAAGGGAATTTGATTGCCACAAAGAAAGTAGAGAATCTTTAAAAGGTGGGGACTACAAATAAATATTGGAATTTGTGGTTCGACTTAGAGTGTGTGAATAGTGATACCCTCTGAATGTACTTTTTGAAGTAAGACAAAATATTAAAGTCTGCAAAATGGAGATGTAGATTGGAGTTACTCGTGTAGAAGAATTTTGAGCTTCTCAATTTCTATTTTTTGCAGTTAGCCGATCTACATTGAAGCGAGCCTGTCGGGAGTATGGTATAAAGAGATGGCCACCTCGCAAGGAACATGAACTTATCAGTCAAACTCACCCCAACGAATCTCCTACGGTTGAACATGAGCTTATCAGCCAAACTCACCCCGACGAATTTCCCACGGTTGAGCATGAGCTTATCAGTCAAACTCACCCCAACGAATCTCCTGCAATTGAACATGAGCTTATCAGTCAAACTCACCCCAACAAATCTCTTGTGGTTGTTGTTGATCAAGAGCAAACCCCACAATTGAATCCTGATACATTTTTGCCTTCTAATCAAGTCTCAACTACTATTGATACAAAAAGTGTGAAGTTGAAGGCAAGGTATGAAGGTTCAACAATAACGTTTCGGCTGTCTCGGCCGCTGCGAAAGGTAGAGCTGGAACAAGAAGTGAAAAAGAGGCTGCAACTAGAGGCTGAAACTTATAACATCAGTTACAAAGATGAGGATGATGATTTGGTTTTAATAGCTTGCGATGATGATTTAGAGGAATGTATCTCCAGTTCTACCCCGCTGGGCTCCCGTTGTCATGAGCTATTCCTTAAGCCGAAGTAGCTCATGAATTTGGCGTTGACCAACTTTAATCTTGGTACTTGAGCATTTACCCTTCTTAATATTTACTGTAGAAGTGTTTGGTTGTTCAGTCAAACTACTTGTCCAATACCTTTGTATTTGAGTTGTTGCTATAGTCTGAAAATTTAGGGCTTCATATTGGTATGTTTTACGCCATGTTCTCTGATTATGGGTTTTGGTTTTTTGAGCTTTGTTTGTGATGAAGAATGGTAACGGAGAAAGGGAGAGGGAACCACAATACTAGGGATACCATTCTTGGTTTAAGATTGGTACATAATTTGTGGACAACCATAAGGCTTGATGTGTGACCGAAAAGTTATGTGAGTATGAGTATTTTCAACCTTGTTCAAGAGGGAGAAAGCACATAGGACCACAACCTAATAACAAAAAGGTAAACAAGATGCAAAAACTCATACTAGCAATAACTGAAACAAACCTCTAACAAAAACTTCATTCTACACTAACAATTTTAACTATCCAGATGCTAGAAATAGCACATCTCAAAAGAATAAGAAATCAAATAAATACTAACTAAATTATTGAAAGCCTTTGTCTACTTCTAGGTCAGCTGAACTTCTGTTCTTCTTCTTGTCAAAAAAACAAATCGAGTGTTCTTCTAACTGAACACGAAGATCCTCTCTATATCAATGTCAAACAAGGGATTGTGTAGTATTTTCGTCTTTGTTCGTCTTCCAATGGTAACATTTGTTCTTTGGACACGAAGATCCTCTCTATGTTCATCTTCTGACGGTATCATTTGATGTGAGCAAAGGCGGAACTATATAGAGGGGGGAGTGGCACGGGCCACCCTCAGTTTTGTAAGCAGTGCTATTTTATGAGTATAGATTAGACACTTATCGGTATCCAAACAACTTGATTGATTTTTCACACAAGTATTAAAAATGCGGGGATTTAAAAGATGAATAAATAGTTCAATAGTTTTCATTGAAAGACCACTAATGCGGGGATTTAAAAGATGAATAAATAGTTCGATAGTTTTCATTTAAAGACCACTAGAGAATTTAATGAAGTCTTTATTCATTTATAGAAAAAGACAAAGATCAGTAGAGTCTCATTAAACAGCGCTACTCCCGAATCTAAATCCTAGTTCCGCCACTGGATGTGGAATCCAAAAGCCATGTGAGTATGTACTATTTTCGTCTTTGTTTCATAGAGAAAGCACCTAAGGATCACAACCTAATCAAACAAAGGTGAACTATACTTAAAAACAATAATTGAAACCAATCTCTGAATAACACAACAAAGCAGTACACTGTCTTTTAATAGACATTTCCAACTCCCATGGCTTTTGATTGATTCCTGTTGCATATAAAGCTCTACCGACGGCATCACATTTTGCCCTAAAAAACTTCCCTCTGTACAACTAAACTATAACTACCCAGGTACTGGAAATAGCACCCCATCAAGAGAATAAACAATTAAAGGAGAAAATGACTGCCAACATTTGTCTGCTTCTAGGTCAACTAAACTTTTCTTCTTCTGATACCTTCTCTTCTCTAACACAAAGATCATCTCAATATCATTGTTAAGAAGGAATGTTGTCGTGCCATCCTACTTGAGAAAGTCAGTTCTCTAATATATATCAGATAGGATTGATTGAGAGATAATATGCCATGAGACCATCATCTAATGGTGATCCTTGTGTTGACCCATGTTATTAGGAGCTTGTGTATTGTTCCTACTTCCACTTGTCAAGCTTTGATTGCAGGAGCAGCCTAAGCTTCAAAACCAAGATCAAGAAGATGGGGTTGCCTCATCATTCTCATCAGAAGCAGTTGGAACCAAGGATGATCCAGTTGAGACACTATTAGCAGCCAGCGGGTTGTATTTTTTAAGTAGCCTGTCTTTGTTTTCCATCCACCATTCTTCTGCCTGCTGCTCCGCAAACCTTCTTTTACTGTGGAATCAGAATTCCACAGGCTGTGAGTTCCAGACAGTGGGATGGAAGAAACAATAGGAAGCAAAAAGCTCAAATTTTTTAATAGCAATAATATGGGTACCTTAGTCTACCTTTACTTCATTATATAGACAAGGAAGTACAGAAATCTTGTTGTTCAGTGAGAACTAGTTTCATGTAAATGAAGGACACTAACCAAAATGCCTCGCCTGTTTATTTGTTCCACTAGTTGAGGGAACTAAAAACTTGTTTAAATTCACCCAAGAAAAGCTAGCCTACATTTTGAATGCACATTGTTCAAGACCTCTGGCTCTGTTAATTGAGCAATGAAGTAATTTTTAATAAATGGTAATCTATCTGTTGTCAAGTAACTAGCTTCCCATGACAATATCAGTATGAGTTTTCCGTTCTCCTTGGAGAACATCACAGCACAATAATTTTGGATACCCATTCTTTGGAGCTCAGTTCTCCTTGTTTCACATATACATTGACCCTATGTTATTGCGGGGTAACGTTCTGCAACAAGTAAATAACTCAAGAACAACATCATTAAAATTGCTGGATAAGTCTGATCTGAAACAGATTGTTAGCAAGTGAGCAAAATGTTACACGGATTAGAAGGTTTCCATCTATTCCTTTTCTTACACTTGATCCCAGAAAAAGAATCCAAACAGATACAGCAGCTTCATTTTTCTTGTTAAAACAACAAGATCAGTTTCAGTAAATAGGGAGACCTATCGAAAAGCAGGAGAAATTCATATTTTAGACGGACAGAGGAAGGGAAAATGAGATCAAAATTCCAAAGTTATTTGAGGTGAAAAAACAAAATTTGTCGGGTTTTTGCCTATGAAAATAGCCCAATAGTGTTTGGCCCAAAAAGATTTCTGTGGGCTAGTTATTTTTGTGGAAGTTTCTACACACTCATTTGGCACATGAGTAACTTGACTTCTGGAAGAGCCAGCCGAAGAGCGGGTGTGAGAGAAAAGAAAAAGAAACAGAGAGGTGCACTGTGTGTGACTGTGTATTGGTGATCTCGGTGGAGATAAAAAAGGGAGTTCATCAGTGTGTTCTCGGTGGAAAGGGAAAGCTATTGGGCAGCCATTTATATTGGTCCTTTCAACTGAAGCAAATTGGTGGCAGCTTGTTGACGACATTTGGGGCTGTTTTGATTTCGGTTTCGGACTTTCATTTCCAGCCGTGTTGGAGAGTATTTGGTAACATCTTTCTACTTTGATTGTAGGTTGTTGGATATGGTGTTTGTGAGATCTTTGATCTCTTTGTAAAACCCATGTAAACCTTTGGTGATAGTGGAAATTGCTTTCTCTCTCCCGTGGACGTACCCGAATTTGGGAAACCACGTATATTGATTGTTTTCGTTGTGCTTTGTTTATTGCGTATTTAATTTTCCGATTACGCTTCCGTTTGCGGTGGGATTGATTAGGGGAATAATCCCAACAAAATTGAGGGGCAATAGTGCGAGGAGGGGTTCTGAATCTAAAGTAGTGACTGCGAGCCACTACAATACCAATGCACAAACCCAGTATGTTATACACGGTTGAATCACCCTTCGTAATTATTTGGAAATCCTCAATGAGTCTCAAAAATTGGAATTCAGTCTTTATATCATAGTTTGCTCTGAGAGATATCCCATCGGCATGATCTTCTTTCCAATCTTTTAGACGTCGCTAATAGTAACAATGCTGATATCATATTGCTATTTTCAGGATTATGCTTATCGGGTTTAACAGTGTGTGAAACAAAAAATTGTGGCATTACTTTCGAACAACTTTCTGCAAGTGGGTGTCATTGACTCATTCACACAATAATTACTATGAAAGAAAAAAGAGAGAGTATAACTCTCTGCAGTAGCTGTGTTCTCACGTTAAGATTGTAGTCGATGTACCCCTTCGAAATCAATAAAAAGTTTTGTTTGTTGACTAAAAATAAAAAAAGAGAGAGAGAAAAGCATGCGAGGAAAGTAATAAATACCTGAATCTAACTCGCTTGAAGATCTTTGTACCGTTTTGTAGTTGACTAAGAGTTACGTAGACACTAGGTTCAAATTGTTCAATAACTTCTCTTTGTCCTTCGCTCTTTGGAGTTTCTCACTTTCAGTGCTTTCTAGATGTAAAGCTTCCCTGATATTGGATGGGGCAAATTGAGTAGGATGACATATTATATTGTAAGGATTTTTGCTATAATAAGAACATAAATATTTTCTCCCAAAGTATGAAGGATATTCTGTCTAGGATTTACAAAAAAAATCTCTCTAAGGTTGACCACAGTTGATCAAAGTTGACTGGTGTTGAAAGTGTCTAAATTAAAACTTTAGAATATCTTATGAAAATACATAAAACCTTAGGGTACGCTATATGTGAAAGTGCCCAAAATCTTATTGAAAAATTAGACGAATAAAACAAGTTGGGTATCTTTTTTTTTAACTTACGCACACTCGTAGTCATTTATAGAAAAAGACAAAGATCAGTAGAGGTGATGGTACTGGTACATGATCCCGCTAGTCAGACTTTTTCTCTCCAGCCAAGTTGAAAAGTTGGACGTATAGAGCAAGTTGGGTATCTCTTTTTTTTAACTTACGCACACTTCGTGTAAAAAGTTAGAAGACTAGACTTGCCATTATACATTTTAATTTACTTTTTTTACTCTTAACTATGAGAAGAAATTTTTGGGTGCAAATAAAGTTTTTACTCTTAATTTATTTTTATACATTATATGGTACTTAGTATGCGTTCGAGCCGTCCAAAAGTGTTTTGGACGGTCCAGATTCGACCACACTCTCTCCCCCTCATCCAACCACTCTCCCTCTAAAATCTTGAACAATTTCCCACGTACATTGACACAACTCAAATAGGCGACCAAGAATTATGAACTTTTCCGATTTGTGGCCAAGGATGATTGAGAAATATGTACTACACTACGTCAAATTTTATCTTTATCGGCATTAGAAAACCGCCGGAAATAGTCCAAAAACCGCCGGTAATATTAACAACCGCCGGTAATAGTCCAAAAACGGCCGGTAATAGACCGTCGGTAAAACAATTGTCGGTAACAAACCGCAGGAATACTAAAAACGGCATTACAAAACTGCTGGAAATATTACCGCCGGGAATGAAATGGGCGGTTAATTTTTTTGCTTTCCCCGTGACTCAAACCCGGAACCTCCGGATCTTTGCACGCGCGTGCGACCAACTCGGCTAACCCGCATTTTGGTTCAACTAGGATAAATAATATTATTTATATTATACGGGTCGGTTTATTATAAACGGCGGTAATAAACCGCCGGTATTAAAAATAAACGTACATTCTATTTTTTCCGGCGGTAATTTAAAAAATCACCTGTAAAAGTCACTAAAAACGGTGGTCTTAGAAATACCGCCGTTCAAGGGTAATTATTACCGGCGGTCTTATTAATGCCGCTAAAAGTGTCTTTTAACGGCATTAAATTAATGCCAGTAATGTTATCGCCGGTAAAGCCAAAATTTGGCGTAGTGCTATTTCTTTGTCTCCAGCCCAATCCTCACAAATTTTTTTTTTTTTGCTTGTTGACTTAGGTCAACCTCGCTTGTAATTTGTGTCCAAGGATGGATGCATAATTTTAATGTTTGGTAGGTGAGCAATAAATTTCTTTTTT
This sequence comes from Rhododendron simsii, assembly GCA_014282245.1. Lineage (NCBI taxonomy): Eukaryota > Viridiplantae > Streptophyta > Magnoliopsida > Ericales > Ericaceae > Rhododendron > Rhododendron simsii. The sequence continues at coordinate 5,576,693 of CM024954.1, forward strand.
CTTTTTTATAAGCGGGGAATAGTCCTACAGCCAAGCTACAATTGGACCCAATTACGCAACCCAAACCTCTGGAGAAACTAGTGCGATCACACCAGTCATGGCCCCCACTTACTATCAAGGTACTCACCCTATGGGGAATCGAAACCCTGACCAAGAGAATTTCTCCCAAAATTAGTCATTTGCCCTTACCAATGGGGCAAGCTCTAGGTGTGTAGCAATAAATTTCTTTACAACTTACGAATGCTGATATCAATTTCTGCAAAGTCCATGTAAAGTTTTTAAATATTCAACCTCAAACTTCATCCCTCGTAAGTATTCATCCAGTACTTTTTGAATAGTTATATGTTCATCCTTTCAGACGGTGAATTACCTATTTTACCCTTTTAGTAAGATGTTCATATGTTTGTATATATTTCTTTCCTAAATTAGTAAAATTGTAGTAATTATGCTATCTCAAATCATGAGATCATTAATGGGGGAAATTTTGAATTCTCTATATTCTAAATCATTTCCTCTCCTGATTTTTGTGAATTTTAGTTAGTTTTTTTTTTCCAAAACTAACCAAAATCATTTTCATAGTTTTTTTTTTTCCAAAACTAACCAAAATCATTTTCATTCAATATGCAGATCAATCAATGCACAAATCATGACATATTTATGCACAAATCGACAATGTATTTCGGACCGGCCATGTTTTCTGTGGATTATCTATACAAGTTATTCCACGTTTGCAAATACGCCATTTTTTTATGGTTTATTTCACCATGATTTATTTTTTCATGAATAATGACAAATGAGAATGACAACTATTTTTATGACTATTTTCGGCAAATTCAACATTTGTTATCATGACCATACTCTGTAGAAAAAAAAAATCATGACCATGCTTTTATGGCTAGTCTGTTAAATTACCCACTTGAAAAATTCATGTTTATCCCCATACCGGAATCTGCCATGATTTTAAACTTATGTTTATCCCATAAATTGGAAAACTCATGGATACGGGTCATAAATTCACCATGTTTTTATCATGACCGTGCAAAGTAATTTTTGTATTTATGATTATTTGGACAGTTTACCATGAATCGAATCATCTTGAGACATCCAAAACATGGATGTATCCTCCAAAACCAACTGATTTTACTTGATTAGTGAGTACCAAAACTCCCAAAACATGATATGGTTCTCCCTGAACCCATTGTTCTTCATCCCAAACTCATCGTCTTTGAACCTGTTGATTCAGGCGAAGGTGAAGCAAACTTGCTGCTAAAAAAGCAGAAATTTCTAAATGACATGTTCTTCGATTATCAAGAATTAATTGAATAAGAAAATAAAGTTACAGAAGCATCAGCAAGGTCACCCCAAAGTGACAAGGACTCAGAAGAGGTGGGAATAAAAGGGTGTTGAATAGCAACGGCAATGGAACGCCGTTCGTCGACAAAGGAAGGTCGACGGGGAGGAGCCGCCGATCCAGGTGCTCCTACTCGCTGCCGATCCATGCGCCGCCTCTTACTACGATGTGGTGGAAGGATATGGCCGGCTGGGACCGCCGGTGATGGGGCCGGAAAACTAAACTGTGTTCGCCATGAAGGGTGCAAAAATGGACAAAATGGAAATGAGGTTTCAGATTTGGAAGAGGGGGTTTTAATGGAAATGGGGTTTCAGAATGGAAATGAGTTTTTAATTGGCGAGATATTCGGCTGTATATTGGCAAAATCTACGGGGACCAACCATTATCTTTTCTATTGGGACTCCAGGACTTAACTTTTCATCCCAAAATTCATTACTATATGTATATAATATGCGAGGGTGGTTTATATTTTCCACCGTTGGATGGTACATATTTTTCACCGTTGGATTGGAAATCCTTTTAAATGCCTTTGAAGTTATCCTTTTAACCAAAATTTCCTTCTTTTGTTGTTTAATTTCAAATTTAAAATGAATCAATCTGAGAGTTAAATGAATCAATCTGACAAATTTGAAATGAATCCCACTCCTACCTATGGAAATCCCGCTGTGTTATCCCCGTGCCTATTCTCTCTCTCACATCCATGCCTAAATATCTCTCTCTCTCTCTCTCTCTCTCTCTCTCTCTCTCTCTCTCTCTCTCTCTCTCTCTCTCCTACCGTCCTTCCTTTCTACGTGCCTACACCGTCTATTTTGATTATTTGGAAGGCTGCGTACTTGAAAGAGGGCTCGTCGGCAAGTGATGCGGTTAATGAGGTCGTGGTATGTATTAGTGTCCTTTTCGGGTTAAGAAAAGTTGTTAAAGTTGGTGAACTCATCTATCATTTCGTTAACAGGGAAATTGCACTGCTACTTTTTCTAGTATCAGGAAACATGGAATATACATAGATTTTAAGTTATGATTACGGATACTCCTTATCTGATATTGCACTGCTACGAGTTTAGTTTCTTTGATATTACAGGCTGCCTTTGAAATCGTAAGTAGTAGTACTTTGAAACCCAATTTTGGATGATTATGCAGTACTTGATTTAATTTAAGCTGTGAAACCAATTGGTTGAAATTGAACCAGGTCGTTTGAAATAGGGAGAGAGCCAGGTTGAGGTCCCGCTTCGTTTATATGCATTTATCCTTTTATTTTATGTGGTGTTTTTAGACACAAATGACGGAGCTCTCAACGCAAATGGAGGGATCTTCTACTGAATCCATGTGCATAGATGAGGATATCTTTGTAAAAGTTATGGGCCCTGAGCAACCTGGTCGTGTTCGAACATTTGGATTAGGCCCTTCTATCAAAGATGTCTTTGGAGGTGGATATCGGCGATCACAAGAGCAAACCCATATATTTCAAGCACAAATGCAAGAGCAGTTTCAATTGTACCGGGTCCAATTCGAGACACAAATGAAAGAGATGATGGAGACGCAAATGGCTGCTATGCGTACACAAATGGATGCTACTATTCAAGCACAAGCCGCTACCATTCAAGCTCAGCAAACAAGGATGGAGTATTTGGAGTCTCAATTGGTGACCAGGGGAGGGCCTGCTGCACGTGAGGCTGGTTGGGGTCACCACCCAATGTCACGACCGCAACAAAACTCGCACGAGTTTATCTCCTCGTCGAGTCACCAAAAGGTGAGTGATATGCCCAACATGTGCTTTCTGTTTTTTTTCTTCTTCTTATGTTGGTGAGTTACCAATCAATACCCTTGTCAAGCTGTATCCCGTTTAAGCATATTAATAACCTTAGAGTAAAATTGCATGCATGTATCACATAAGCAGAGGTTATTTAAGCAGGAGCCGTGGTTCTCTATCTCTTTTTTTTTTTTTTTTTTTCCAGCTAGCCATGGTTATGATGAAAGGATCTGGAAATGATTATGTTAATATAGCATTATCCAAATGCCTGTTAAGAGCTAGCAGACTATTAGATATCCAAATGTCTTTTCGCATGAATGAACATAAAAGCTGCCTAAACTGACAATTCTTGTTTGTGTGTAGGTTGTCCAATCAAAGACAAAGAACAAGAGCAAGAGCAAGAGCAGGAGGCCTCATATATAAACTGCCTCTTGTTTTTTTGGTTTTGTTTGTGTCTTGCTTCTTTTGTGTCCTGTTTGGAGGGCTAAGAGATATGGATTTTGCTGATATTATTATTCTCTGAGGTAGAATATTGCTGATATGTTTTGATGGATTGATGGTTGAAAGATTATGAGGATGGATGGATTGGTTACAATTACACGGATGATTTCGAGTAGCAATTTATATTTATGACCTCTGGATGTTAGTTGTGGAATTTTGTACCTAGCACTCTCGTTGGAAGTTTCCACACACACCCTACCCCTTTTTTCTTTCCCCTTTGATCTCTCTCGATGTACCCATTATCAAGTCTTCGTTAACAAGATTATTGCCGTTTTCTTAAATAAAAAAGCACATCATTTTGGTTGAAGTTTGGTTTTTAAACTTTTTTTTGGTTCAAACATTGACCTAAAGGTTTTAAAATGGGAATTTGCTGGGCTAAATAATGAATTTTGGGCCTAGATTTTAAAATAGGAATTTGTTGGGCTAAATAAGGGATTTTGGGCTCAGATTTTGTGGGCTTTTTTAAAAGTTGATTCCGGCGTTTTTGACAAAAACGTTGGCGTAATACGTCATAATGATGTCACTGTAACGGACGGAACGTCGAATGTTAACGGCTGAACCTTTTAGACGGCGTTTTTAAAAACGCCGGCAGAACTTCTACCCCGGCGTTTTTTAAGCGCCGGAAATATAAGCCGACGGCAACGTCCCCGACGTTTGGTATAAAACGCCAGTGAACATTTGGCGGCGTTTAACGGGCCTCCAACGGCGTTATTCAAGCGCCGGCAAATGAATTATTCCTTGTAGTGTTGGGCTAATCGAAAATTTAATAAATTAGTATATGTATGTATGTGTGTGTGTGTATATATATATATATATATGTTTAAACCAAAAAGAGTTTTATAATTAATGTCCGACAAACTTGTACATAAATACGTAAATGTTAAAAAATAAATTAAAAATGTACGAAAAGCGTATGTATACTATTGAACTTGTATACTACTGAAGTTGTGTCCATTGTGTCAAGCTAAAAATAATTTATTATCGAATCTGAGTTGATATCTTCAACAAGTTTACATATTAATAAGATGGGATGAAATTTATTGGGCCAAAATTTACATGTAACTTTTTAAAAAAAATTTCACTTCACCTGGGTTACAGCTCACCTCTCATTAGGGAAACCTTTATTTGATAGAAACTACTCCGTATTTATCATCACTTGAAGAACCTTTACACAAGAAACCTGTCAAAAAATTCAAACAAAAAAGCAAATAAAATAAAATAAAATATACGAACCAAAAATAAGTCACACGCATCCTGATGTATTTCGCTCTCTAAAATAAAATATGAGAACCAAAAGTAGAAATCCACACGCATCCTAACGTATTTCACTATCTAAAATAAAATATGCGAACCAAAAGTAGAAACCCACAAGCATCCTGGTGTATTTCACTATCTCATTTTCCCATATATACACACAACACAAATATTCAAAAAAATAAAAAACGACAATCGAAAACAGACAAAACAAGGAAATTAAAAATCATAATGACCCACTAATGCAAGTGAAATCCACCTCATGCATCCCCAGCGCAACCTTCCCCTGATAACTCCGCACACCCACCAGCGCACGTTAGCCCCTGTACTGCCGCAACGTCTCTCCCGCGCTCCCCTCCCAGACAGAGAGATGAACTTATTCACGGCAATGGTGGAATAAGTTACTCACGATTCCGCGCAATCTCAATCGTCTGTTTCGACAATCAATAGTTGCGATACGTTTTTAAATTCTATTACCGGTAAGAAATATCTTTACTGGCAATAATTTGTTTTTAATTCGGACCGTTCAAAATACTTTTGGACACGCGAGAAAGAGCTCCGTAAGCCTTATTCACGGAAGCTCCATTAAAAAGTTTGTCTCCATAATCGAACATATTTCGAATTTTTTTTATCAACGAGCCGAGCCACGCGAGAACCACCGCTACCTTCCAGAGATCCATCGACGACTTCGCCAACACCGGGACCACGGCGTAACGCGACGAGAAGTTACGGAACCCGCACTCCACCTAGTCCTCGAAACTAATCCTAATCCACTTCTGCTCTGCACCAGTCATCGAAGTTGAGTGGGCGAGCAATAAATTTCTTTACAACTTACGAATGCATGCTGATTATCAATTTCTGCCACTGCATATAACAAAACTGTGTCAGTTAAATTATCATATATATATTCACGATCAACCTAGGTAATTATAGAAAGTATGCAGTCATATACAAATTGTAGGTGCATACAATCTAGTTATCAACCGTTTATTTGGTTGTAGGTACAAGATTGAATGTTGGTTACGTATATACCTGCGATGTCATCTCATTCTCTGAACTAGATAGCAGCAAATATATTTGGATGATATTTTTTGGGGAAAGACTACAATATACATTCTTTATTTGGGTGTGTATGATATGCACCTCCAAAATGTTATATGAATTGTAGAGAAAATGTTACGAATCGTATTGCTAAAAAGTTGCTAATCGAATAACAGTGACGAGATACACCAAAATGTTATGAATCATAATGAAAATGTTATGAATCGTACTGCTAAAGGTTATGAATTCTAGAACAAAAGTTACGAGACACACTAAAATGTTATGAATCATAATGAAAATGTTACGAATCGTACTACTAAAGGTTATGAATTCTAGAACAAAAGTTACGAAACACACTAAAATGTTATGAATAAACCATAAAATAGGTGCATATGACACACCCTTTTAAGGGGTGTGCATTGTAGACTTTCTCTATTTTTTGTTAGTACTATAGATCGAATACAGATGATTCGAGCCCCTGCTGAGTACAAATTCATGAGCAGAAACATGCACGCAATTCAGAGACAATTTTATTCTATCCCTGGACACTATTTGAACCTAATTAGCATTGGGACTCTTTGAACTCTGTCTCCTCTACGGGTAATATGCCAGATGTACAGCAAAAGAGTAGCAGCCAATCCCAAATGTTATTATCTAGTTTCAAACGGACTGATCGAAAAATGTCCAGTCCGGTTTATTTGTTTGTTTTTTCCTGATATATTTTGGTGATCGGAATTGTTTTTTTTTTTTAGAAATCATTTAAATAGAACAATAATTACATCAAAAATCATATTGATTAGATACTCATATGCTCTAGGAACACATTGTATATTGCTGAAAATTGAAAAATGAAGTTCAATAACATGTATCGGAACCCATTTTCCTCAACATAGACAAACAAATTTTGAAAAAGAGCGAGGATCGAGGAAGCCACAAATTTAACCTGTTGAACAACCTACAGAGACTTTGGTAAATTAAAATGTAGGAAGGACATTGTTAATTTGTCTTTTGATATTCAATATTCTACTCTGAAAAAAGAATATATGCATAAATCATACGTACACATGTTGACTAAAACATTGTATATTTTCAATTAGCTAATCTTGGGAATACGTGTTGACGGCCGGCATTCAAATTTTAGGGTAATTTCACCATCCTCCGGGCCCTTTGGGTTTCTTACAAATACACCGCACTCCCAACCTTTCAACTAGTTACACTGGTGTCCATCGAATGGGAGTAACATACAACAATTAGATTTGTGGATTTCTAGTTAATGAACTACAAAAAAAAAAAAAAAACTCTATGTAGCTTCCATTTTGCCCTTAAGTTCTCCCTCGAAATCCCTACCAACGCATTAATAAGGCTCCGTTTCGGAAACCTTCTTACAAAATAAGTACTTATTTTGCCACTTCTCTTTCAAAAATAAGAAGGGCCATTCCACAAATTCAAACAAAAAGTTCCTTTCACATTTTCAAACTCAAAAATAATGTAAATGAAAAAAAAATTCAATTTTTTTTGCACCATATTAAAGATCTCAATGAGATCTATCAAACAAGATCCATAGTGATGGGAAAATTATTGGCGTAAACACATGATTTTTGAGTTTGAAGTTGCCTTAAACAAAAAATAAGACTGTTGCTATGATAATGGGCGCCGGCGGAGGGAAATCGTACCGGCGGCCTCGCCGGGCCGTCTCCGGCCACCGGACGGCCGATCCGAGCCATCCAAAAATTCTAAAAGAAAAAAACCAAGAGGGCCAGCGCGGGAATCAACGGCATCCGAGGTGTGTAGGGTGCTTGATCCGAGCACCCCTTTTCCGTGTATATTGATCATATATACACGGAAAAGGGGTGCTCGGATCAAGCACCCTACACACCTCGGATGCCGTTGATTCCAGCGTTGGCCCCCTTGGTTTTTTTTTTGTATAATTTTTGGACGGCTCGGATCGGCCGTCTGGTGGCCGGAGACGGCCCGGCGAGGCCGCCGGTACGATTTCGTCTCCGGCGCCCATTGGTACCTATATAAATTCTGAAAAATAAGCACCTCCTTATTTTTTGGGGAACAAGACTTCTTATTCAACAAAAAATAAGTTCTTATTTGGTTTCTGGAACGCACCCTAAGGCTTTTTGACCAAATTGGTTGGAGAGTAATTTGAGTTGGTTGTAACTTTGACTTTCTGGGACCAAATTAAAGAAATCTATTTGCGTAAAGGTAAACTTAATAGGAGTATTTGTTTGCTCATCTTTTTATTTTGAGCCGTTCCAATGTATTTGCTTCATTTTGAAAATAGCAACCAAAACAAAGCAACCTTGCAAACTTTACCCCATAAAAAGTTTGGTTAGACTTAGAGTGCATAGGATTTCATTTATTTTTTAGGGCAATTGTGAAAATATCAACAATTGTAAGAGGACTCCATAAATAGTTGTAATGCCTTTTTTTTTTTTTTTTTGCCACAACGATAACAAGTAATATTATAGATCAAGAGAACAGAACATCAGGAGAAACTTAATCCCTAAACAAGGATCAAGAAATCAAAAGGAGGGGACTCCGTCCAAAGACTACACCCAACTCCAACTAAATCCTCAACTCCAAACAGGCGGAGCACAACAGAAAGTAACAGAATCACCCACGCAGGGATGAGAGAAGCCCCACAAACGGGGAGAAATCTGGGGACACCAAAGAAAAGAACCAAAAGGCCAAAAAGAAAAACCAACCCAAACCCAACTCTAACAGAAAACAAGACACCACTCCACAGAAATGCAGAGTAATATCGGTGCTGTCTGCAGACGCTCTACACCCCAGTGCCGAAATATGAGAAACACCAAAGGAGTCGAACCGACTCTGGATCAACGTGTCTTGCACCTTGTTAACGCCACATCGAGCTCCAAACAAAACCAGAGAACCCAAAAACATCTGCCTCGGCCCCAACCAAAGACCGCCGCAGCCTCACCACCATAGCCAGCACCAAACCCATCCACCACCACATGCATAGAAGGAACTGTGGGTTTGGAAAAAAAGTGGAAAGAACGAGTTTTGAATAACCAGAATAGAGGAGTTAGGAAGAATCTGTGCCCAAAAAAGCTCCAAATCAAAATATTGGGAGAGAAAAACCCCACGGGAAAAGAAATCCCTCCCCTCTTGCCTCCAAAAATGAGTGTAAAACCCATTGGGGAAGAGGGGAAGGAGGGAGTTGCCGTGGCTTTTGGGTTAACCTAACAGAGAGAAAAGTTCAGAGAGAGAAAAGGGACTCAATATAAAAGTTTACTAGAAATAGTTGTAATGCCTATAAAGAACAAACAAAATCAAAATGGAATGGAGGGAGTATTATGTAATGATCAGTAAAATCGTCTCCTTCATTACTACTCTAAAAATGCATAGATACCTACTACGGGCCAAGCACCTAGCTAGGAAGAAATGCAAAGAACGAGAGTTGTTAAAACTACCATATTGGAAGATTAATCGGACAAAACAACTGTGATAAACCACAGTATTGTTAGTTGTTTACTCTAACAATCGCGCCAAGATTCATTAAAGTTGGAGATCGCAACTTCACCGTGAAGTTGAGACCAGGGGCGCCGCCCCTCATTTGCTTGTTGGATCCTATGGAAACTTTCATTATTGGTATAACTGCGGTAGGAATTTTGATTTGCTATGATTTGAACCCGTTAGGGAAAACACTGAGCGTAGCCCATAGGTAAACCAAAGAAGAATATCATTACAATATGCATTTTTTAGATATGATTTTTGGTGGACAAAGAACAAGGGTGATAAGAGGAGATATGAAAATGGAGAAAATTTTAGATATGAAAATGGAGATTTGTGATTGGAGTGAGAATGAATCGTGAAAGTCTCTATATGCATTTTTTTAATAAAATTAAATAAAGATGAAAATAGATATTAGGGTTGGGTATCTATTTAGGTGATCACTTTGCATGGGAGATGCAAGGAAAAACACTGCCCCCAGCCCATAGGGAAAGAACGCGGTAATTTCCTTTCGTTTCCTTACACGTTGGCCTCATTTCCGAATGTCAAATAAGTACTTATTTTTTAAGAAGACAATTTTAAGCTAAAAAATGATAGGCTTATTGAAATTTAAAAATATGAAATATGAATCTTATTTGAAAAATGTCATTGAGATCTTTAATACGGTGCAAAAAATTTTAAAAATTATTTTTCATTTATATTATTTTTGAGTTTGAAAATGTGAAATAAGTACTTATTTTTAAGAAAGTGTTATGGAACGGAATTAGATGGTGTTCCGCTTTCTTAAAAAGAACTTTTTGAAAAAAGAAGGTAATTTCAAATTCAAATATAATGAAAATGACAAATATTTTTCAATTTTTTTTACACCCTTTAAAAGATCTTAATGACATCTATCAAATAAGATCCATATTGGTAGGAAAATTATTTGCGTAGACACATAATTTTTTAGTTTAAAATTGCCTTTTTTTTTCAAAAAGTTACTTTTCTACAAAAGCGTAACACCCCCATAGAGCTTGTTTGGATGCCACAATAGAAAGGGGTATTGTAATATACACCCTTTTAATACGTGAGCCCTCCTCTATGACATGGTTTGACAAGCCAATTACCGGGGGATATCTTAATACCCCCTAAGGCCATCCACAGTGGTATAATCAAAAAAGGATAACCAAAAGTTGACATATCAGATTTTGATTATTTACTTAAGAGGTTGCTAAGCTTAATAACGTTGAATTTCACAATGGTCACTTCTAGTCTATAACCAAAATAAGGGTCCACTACAATTTTACTCTCTCTCCCCCTCTGTTTCTGGCCATTCACTTCCCTTCCTTTTCATTTTTTTTTTTGCAAAAATATATCAATTCCCTCTCTTAATTTTGGGGAAAAATTGGTGACTTTCGTCCCTCCTATTATGAATATTTTTGAGGGAAAAAAATAGAAACGGAAAAGAAGGGTGAAATACCTTAATCCGGTGATAATGGGTTGAATTGTAGATGATCGAGAGATATGAGCTTCACGTTTTGAGGGAAAGAAAGAGAAATAGTATGTGGGTGAAGTGAAGAAGATATAGAGTAGGTAAAGAAGAGAAGAAAAAAAATACCAATTGAAACATGCGTGTATACAAATTTTGGAACTAGTTAACTTATGTGGTGTAGAGTCCACAAATTTTGATTATTGAAAAAAGTTGCTAGTTTTGGTTATCCAAAACCCAAAGTTTTATTATTTCTAAGAATGTTGCTAAGTTTGATTATATCATTGTGAGCTATCTTTTGCACAAATATTGTTAACTTTAAAAACAAATGGCATTTGATTATACTACTGTGGATGGCCTAATACTCCCTGAGGGGGGCTTACACATGGCTAGGGTGGGAGCCGGCAATGTGAAATCCCTCCTTATAATATCCCCTCTCTTTTCCATTCAACTACAAAACAACTTTATCCCCTTATTTTACATCTTATCCAAACCAAGTATTATTTAATTCCCTGTCACATCAATGTGGGTCCATCCTTCTTACATAATACCCTTTACTATCCAATCTCCCATTTTTACATAATACCTCCAAACCTATTACCTCATCCAAACGAGCCCTTAGGAGGATCCCATCAAGATGCTGCAGATGGATTGGGGATTCCTGCAGGACGGCCGGTACTGCAGGGCGTGTAAGGCGGTCGATCTACCATCCATTTTGGGATTGACGATTTAGATTTAATCTAAACTCCTATTGATTTGAGCTGTCCATTACCAAGATGGACAGTCTGAATGCGCCTTACAGAATCCCCAGATCCCCAACAAAAATGGTTTTCAAAACATTTTTAACAGCTACGCACATACATTATGTCTTACCTCATGAGAAGTTAGGATTCAAAATTTTGGAGAAAGTGATTTGTTGGCAACTACTCCCCATTACTACACACATCGAACGATAGCTATGCGCAACAGCTCATGTGACAATAAAGCTTTTCTTCTTCTCTATTTGTAACAAGGTATCTGGCGGTGGCGGACCCAGAAATTTGACATAGCGGGGGCACCAATATTTTTTGTAACCGTAATAGACGAGTTACAGTTAATCACATTTACTCCAAAATAATTTTAGCATTCATGATAAATTAACAATTTTAAAGTATATATATATTTTAATAATAGCTACTTGGACAAACTTGTGCATTTGCATTAAAACAACGTTATCACATGTTCATCATCTATTTTTCTATTACTAACTCTATTATTACAATTTTGGGACAAAAAGTATACAAATGCAATGTGGGGTAAACTCAAACTCATGAATAGTATTAAAAATAAGGTACACACAACTATTTTCAACTACCTTTTGGAAAAAAAAAAAAACCACACATTTTCTACTACTTTTTGGGAAATAGGCAAAAAAAACCTCCGGACTGCCTTTTGGAAAAGAAAAAAAAAACATACACAAAGCTCCACGAAACTGCATAGCTGAAAACTAGCAGGAAAAAGGTCTGCAGGTGTGCATGAGGTAAGTCTCGAACCTGGCACCTCTTGGTTAAAAGGTGAGCACTTTACCACTGCACCAACAAACAACTAACAGTTATTTACATGCATTCAACATAAAAAATATATATACAAAACAGCAAAAAAAATAAAAAATTTTAAAGGGCGTGGGGGCACGTGACCCCACGTGCCCTATGGTGGGTCCACCCCTGGTATTCGGTCTAGCTTACTCGTATTTCGACTAACCTTGGGAGCAAAGATAAAGCCAAGAGAGACAAGTGGTGCTGGCCATCGATCATAACCAGAGTCGGCCCCGATATTTGGATTGCCCAAATCTAACTCCAAGTTTGGTTGCCCACATATTATTAAGTCATAAAAATCCAAAAGAAAAAAAAAGTGTAAGTACAAAAAAAAAAATCAACGTTACATTGTGATTTGAGCTTGAATTACATAAAAAAATAAAAATAAAAATGTAACTTTGGTTATATTGTTTTATGATTACCACAATCTAATTTAAAGAAAACTTCTTATATTTCTTGAAGTAAAATAGTCAATTAAGTTATTGTACTTTAGCTTAATGATGTACTCATTTTCAATGTGCATAGTAAGCTTACGCACACGTTTGTGTAAAAAGCGTGTAACTTTGAACTATTACAGCATTGTGACTCTTTGCACTTTATGGACCCATTTCATTACTATATTAGTTCTGAAGATTGGATTATTAATCCCATGGGACTATTAATATTGTGTTTGGTAACTTAAAATGAGTTGGGATTATTTATCCTTAGGACTAGCAAGGTGGGTATTAGGAATACCCTGGGGAAGATGATATTTATAGTTCAATTTCAACTCATTTTTATTACCAATTCCTTCTATCAATTCAATCTCATCTTAAACAAACATGATATTTATAATCTCATCATCCAATCTCATTTCAAATAAACGTACTCATTACTAATCCCTTTTCATTACCAATCCTTTTAATTATTATCAATTCTAACCTTAATCTCATCTCTTTACGAATTCTACACATATATCACTGTTATCAAACGAGACCTATATAGTGAAAAATTACTCGGAGAATGTTATGGTCATGCCATTTGCTCCGACTTTTTGAATCTTTTGATCCTTTGGGAAATTCATAAGACCATCTATAAAAGCGGCTGTGATGGTCTAGGAGTTGCAGAGTTACCATTTGGAGTCTCTGGTTCAATTCAAAGAGGTCTGGGATTCGTACATGGTAACTAGTTGCAGAGTTATCATCTCTGTCTCTCGATCAATCCATTGTATCTTAGAGGTCTAGGATTCAAACCCAGATATTCAGAGAGAATTGCCAAATTTCGTTTTTTTTTTGCTCGGTTGGGTTTTGCAACAAATTCCAGGCGTTTTAATCTCTTGTTTCTTACTTTGATTTAGGCGAAATGTTCTCTCAATCCCGTGTGACTTTAGGTGAACTTGGTAACTGTGTGTCAATGGCTGCTCCTACGAACAGTGGAGAATCGGATATTGCCATTGGCCAAGTCGACGAGACGATCTATTTCAATTTCCCTCCATCGCCCCCATATTTCCCTCCCTTGTCGTTGCCGTGTTTCCCTCCATCGTCCCCATATTCCCCCCCCTTGTCGCCGCCGTGTTTCCCTCCGTCGCCCCCATATTTCCCTCCGTTCTCGTTGCCACAGAATTTTGGACCCTCGTCCAATTCGAAGGTCGTAAATCAACAACGGTCTAATCAATCCACAGAAAATCCACCACAAGATCTACTACGACTGTACGGGGATATCTCTGATACGGGCCCCACAACTTTCCCTCCATCGCAGCCACCACCACCTTTCCCACCCTCGTCTAATAAAATGGTTGTACATCCGCCAGAAAACCTACTACTGTACGAGGACGTCTCTAACACGTGCCTCCCAACTTTCCCTTCATCCCCAACACCGCCTTTTCCACCCTTGTCCAATTCCATGTTTGTATATCCACGGTCTGAACAATCCATGGGACGGCCGCCACAAAATCTACAGTATGAGGACATCGTTGACACTTCGCGGAACTTGGACAAAGATTTGTTAACTGCAAAGCTGTTTGTTTGGTTCTTTGTCGATATTTTTTATGGGACCAACAGGCTCTACATAGGAGTGGGGCAGGGACATGCTCTTAATGGGACCAACAGGCTTTACATAGGAGTGGGGCAGGGACACGGCGGCAAATGGGTTGCCAAGATTCGTATCCAGCGGAAATTGGTCAGTGTCGGCCGATTTAACTGCCCCGAGGATGCCGCCATTGCGCGTGATCTATTGGCATTCAAGTTGACGGGAGACAAGGCTCGGCTCAATTTCCCTGAACACTTGGAAGTTATAAAAAGAAAAGCGGAAATTCTGCAGCAGTTGCCGCCGGCAGCTCTTGAAGAGAACCCAGATGAGGATTCTGACGAAGATGAAGATGAGGATTCTGACAGTGTTGAAATGGAACAGGATGTAGTCACGGAAAATCAACTACAAAATCTACGGCAGTCGGGCAAGCCAGTGGTTATAGGTTTAACGTCTGACAATTTTAAGGAAAATTCACCAGAAAATCAACAGCACGAGCACATCATTGGTGCTACGGGGCACTTCTGGGGAAAGTCGGCGTTGTGCAAGAAGGCACTTCTGTACATGAACGATGCGTTCAATTTTATGTCAAGGGAGGAACTTATGACGATACTCATGTCGGAAGACTCGGTACTGAACGGCTTCCTCCTCATAGAAATGCAGCGGCGAGACAGCAGCAAATGGGAGAGCAAGATTCGTCTCGGATGGAACTGGCTCAGTATCGGCACCTTCGACGCCGTTGTCTTAGCGAGTGAAGGAGCCATATTCGAGTTGAGAGAAGACAAGGCTCGGCTCGGTTCCCCCAAACTCTTCCTAATTTTTCGCCCCTGCCCCAGCCACTGCCATTGCCACTGCCCTACAATTCTGATTCTGCGGCAGTTGCTGCCGACTGCTCAACGAGAGACCCCGGATAAGTATTTTGGCATTGAAATTGTGGGTGAGGGAACAGGGAGCCCTTGCCACTGTACGAAAATTCCGCGGCTGCTGCAGTTGCCGCCAACAGCTCAACGAGACACCCCATATGAGTATTTTGGCATTGAAATTGGGGGTGGGGGGACAGGGGAGAGTGTAATGGAAGAGGCTCACTTGAATTTTAGGAGTTCGACGAAAGAGAAAAAGAAGGGAAAGAACCCAGGAGGGAATCAGAGAGGAAAAAAGAAAACTCCTGGATTTAGGATTGCAATTACTTTGGAAGATATCTTACAGATCAAGGAAATGCGTCTTAAAGATGCTGCAGAGCATCTCAATGGTACGCATGAATAAACTTCTTCAACAAATGAAATTCTCAATTTCGTTGGTACTATCTTTGATTTTTATTTCAAACTGCATAGACTTTTCTCTCAAAAACTCCACCAAAACATTTCTTCTTATTTTTTAATGGAAAAAAAAAAGTTTTATTAATCTCTGAAATTTTTATAAAGAACTCCACCAAAACTCTTTTGAGTCCATCTTGCTCCAAACGTTCTCTTTATGGGAGCATCAAAATGGAGACCTCAATTTCAGTTTTCATCTTTGAAGACTCAACTCAAAATGGATGCATTAGTAACTTCATGCATGGGAGCACTAATTAAAGTATGCTCAATTCATAGACGACAAATGCTGAATTTAGTAATTTTTGGTGACTTTTAACTGAATTTGTTTTTTAAAAATAGGGTTTTGTATTGAGCATCTGATGCTTTTGGTAAGTGGTATAAATGACTCATACGTATGATATATATAAACTTAAAAGGTAACCGTTGTTCAAAAATGAAACCGAATCATAGTCAAATGGTTTGGATTGGTCCGATTTGCCGTTTTCATGGATAGTTTAGGTTCTTGAAACATTCTATTCACACAAATTGGTTTGGTTTTTAGTTTATCAAAAAGCCAAACTAATACGGCCCATGTTCACCCCTGAAAATGGAGATGTGAATCTCCATATATGTTCCTGTCAAAATAAAAAACAATCTCCATTCATGTGAGAACTGTGTATAACCTAGTCCGTTCATCTAATCAATCAAAAAAAAAATAGTTATCATTAAAACAGAACAGTAATTACTTTGAAAATTATAACAATAGCCCATATACATTCAAGAAGGGAATTTGGTTTTCGAAAATAAAGGATTGAGACTATAATCGTAGTTTCCTCCGATTAATTAAACCTATAAACCCTTTTAAGTTTCTGTCATGCTCTGTATGGGAGCTCGCAATCGAAGACCTCAATTTTAGATGCTATATTTGGAGAGACACAAAAATATACGAAAAGAAGAAGAAGAAAGGAAGTGCATAAAACCCTACGTACAAAAGAATTGAGAATTGCGGTTACATAGTCACTGTGAATTTGTTGATATGCTCTGAATGCAATTCTATTTTACTCGAACATATTTTTTGTGGCTCTCAAAATTGGAAATGTGGGTTGGAGTTGCTTCGGTAGAAAAATATTGAGTTGCTTTTCAATTCTTCCTTATTGTAGTTAGCATCACTAGATTGAAGAGTATTTGTCGGGAGTACGGAATCTCCAGATGGCCTCCTCGCAACGAACGCAAACTTAGCAGGCAATCTCTCCTCAATGAAACTCATATGGTTGTCGATCAGGAAGGAATCCCACAGTTGACTTCTCATTCTAATCAAGTCTTGCCGGCTACTATTGACACAAATAGTGTCGTTGAAAAGGAAATTCTGCTACCGCAGCTTTTCCCTATAGCTCAACTAAAGAACCCTGATGTGTGTTTTGACAATGATGAAACTGAGGGAATTGGAATTGGGGTTGAGGGAATAATGGAGGGTGTAATGGAAGAAGCTCAGTTGAACTCTGGGCGTTCGCGAAAAGGGAAATGGAAGGAAAAGAGCCTAGGAGGAGATAGAGGTCACGACAAAACTATTGGGGTTAGAATTTCAATTCCAAAGGAAGATATCTTGGAAACTAAGGGGATGCGTCTTATAGATGCTGCAAAGTATCTCGAAGGTACGCATAAATACAATTCTTCAACAAATGAAAATCTCAATCTTGTTGGTAAGAGGAGTGCTAGGTACAAAGAAAATTGGCAAAAAAAAAGACCCTTAAAGTGTACATGAACGGCCCAGATTCACTGTGCAGTGCATCTGAGCCATTCATGTACACTTTAAGGGTCTTTTCTTTGTCTATTTTCTTTGCACGTAGCATTTCTCTGTTGGTAATATCTTGCTTGTTGTTTCCAACTAGATAAGAGTTTTTCTCAAAAACTCCACCAAAACATTTCAGACTCTCTCTCTCTCTCTCTCTCTCTCTCTCTCTCTCTCCAACCATGCTCTATACGAGAGCATCAAAATGAAAACCTTGATTTCAGTTTCCATATTTGAAGACTCAACTCAAAAATGGATCGATACATTCATTTTTAAAAATATGCTCAATTCCTAGAGAACGTATGCTGAATTTTAGTAGTAATTTTTGGTGGCTTTTAGTGGAGCTCTTTTTAAAAGGGTTTTGTGTTGAGCATCTGATGCAATTTGTAAGTGGTATAAATTACTTGTACGTGTGATATCTAAACTTAAAGGTAATAGTGGTTAAAAACTAGAACTGAATCATAGTCAACTGGTTTGAATTCGTCCGGTTCATTGTTTTCATGGACAGTATGATTCTTGAAACATTCAATCCGCACGACTTGGTTTGATTTTTAGTTCAACACAAAACCGAACTAATATGAGCCCCATGTCAAAACCAACTATTCGAGCCTTGTTCACCCCTAAAAATGGATATTAATTAAATCTCCATGTATGTGAGAAATGTGTATAACCTAGTCGATGTACATCTAATCTATAAAAACAAAAGTACGTGCCATTGGCACCTACTTTATTCTTACTTTTTGGATCTATATTAATTCCTTTTTGGATCTAGTGTAGTAATTAATTACTTTGAAAATCATATTAATATCCCATATACCTTCAAGAAATTTTGAAGTCTGCAAAAATGGGGATGTAGAGTGAAGTTTCTCAGTAGAAGAATTTTGAGCTTTTGGCTTCCTCATTTTTGCAGTTAGCAAATCCACACTGAAGCGGGCTTGTCGACAGTATGATATCCCCAGATGGCCACCTCGCGGGGAACACAATCCTATTAGTCAGTCTCACCCCAATGAATCTCCCACGGTTGTTGATAAAGACCCAATCCCACAACTGAATTCTGATCATATGCTTCTGCCTTCTAATCAAGTCTCAGCTACTATTGGCACAAAAAGTGTGACTGTGAAGGCAAGATTTGGTACAACTACGATGAAGTTTCAGCTGTCTTGGCCATGGGGAGTGGCAGAGCTAAAAGAACAAGTGAAAAAGAGGCTGGGGCACGAGGCTGAAAATTATCACATTAACTACAAAGATGAGGACAATGAGTATATTATGATAGGTTGCGATGAGGATTTACAGGATCACATCTCCCGTTCTAACCTACTGGGCACAAATTTGATTGAGATATTTCTTCAGCCAAAGTAGATGATGAATCTCGCATTGACCAACTTATTTTTCTTCGCCTGTATTAAGCGTGTAGTATTTACCCCTCGTATTCGCTTTCCACTGTATCAAGTGTTTAGTTTTCCAGATTTATTGGATATGAGAAGTGCATCTAGACAATACCTTGGTTTTTGAGTTGCTTTTAAATTTAGTGCTTCGAAAGGTATGTTGTAGGCTGTGTTCTCCGATTATGGCTTTTGAATTTTTCCAGTTTTGTTTGTGATGAAGACCGACAACGGAGAAAGGGAGAAGGAACAACAACACTAGAGATGCTTTGTCTTGTAATAGTTATCCACACTCACATAGTTCATGGATTCCATTGAAACGCGTCATGTGCGATCAAAATGTTATGTGAGCATGGAGCATTTACGACCCTGTTCGAGTGGGAAAGCACGCACTGACATTAGGACCACTAACCACAACCTAATAAGAAGAAGGTAAACAAAACTCAGCTCAAAAACTCAAACCAATAACTAATACAAATCTCTGACAAAAACTTCACTCCATGGAACTGAATTTAACTATCCAGATGCTAGAAAATTACGGACCACCTTAATTTGTCTGATTCTAGTTCTAGGTCGGCGAAACATTTTTTAATTTCTTCTACCATGTCTATATCATTGTAAGAAGGAATCATGTCGTACCATTCTACACGAAAAGTCAGCTTTCTAATATGTATCTGAAATCAACTATGGAGTAATAAACTATCTGGTTTCATTCATTACCCCTTGTACCATGAGACGACAACAGACGGGTGATCCTTGTGCCAATCATTGTTAATTAGAGCTGGTATGTAGCTCCTTCCCTACTTGTTAGGGTTGGATTGAACGTGGCTAAGTGACAAAACCATGTTTGAGAAGATGGGGGTGCCTCATCATTCTCATCAGAAGCTGTTGGGCTTGCGGATGATCCAGTTGTACTTTAGGTCAATTTTTTCGAGGTGGCACATTTGGAAGCTGGGAACCACATCCTTTTATGGGTGTGTCCTACATAATTTCCCTTCAAACTATTTCTCCTCAAATAATTGAAGTTACCGGAGGAAATGTGGAGAGACTGGGATTCTTCGTGAGTGGATGTAATCAAATGGGGCGAAATGAAAGTTAACATGGTTCTAGTTTTGAAGTGTGAGTGGATCAAACTTGGATCATGACTATATCTGCACAAACCAGTACAATTTTTAAAATTTTCTTACTTCTTTTTTGGTCTGATAAGGTGATCTTTTGATCAGTTGTTTAAAGTTGGAATTGTAAGAGAGTGAAGCGCTTGTCTAGCAATCTTGTGGATCCCTTCAAGCTGGAGAATATGGTATATTCCTACCCCTGATTCCACCCATTCCACCATCTCTCAACCTTTAAAATGTGTGCAAAATTGGGGTTGAAATTCTGCGAATGTCCCCATCCTATATCCTTAAACTGCAAGCTAGGGTTCGGTTCGTATATATTTTTTGTTCTAACTACTTTTGCTTGGTTCGTGGGGGATGGCTATTTCTGGTCATAGTTCTCTGTGCAACAGCTATTCATTCTACTCGGGAAAGGGCTTTTCAGCTTGATAGTTCTCAGTTAGCGAAGCCTCACATCTGTTGCGCTTTGACTTACTTGACTTTAAGAAGTAGCAAAGTTACGATCTTTCAAGACAATATGCCAATTTATAGCTTTATCGTCTTCAAATGAAGTTTTATCGTCTGACGTTCTAATTCTTCTATAGCCGGAGGCTAGTGAACACAAGAACCGAAGGGGGCGAGGGCCTTCTACTGTCTCTTACCATCTAGGTCCATGACCAATCCAATGGTCTATGTGAAGCAGGTAAAGGAGAGCGGGTATATCAAGGGTGGTAAAGACGACTGTTGATCCGGTCCAACGAGTAATCCGGTCATCCCTACCTATTACTTTGCCTTTGGACATGCATAAGTATATAACTTTTATGATACTACTATATAGTATATGTATACAAGGTGAATTGGGGTTCCAGCTATCCTCTTCTTGTCGAGGCCTTAACTTCAAGTGCAACTACAAATGTGTTAAGCTTTGTACGAATTTTCCTTTAGATGATTCCAGTCGCTAAGCTAAGGAAGGACTCAAGTCGTAAAGTGTACCTATGGCTTGACCCTGCTGCTAATGACGAAACTCCTCTTCAGTCTCAATCGAGACCATAATGGCAGGATGGAGCTGATGAGAGTGTTGTATCAACAGTAGCGGAAGACAAGGGCAAACGGTTATGCCGTTAAGATCAGTTGCACATTCTGTTACGTTTTGTTACACCTTAGTTAAACTCAGTTAACTTGCTAATAGTAGTATGAGCTGTCATTAAGTTGTTGCTAGTAAATGACAGCTGTAATGGTTAGGTTAGTTACAAGTTAATCTCACATTCTTGTATAAATACAGTGCTTGTGTAATCAGTTACGATTGAATGAGAAAGATTTCAATTCCTTTTCATGGTATCAGAGCTCTATAACTCTGACGAGTAACGATCCTTGCTCACCCATGGCAGATACAAGCTTGTCTTTTTCTACCTCTTCTTCTTCTTACATCATTCCTGAAAACCTGAAACTTTTGATCTCCAATCTCAGTTCTCTCATCATGGTGAAGCTGGATGCTACGAATTACAACATCTGGAAGAACCAAGTTCAGAATATCTTGCAAGCCGCCTATCTCTTTGGCTATCTTGATGGATCAATCGTCTGTCCTCTTCCGATTGTCAAAGACGCTGACTGAAAAGACATCGCTAATCTTGAGTTTATGAAATGGAAGATTATTGATTCACATCTTCTCAGTTGTCTCACTGCAACCCTAACTACACCAGTTTTCTCGCTGGTTATTGATCTCACGAGTGCACGCGAGGTATGGATTTCTCTTGAGAAACGCTTTACTACTCTCTCGCGTTCACATATTCACCAATTGAAAGATCGATTAAGTACCGTTGATAAGGGCACAAAATCTGTGGAAGATTATCTCAAACAAATCAGAGACCTGGCTGATCAATTAGCCATGGCCTCTTGCCCAATTCATGATGAAGATCTGGTTTTTCACATTTTGCATGGCTTACCTGGGGCTTATGATGCTTTTAAAACCTCTATTCGAACCAGATCTGCACCTATTTCAGTTGATGAATTGACTTCTTTGTTGTGTTCCGAGGCTATTCATATTGATTCTCATTCCAAAGCCTCTGGTCATACTAGTGATTTAAGTGTTGCCTTTTCTGCCGTTACTTTTGGAAATAAACACCCTGGATCTTCATTCTCTGGTTCTCGAGGTTCATCTTCTACGTTTAGAGGGAGATTTTATTCTAGACCTGTATATAGAGGAGGCCGATTTGGTGATCGCAGAGGCAATTGAGGTGGATTTGGTCACAATACCTTCAGAGATTCTCGAACTTTTGGTGTGTCAGGGGATTCTCGAGGTCTTTCTTCTACCAATGGGAGCACACTTGTGTGTCAAATCTGTGACAAACTGGGGCATACTGCTCGCTATTGTTGGTATCGAATGGACTCTACTTATCAACCAGCTTCTTCTGCTCCATCACCTACCAAAGCTTTTGTTGCCTCATCTTCTTCTCCACCGTTTGCTGATTGGTATCTAGACTCCGCTGCTACGCATCATCTCACTAATGATTTGGCCAATATGCATTTCTACCAACCGTATCATGGCAGGGAACAAGTCATGGTTGGCAATGGTGCTGCCATACCTATTCAACACTTTGGTAAAGGTCTCTTACGTACACCAACTCATTCCTTTCATCTTAATCATGTTTATCATGTTCCTTCCTTGTCAACCAATTTAGTCTCAGTTCAACAACTGGCTAGGGATAATAATTGTACTGTTACATTTAATGAGTCATCCTTTCTTGTTCAGGACAAGAGAACGAAGAAAGTCCTGTCTAAAGGTCACAATCACCATGGCCTATATCAGTTTTCTTCTTCTCCTGGTTCCCTTCCCTCTCCGAGTCATGCTCTTCTCAGCACACCTGTTCCAGTCTCTGCTTGGCATAGCCAACTTGGACATCCTTCTCCACTCAAGTTTCAGCACTTAGCTAAGCATTTAAAGCTGTCTCCTAGTAATAAGTGTACATCCCTTAACTGTATGCATTGTGCTGTCTGTAAGAGTCATTGTTTGCCTTTTACTTTGTCTAACTCTACTGTTAATAAACCATTGTCTCTTATCCATAGTGATTTGTGGGGGCCTTTTCACTTGTCTCCTTCTGGCTATTCCTATTATGTGTTGTTCATTGATGATTTTAGTAGATTTACGTGGATTTATCCTCTAAAGCATAAACATTGTAGACACCCTATTCTGGACTGTCCAGATTAGTTTACTTACGGTATTTATTTCCCCGATAATGAAACGGATCAAGAACACCCCGGAAATGTAGTGTGTTTGAGTTTTGAGCATTCCAAAAACCCTTTCAAACTCTCTAAACCAGAACCAAAAGGCCTCAACAAAACCCTTCTTGCTTACGCCAAGACTGTCCTGGCGTGCGCTGGTTCTCTGCCACGTGTCAGTCATCGGTCAACTTTGACCTTTGACCGGGTTTGACCTTGCGTACGCCAGGTATATAGTGGCGTACGCCAAGTCAAACCTTGGTCAAACTTGTATTTTTCAGCATGCAAAAGCCATGGGTAGGGGTCTACAATACATGGGAACCTTCCAATCCATTGAAAAATCAATCCCGGCCGGGGGGACATTTCTTACACAAATCCCATCATCATATTCCCTCTCATCCAATGAGAGTAGAGACTTCAGGGCTAAGGCTCCAGTCACTTTGACTGGCCTTAACCCGTCTCTCTCCCTCTCCCCCTATATATACCCCCTCCATTGGTCTTTCAAAGGGTTGGCTCCAAGTTTCAAGTCTATGTTCTTTCTCTCTTCTTAGTTTTCTTTCTTGCTCTTCTTTCATCCATTGAAAGAGCAAACAAGAGACCCCTCCATACACCTCTTGCAGTCAAACATCCACCCACATTCTCCTTTCAAAGCCAAGTTCAAAGCTCAAACATCTTTCAAATCCAAAAGCCAAAGGTATACATCTTTGTACTGCTTTCTGTTCTGATCCCTGAGGGGAGCTAACAGGGTCAAGTCTGGTAATCAATACCAGTCCTGGCCCTAAAGCTATCAAAGTTTCAAAAACAAAAAAAAATCGTTTCTAACTAGAATCGGCGTGCGCCGGTCATAGGCCCGCGTACGCCGGTCCGTGGCGGTACGTACAGTTTTAAAATTTGATCTGTCTGGGATCTGTCTGGACCCTGTGTACGCCACTAAAAAGGTGGTGTACCGCAGGTCCGAGCCCTCCGAAACTGGCGTACTCCAGTTGTGAAATGGGGTCTAGATCTTTGTTTCATGCTTTATTTCTTGTCCATTCATCACCTTATTGCATGCTAAAAACCAATTTCCAGCTTTCTGTATTTAGAACTGTATAGGTGTAGCATTTCAATACTTGTTTTCTTTTGCTTTGAAAGGCCCCTGGGATCTTTCTGGTCATGTTCCAGAGCTCAGATGATGTAAAACCAAGCACTGGACAAGAGGTACAACTGGCGTACGGCCTTTCATGAGTGGCGTACGGCAACCATACCAAGGTCCAGTGGCTGGCCCTTGCATCATAGCTCAATCCTGGCCTCTTGTTATCTCCCCACTCTGTTTATGGGGTTCCAGTCTATTTTCATGGCTTTAAGCCATTTCAGCTGTCTGTAATCTGTAAATATGATCATATTATAAACTGCGTGGTTTGTCCTGGGTGTGCACTGGTCCATTCCAGAGCCCAGAGGGTTGAGAACAAAGGCTGTGAGTGACAAAAGGTGGTGTAGGCCAGCTTCTTGGTGGCGTGCGCAGGGTATGGTGGCATGCAGAGACTCGGCCACTGCATGCCAGTATGTTGCCTGCTCACGCACCTGAGAGACAGCATACACCATTCTGCTCAAGCTGCTCTCAGTGCTTGTTTTCAATCATATTCATTCTATCGATTTAAGCAAATCATTATTCATAAACATTTTTGTCACATAACCGCAAACTGTTACAGTTTAAATCCCCATTATCTGTTCCCCCGCCCTAACTGGCTAAAAAAAGTGATCTAATGAGAGAAAAATGCAAAAGTTTTACAAAATGCCTGAGTAGAGACCGATCTCCGGATTGGGCGAGAGGGGTGCCATAAAACCCTTCTCCTCTCGTAACCTGGCTCCCGAACCTCAGATATCGAAGGTGACGACGGACCAGTCTACGCCTTTTCAAATCAAACAAACGTAGCAAGCGTTCTCGAGTTCGGTTCCTTGGGTGCCTCACCGCTAAAACCCGAGTGGCGACTCTGAATCGAAGCGTTTCGCCGCGATATTTTCAAACAGGGCCGCTCCCAATGAATTTCACAACCTAAATCCGGGATTTTGGGCCGCGTGCCCACAAACATGAGGTGTTTTCTAAGTTTCTTACGTTCAAAGCATACGCGGAAAAACAGTTTGCTTCTTCTCTTCACGTATTTAGAATTGATGGTGGTGGGGAATACATTAGTAATCAATTTTCGGATTACTTGGACCAACATGGTATTGTGCATCAACTATCCTGTCCATATACCCAATCTCAAAATGGTGTTGCTGAGAGGAAACATAGGCATCTTGTAGAGACTGCCATTGCTATTTTGCATCAGTCCTCTTTACCTTTACAATATTGGTTTGATGCTTTTGCCACTTCTGTTTTTCTCATTAATAGAATGCCTAGTTCCTCTATTCAAAATAAAGTCCCTTTTGAAGTTTTGCTCCATTCTCTTCCAGATTATTCTTTCTTTAAAGTATTTGGTTGTCAATGCTTTCCATGGCTAAAGCCCTATACTCACCATAAACTTCAACCAAGATCCGTTCCTTGTGTCTTTCTTGGTTACCATCCATCCTATAAAGGGTACAGGTGTCTTGATGTGTCCACTGGAAGAGTATACATTTCTAGACATGTCTTATTTCATGAAACAGTCTTTCCTTTTGTCACCACTGCTTCTTCAGCTTCTTCAGAATCCTCCTCTGCACCTTCTCTCACACAGTTACATAACTTTTTCTGGCCTTCTAGTTCTGTTCACACTACTTCCTTTGTTCCGGTTACTCTCTCTCGTTCAGCTTCTACTCCTCCTAGTTCTGCATCTCACTCTAGTCCTAGTTCCACTCCCCCTCATGATGCCACAACAATTTCTTCTTCTAGTTCTCATCATACTTCTTCTTTATCTCCTACAGTTTCTTCTTCTCCTGGTCCTAGTGTTTCAGTCCCTATTCAGTCCTTGGAAATTCTTTTACCACCTGTTCCACGTCTTCCACCACCACGTTTACCTCATCCCATGGTAACTCGATCTAAAACTAAGGGCATCTTATCCAATCCACATTGTTTTTCTGCTCACATTGTCTCTTCTGACCTTATTGAACCTCTTACTCATCACGAAGCCTTTCAGACTCCTGCCTGGACACAGGCTATGCAGGAAGAACACAATGCTCTTCATAATCAGCATACTTGGTCTTTGGTTCCTCTTCCTTCGGGAAAACATGCTATTGGTTGTAAGTGGGTGTTTAAACTCAAACGTAACTTCGATGGCAGCGTAGCAAGGCATAAGGCCATATTAGTTGCCAAAGGCTATTTGCAAGAAGAAGGAGTTGATTTTCAGGATTTTTTTAGTCCTGTGGCCAAACAGCCAACCATTCGGATTCTGTTATGTTTGGCTCTCCATTTTAACTGGCCTCTTAAGCAACTGGACATTTCTAATGCCTTCCTTCATGGTAAGTTAGAAGAAGAGGTCTATATGACACAGCCACCAGGGTTTGTTGACTCTAATCACCCAAATCATGTGTGTAGACTTCACAAAGCTTTATATGGGCTTAAGCAAGCTCCAAGAGCTTGGTATTCTACTTTCTCAGCCTTTCTTCTACAGCATGGTTTTGTTAACAGTCATTGTGATAACTCTTTGTTTATCTATCGATTTGCTTCTGTCATTACCATCCTTTTAGTCTATGTTGATGATATAGTTCTTACTGGCAATTCAACAAGTCACCTTCAACAACTTGTTGCTCAAATGCACTCAGTTTTTTCAATGAGAGAGCTTGTGAGTTTGTTTTATTATCTGGGAATTTCTGTTCAACCTTGTGCCAAGGGATACTTTATTTCTCAGCCCAAATATGCTAGGGAAATTTTGCAGAAAGCCGGACTTGCTGATTGTAAACCTTGCTTATCTCCCTCTGTGATTAAGACTTCTGGCTCCACTGGTGGTTCTGCTCCTTTAGCTTACCCAGCTTTGTTTAGAAGCATTGTTGGTGCTCTTCAATATCTGACCATTACAAGGCCAGACCTTGCTTTTTCTGTGAATCAAGCCTGCCAACATATGCATTCTCCCACTGTTGGGGCTTTTGCTGCTGTCAAACGTTTGCTTAGGTACCTGAAGGGTACTCTGGATCATGGCTTGGTCTATCAGTCCTCTTCTTTTATGCTCCAAGCATTTTCAGATTCTGATTGGGCTTGGGATTGTTATGATCGTAAGTCTTCATCTGGATATTGTGTTTTTCTTGGTGACAACCTTATCTCCTGGTCTGCTAAAAAGCAAACTACCGTTTCCCGCTCTTCTACTGAAGCTGAGTATCGGTCCTTAGCTCATACCGCTGCTGAACTAAGTTGGCTTCAAATGGTTCTTCGTGATCTGCATATTTCTGTTCCTCAAACTCCTATTCTGTGGTGTGATAACACTTCTGCCATAGCTCTTGCTACCAATCCTGTATTTCATGCCCGGTCCAAACACATTGAGGTGTATTGCCACTATGTTCGTGACAGGGTCGCCGCTAAGGCTATTTCCTTCAGTATGTGCCTACTTCAGATCGATCAACTTGCTGATGCCTTCACCAAGGCTTTACCTATTTCTCGCTTTCAGTATCTCAAAGCCAAACTCCTGGTGATTCCATCTCCCATTCGTTTGAGGGGGGATGATGAGAGTGTTGTATCAACAGTAGCGGAAGACAAGGGCAAACGGTTATGCTGTTCAGATCAGTTGCACATTCTGTTACGTTCTGTTACACCTTAGTTAAACTCAGTTAACTAGCTAATAGTAGTATGAGTTGTCATTAAGTTGTTGCTAGTAAATGACGGCTGTAATGGTTAGGTTAGTTACAAGTTAATCTCACATTCTTGTATAAATACAGTACTTGTGTAATCAGTTACGATTGAATGAGAAAGATTTCAATTCCTTTTCAGGAGCTTGCAGCCTTTATTATCATTATCACACTGACGGAACCTTTAATTCCTACCTCCAAATGGTTGGAGGCACCTGGGATCACCTCTAAATACATGAAAGGGCGATCCATCTATTTATTTGACCCTAGTTCACGAGAAAGAGTCCTAAGGATAGACCCCTTTGTTTTGCAGCTATGTTAGAATGAAATTCTTCTACTCCGCCAGGTGAGCCAGTCAGCGGGTTAGTAGGAAGGCGGGTGGGAGCGATCTACTGAAGTTGGTATCGGCTGAAGAACGATCATGAAGAAGCCCCTTCCACACTTTGTTTTATTTATCCCTTGCTACATTAGTTAGACAAAAAGCAATCGACTGGCCCATAAGAAGAGGACTGGCGCCCACGAGGAGGGGTAGATTGGGTTTGTTCTCACAGATCCACTCACTCATGTTCCCACAGAGTGCACTAACTACCAATGGCTACAGCTATTTACTATATATGGAAGGAATGAAATAAGAGGTTGTTTCAAGGGTTGCATTTTGGGTGCCTCTGCTCTGAGAGCTGTGATCATTGAAGAGGTCAGAGCATGCCTCTGTTCGTGGTGGAATTTGAAGCCTAACGCTGCTATAATATAGGCTTTTAGTTAGAACCTGGAATCTTAGTTCCAGGGTTCTTAGTTCTTTCTTTGTAAGTATAAAGTTGTTCGTTTCTAATTACCAAAAAAAAAAAAAAGTTGTTCGCTTCCTGTTGTGCTTCCCTCCCTAGCTAGTTAGCTGGGTATGGGTAAGCTTGATGTAATTGACTAGGAATTCCTATTGTCTTGGTTTGGTAGTAAAACTCTCTCTCTCTCTCTCTCTCTCTCTCTCTCTCTCTCTCTCGGTTTGGTAGTAAAACTCTCACTCTCTCTCTCTCTCTCTCTGCAGAAACCAGTACAAATTTCCTTACTTCCTTTTTTGGTCAGATAAGGAGACGTCTAGCAATCTTCTTTTTTTCGGTCAGTGGTTTTACGGTAGGATTTGTACCAGAGTGAGGGCATGTCTAGCAATCTTGTGGGTCCCTTCAAGCGACAGAATAAGGTATATGCCTAACCCCATTTTCACCATCTCTCGACTTCCAAAACGTGCGCGAAATTGGGGTTGAAATTCTGCTAGTGTTTGTTGTGGTGTGAATTCAAGTCAAGAAAATCGTTCTTCAGGCAAAAAGGACGACACAATTGTTTATTTACGAGGTTTCCTAGACACAGGAACCTAATGACATAGCAATGAAATACTAACTGATCAGGGCCCCTCAACGCAGTCCTCCGCATTTCAAGTTTCTGCCTGATTAGTCGAACCTGAAACGCAGCTGCTATGCTTGGTGAAACACGGAAACATGTGCATGTACACAATGTACCGATTTTTGAGTAGGCAGTGACAAATTCCGAATAATTGAGTGCTCTATTGTTGTATGAAAGAAAGATTTGCAGATGATTATATACGTTTGATAAGCCTCATTGCATACAAAGGGGATCTGGAAATTGCGAGTACCAATTGGGTTTGATTTTCATAATTAACGAAATTGCTACTACTAGAAACGTGTGTGCGTACATATATTTTTTTTTGAAGGCGAAAGGAATGTACATATTTAGGATGGTGGTGGAGGGATTGGATCCAGTCAATTTGCCCACCGACCGGTTCGGTCCGCTAGCTAGGTGGACGGCTTAGATTTAAAGGGGTATTTTAAAAAAAAATAAAAACAAAAAGACTCTCTTTAAATCTGGGCCGTCCAAAACACTTTTGGTAAGATATGGACCGAACTGATTGGTAAGAAATGGACGAGATCCGGCCCGGGTTGTGGATGGTGGAGTAGTGATTTTAATAAGGTTGTTTTTAATGGATTACTATATTGCTCATAACAGTTATTTTAATGGCATATTAAAAGTAATTATAAGAACTTGAATTTTGGACGACAGTTGTGGAAAATACTGTTGTCACGGAATTTCTTGAAATTGAAACGCTTTGCCCTTTATTTATTTGTAGAATATATAGATCTAGTGATTAAAAAAGTTTGAAAGAAAATATTGGATATGTGATAATGTTTGACGACCATGATTAAAAATATATTTAGTGCTACATGATCTAATCATTAAGAAATTTTAATGGAAAATATTTTGTATAGACGACCATGTTCAATGATCATGATTTAAAACTCATGTAATCTCATCCCCAATATATTCGGTTGTCTCTATTAAGTATTTATTTGAAAAATAAGTACTTATTCACTTAATGAAACGGAGCCTTATTGATATTTAAAGTGAATAGACAAATATAAAATACTTTCATATACCTGTTTTTTGACGCCAAATTACAACAAACATTGATGACAATGCCTTAAGTGTTATCTCCGCTTGCAATAGAAACACTACAAGCCAAGTCCGGAACACTCCCACACCTATTGCGCAGTATATAATTGCCAATTTATTCTAAGAGAACTGATAATGCCAAAATTGTAGTGCATAAAAGTCTTGTATGTTGTACAACATATAATGTTTTCATGCACTACAGTTTTGGTATCAACAAAAATAATTTTGACATTAGTAACACCCTATTCTTAATACATTATGTATACGAACTACAGTATAATTTTCAACTCCAATAAAGAAAAATATTTTATTTTTATTGAAAGTCGGGAATTGTTGAAACTTTTTAATAAAAATGAAATTGTTATCATCAATATCATTAATTGAGCGTTACAGAACTTATTATATATTATTACCATTAAGGAGAATTAATACAATTACCTCTATATATTGGTGTTTGTGGTAAGGTGGAGAACGTGAAACATAGAGGAAGAGAATTCTAGAGATTATATCCCAAATTGAATGAGAGCAAGTAAGTGCCTTGGGATAACCTTATATAGTACTATTTTCCTGTAGTTTTGGGCCGGGCTATTCGGTTCATGACTTGTTCAAATCTTTTGGTGATCATGGGCATCGGATGAGGAAAACTTAAGAGCGTTCGGATTGAATCTTATGGCTGGTATACTCTGGTTGTATGTATTTTCATGAGGGGAGGAATATTAATTAGGCTTAGGACATTTCCTTACATTACTCTCTATCTCACAGGTTAGTACTTTCACTTGTGATATTTTTCATGTTTATGTGTTTTGAAAAATGAAAAGTAGTCGCAGAATAGTAGTAGTAGAAAAGTGGGGTGATCCTCAATTAATTCTTTTCACACCAAATCCATCAATAAAAGGGGTGATATAAGGACCTATTTGTCGGATGGATAAGATTTTTGGTAGACAAAGAACAAGGGTATAGATCGAGATGTATATGTTATTAGGGGGATTAGCTAAGATGGAGGATTAACTTATACGGGGTTTATGTAGTACTCCCTCTTATTGATGGGTGGATAAGAGTGCATAATGTATGAATTTACTTAATTGCCCTCATTAAATAATTATGTTGGGAATACAAAAAAGATTTAAGGGTCAATATAGTCTTTCCCACACCCAAACTTATTCTAGGGTGGGGGTGGAATTAGCTAAGGGCCCAAGGGTCCCCCACCCCCCTATTAAACATAAGCTCTCCCCGTCGTTCCCCAGAACAAACACTATCTCCCTCCTTTATCTCCCTTCCTCTCTTAGAGCATCTTTAATGGGAGATGTCAAATCCTACGTGGACATGTTAACGGTAACATTTGACACCAAAATTCAATCCAACCCAACAGCCTTCTTTGATGCCAATTCCTACATGGATTTGAAGGGAATGACAAAGTTGCCAAAGTTGACAACCGCCATCCTCCATGCCAAATTTCAAAAAATGATCATTTGTATTTTGACATAAGGGTTGGAGAGGGATAATTTGATGTCAAATAAATAGAAATTGACATAAGGGTTGAAAAGGAAGGCTTTGATGTCAAATTGGAAATGCCAAAATGCCACGTCAGCCTTCAAAAAATGTTTGACATCTCCAATATGAAGCCATGGGTTAGAGATGCTCTTATCCCCTTCAAACACCCCAACAAACATGCCGAGGGTATAGGATTTTTTTTAATTATTATTTTTATATTTGTGTAAAGTGGGTGTAACTTTCTCATTAGTTATTCAAATTTCTTAAAATTATACCATTGAGAAGATATAGATGATTTCGTTAAAATAAGTCTTAAGACTAAAGAAATAAGTTTTTAAAGATAGTATATTTAGGATAAGTGGTTGGAGGGAAGATATTGGGGGAAATCTTAGGAGGGAATTTTAGATATGAAAATGGCAATTTGTGATTCGAGTGACAATGAACCGTGAAAGTCTCTATGTGCATTTTTTAAAATTACATAAAGATAAAAATAGAGATTTGGGTTTCTATTGAATATGACTTGTCTGTAGTCAAAATTGGACTACAGAGGTGCGATTTAAGTGATCGCAACTGTCGGATGAAGTTTTTAAGGGTCCAAAATTGTTTTCAATTTATGATCAGTAATAAATTCAATAAATCTGAACCATTGATTTTCAAGATGAACGGT
Source organism: Rhododendron simsii (assembly GCA_014282245.1). NCBI lineage: Eukaryota > Viridiplantae > Streptophyta > Magnoliopsida > Ericales > Ericaceae > Rhododendron > Rhododendron simsii. The sequence continues at coordinate 5,609,232 of CM024954.1, forward strand.
CCAAATAAAACAGCACGCCCTTCTCTGCAGTCAACTGCAGAGAAGCCGGGTTCTTCTCTATTTTAGTGACCGGCATTGGAGATGCTAGGAAAAATACTGCCTCATTCCCCTTAACTTTTTATGAAAGTTATTGTTTTATCTTTATTTAAAAAAAATTCGCATTTATTAATTTTGCGCCAATTAATTTTGGATTATTGATTAGTCTCTTGCCTAAAGCACGGGGTAATTTCCTTCGTTTCCTTGCACGCTAAGAAACTGTTTGAACTCAGCCTTTTTGGCTTGTTCTCATTTGCTCCGACTTTATGATCCTTTGGGAAATTCACGAGAGAGAAAATTTTCAGTGCCGGGAGGGCACGGTGCCACATGGTGTCGAGTACCATCTTAGCCATTTAAATGTATTTTGGATGATTCAGATCTATTTGGGTACATTTTTAGTATAAAATTATCAAAACGCCTCCTCAAGCCCAAACAAATTTGGACCGTTCAAAACACGTTTGGACGGCCAAGATGTGTTCGGCACCACGTGGCACTGTGCCCGCACGGCACTGAAGAATTTCTCCGAGAGTATATATAAAAGCGGCTGTAAACTTGTAAAGGGTCTAGAGTTTGTTCACTTTGTTGACTAGTGTACTACTCCGTACTTCCCCACCTGGAGTTTGTCGTTCGTTTCCTCATCAAAGCCGCTTTGGATTCAAACCCTATCATCATCTTTGTTTCTCTCTCTCTCTCTCGAGATCGATCCATTGATCATTTTAGAGGCCTATTAGGATTCTAACCCAGATTCAAAGAATTGGTTTCTCCCTGTTTTCCTCCCTTTCGGATCCAATTAGGATCTGCGTTGCCAAATTTTGCCCTTTCAGTTGGGTTTTGCAACAAATTCCAACTTTTTTAAATCTCTTCTTTCTTCTTTAGATTTGGGCCAAATATTCTCTCGACCTCGTGTTTTTATTCTTTTCTAATCTCTTGTTTCGTCTTTTGATTGGGGCCAAAACATATTCTCTCAAACCCTATTTGTCGGAATTGGTAACTGGGTCGATGGCTACGCCCAGTAATGGTGGAATATCGGACGAGGGTACCTAACATTTCGACGTGACATATTCGTCGGAATTGGTAAATGGGTCGATGGCTACGGCCAGTAGCGGTGGAATATCGGACGAGGCTACCGGACATTACGCCGTGACCTATTTGTCGGAATTGGTAAATGGGTCAATGGCTACGGCCAGTAACGGTAGAATATCGGACGAGGCTACCAAACATTTCGGCGGGACCTATTTGTCGGAATCGGTAAATGGGTCAATGGCTGCGCCTAGTAAGAGTGGAATATTGGACGAGGCTATCGAACATTTCGACGCGACCTATTTGTCGGAATTGGTAAATGGGTCAATGGCTGCGCCCAGTAACAGTGAAATATCGGACGAGGCTATCGAACATTTCGACGCGACCTATTTGTCGGAATTGGTAAATGGGTCAATGGCTGGGTCCAGTAACGGTGGAATATCGGACGAGGCTATCGAACATTTCGAAGTGACCCATTTGTCGGAATTGGTAACTGGGTCGATGGCTGCGCCCAGTAACAATGGAATATTGGATGAGGCTATTGAAGATTTCGACGAGACCATCTTCTTCAATTTCCCTCCATCGCCCTTGCATATCCGTACATTGTCACCACCACGGCCTGTTCTACCCCGTACATTGTCACCGCCACGGCCTGTTCTACCCTGTCCATTGTCACCGCCACGGCCTGTTCTACCCTCGTCCAATTCAGTGGTTAGCCAACCAATGGAAATTCCGCCACAAATAGAACAGCAGGAGGACATCCTTGGCCCGTACGGTTTTTTCCAGCGGCTGAAACAGCAGCCTCAGTGGATGATCTTGCTGCTGCAGCTGCTGGCGCCGATGCTGCTGCGGTTGCCACCAATGCTTCTGCAGGGGCTGCTGCAGGAGCTAGAGCAACAGGACGGGCTAAGCTTGGTACTGCAGCTGCTGCAAGTGCCGGAGCTGCATGGGCTAAGGCAGGTGCAGAAGCAGCAGAAGTGGATATTGTCGCTGCCGAACCACATGCAGGAGCCGCTGCTGCAGCAGTGGATGCTCTTGTTGTCGGATCTGACGCAGGGGACGCTGCAGCAGATCCTGCCGTCTTTGAGTGAGGCCACGGTAGATGATGAAGTTGGAATTGGGGGTGTGGGAACAGGGGGAGGTGAAAGGGAAAAGGGTGAAAAGGAAAAGGTTCAATTGAATTCTGGGTGGTTGGGAAAAAGGAAAAAGACAGCAAAAACTCCAGAAGGAGATAGAGGCAGCAAGAAAACTACTGGAGGTAGAATTGCAATTCCTTTGGAAGGCATCCCACAAACTAAGGGTGTGTGTATTAAGGATGCTGCAATGAACCTAAACGGTACGCATACATACAGGGTACCAAGAAATAAAAATCTCAATTCTGTTCTTTTTTTCTTACTAGATAAACTAGATGGGGGTACCCGTACCCAAACTCCAGCATAAGTCGAACTCTTTACCATTTCTGGAAATCGAACTCATGACCTTCATACAATGGGACAGCTTCACCACTGCGCCATATCCGCACTTCTTCACGTAGACAGACTCTTCTCATATAAACTTCAGACTCCGATCATGCTCTGTATGGGAGCTCGAATTCGGAGACCTCAATTTTAGTTTCTATATTGGTAGACCAAACACAAAACTACACACACACAAAAATGAGAAAGGAAGTGCACACAAACCCTGTGTGCATAAGGTCGCTACTGTTGAAAATGTGTTGACAATATTATTAGGAGATTGATACATTCTGCAAGGAAGATGGAGAAACTAAATCTTGACATTTTAGAAGGAAAGTTGAGTTTGAGAAATAAATAAACAACCCTTAGAAATGGAGAAGGAAAGTTGGTATTTCTGTTCTTTACTCCCCCTTGAGATTGCTTCCCCCAGGTGTTAGGCTCTGAATTTACCTGGTATAAGTGGGAAAGTGGCTATACGCAACCGTGAAATGAGTCACGGACTCGCCACAAAGTCATGGACACAGTCATTAACAAAGGGAAAAGGAAAAAAAATTTGAGAACTGTGGTTAGTGAACGTGAATGATGATATGCTCTGAATTCAATTTTTTTGTTGAACATTTTTTGTGGCTCTTGAAATTGGAAATGGGGGTTGTTGGTAGAAGGATGTTGATCTTTTGAATTCTTACATATTGCAGTTAGACGATCCACACAACTGAATCCTGATACTCTGCCTTCTGACCAAGCCTTAGCGGCTAATAATGACACCAATAGTGCTGTTGTAAAGGAAATTGTGCCACTTTTGTTTATGCCGACAGCTCAACAAGAGAACCTAGATGAGGATTTTGGCAATGGAGTTGAGGCAGTTGGAATGGGGAGTGAGCGAACAGGGGATAGGGAAACGGGAGATGGTCATTTAAACTCCAGGAATTTGGGAAAAGGAAGAAAATGACCCCAAGAGGAGAGAGAAGAAACAAGAAAACTACTGGAGTTAGAATTGAAATTCCTCTCGAAGATATCTTTCAGACTAAGGAAATGCTTCTTATAGATGCTGCAAAGGATCTCAAAGGTACGCATAAGTACACTTCTTCAAGAAATGAAAATCTTAATTTTGCTGGTAATATCTTTGCTTGTTATTTCAAACTAGATAGACTTTTCTTTAAAAAAAACTATAGCAAAACTTTACAGAGTCAAACATGCTCCAACCATGCTCTGTGTGGGAGCTTCAAGATGGAGACCTCAGTTTTAGGTTCCATAATTAAAGACCCAAAAAAAAAATGGATACATTAACTTTATGGGAACACTCTTTAGAAACATGCTCAAATACTGAACAACATTTCAAGGTCTATCTCTCTCCAACCATACTCTGTATGGGAGCATCAAAATGGAGACCTTGATTTCAGTTTCCATATTTGAAGGCTCAACTAAAAAATGGATACATTCATATTTAAAAATATGCTCAATTCATAGAGGACATATGCTGAATTTTAGTAATTTTTGGTGGCTTTTACTGGAGCTTGTTTTAAAAAGGGTTTTGTGTTGAGCATCTGATGCGATCGGTAAGTGGTATAAATAACTCATACATAGTGGTTCAAAACTGGAACCGAATCATAGTCAAATGGTTAGAATTGGTCTGATTCGTCATTTTTATGGATAATATGATTCTTGAAACATTCAATCTGCACAACTTGGTTTGGTTTTTAGTTCAGCACGAAACCAAACTAATACAAGCCATGTTCACCCCAGAAAGTGGATATTCAATCTCCATTGTATTTGAGAAATGTGTATAACCCTAGTCTATGTGCATCTAATCTATCAAAAAAAGTAAGTGCCATTCAAACAGTATAGCAATTACTTCCTTTTTGGATGTAGTATAGTAATTAATTACTTTGAAAATCATATTAATATCCCATATACCTTCAAGAAGGGATTTTCGAAAAGGAAAGATTGAATCTTTAAAAGGTAGAGACTACCAATAATACTAGATGTTGAAGTCTGCAAAATGTAGATGTAGGTTGGAGTTACTCCATAGAAGCATTTTGAGCTTCTCGCTTCCTATTTTTTGCAGTTAGCTGATCTACGTTCAAGCGAGCCTGTCGGGAGTATGGTATCGAGAGATGGCCACCTCGCAAGGAACGCGAGCTTATCAGCCAATCCCACCCCAACGAATCGGTTGTTGATCAAGAGCGAATCCCACTGTCGAATTCTGATACGCTGCTGCCTTCTGCTCAACTCTCGGCTACAATTGCTACAAATATTGTGACTATAATGGCAAGGTATGGAGAAGTAAGAATAAAGTTTCAGCTGTCTTGGCCTTGGCGAAAGGTAGAGTTGGAGCAACAAGTGAAAAAGAGGCTGCCACTTGAGGCTGGAACTTATTATATCAAATACAAAGATGAGGACGATGGCTTGACTTTAATAGCTTGCGATGAGGATATAGAGGATTATATCTCCAGTTCTAGCCGGCTGGGCACCCATTCGATTGAGGTATTTCTTGAGCCCAAAGTTGCTCATGAGTTTCGCGTTAACGAACTTTAATCTCGGTACTTAAGCACTTACCCCTCTGAATAGTTTACTGTAGAAGTTATTGGTTGTACAGTCCAGATCTATTGCACAGGAGAAGTGCATTTAGAAATTCTACAATAGTTTATCGTATCAAAATTTAGTGCTTCAGCACTTACCCCTCTGAATAGTTTACTGTAGAAGTTGTTGGTTGTACAGTCCAGATCTATTGCACAGGAGAAGTGCATTTAGATATTCTCCAATAGTTTATCGTCTCAAAATTTAGTGCTTCAAATTGTATGTCTTACAAAGATAAGGTCAGCAAGTTGGTTTTAATAGCTTGTGATGAGGATTTACAAGATTACAAATCCAATTCTACACTGCTGGGAACCAGTTCGATTGAATCGAAGTATCCGTTTATTACGTTGACTAACTTGAATCTTGCTAGTTAAGGATTGCCCCTCTTTTCTATTGTAAATTATTGTAATTATAGTGTTTATCCGAAGATCACGTGTTTGGTTCAAAATCAATCTATATAAGCGTATCTTGTCATATACGTTGCACAAAAGTGCGTTTCGAGATTCTCAGTTGCTTGGTATTTGAGTTGTTATTGTTATAGATGTTACTGGTTTTTTAATTTTTCAGTTTTATTGAGCTTTGTTCGTGCTAAAGAATGGTAAGGTAGATGGCACAACAATGATAAAGGATACTTTGTCTTGTAATAGACTTCTTCATGCTCACATACAGTAACATTTAATGTGGAATCCAAAAGTCGTGAGAATGTAGTATTTTCGTTTTTGTTTAATAGGGAAAGCATCTAAGTGCATCCGTAGTGGAGTAATCAAAACCAAAAGGTTGCTAAGGTTAGCAACGTTTGCTCAAAAAAAGAGCTCACATTGGAATAACCAAACTTAGCCACCTCCATGAATCCGTTGTATTGATGTGTGGCGTCTAATTAAAAGCCATGTGAGTAATTAGAAAAATTTGGTCTTTGTTCGATAGGGAAAGCTCCAAAGGACCACAACCTAATCATACAAAGGTAAACAAAACTAAAAAAACAATAACTGAAACACTCCGTTACAAATAACTGCAAATGAATAACACAACAAAGCAGTAACCATTGTCTTGTAAGACAGTTTCAGCTCCCCTGGCTTTTGATTGATTCCTCTTTCACATTTTGCCCTTAAAAACTTCCCTCTGTACAACTAAACTATAACAACCCGGGTGCTGGAAATATCACCACCAAAGATAATTGAGTAAGAAAATGACAGGCAATATTTGTCTGCTTCAAGGTCAACTGAACACAAGACCATCTGATTTGCTCAATTCCCTCTTATGCAATGAGACCATCATCTAAGGGTGAACCTTGTGTCAACCTATGGTAATAGGAGCTGGTGTACTGTTCCTACTTCCACTTGTCAGGCTTTGATTGGAGGAGCCTAAGCTTCAAAACCAAGATCGAGAAGATGGGGCTGCCTCATCATTCTCATCAGAAGCAGTTGGAGCTGTGGATGATCCAGTTGAGACACTGTTTGCCACCTGCGGGTTGCACCTTTTAAGTAGCCTGTCTTTGTTTTCCATCCACCATTCTTCTGCCTGCTGCTCCGCGAACCTTCTTTTATTGTGGAATAAAAGGATGTGAGTTCGAGACAGTTGGATGAAAGAAACGATAGGAAGCAAAAAGCTCAAATTTTTTTAATACCAATAATATGCGTACCTCAGTCTACCTTTACTACATTTGTAACAGCCAGAAATTCAACAAGACGAGGGCGACAGAAGTCTTTTTCAATTCCATGACCAAGTCTCCCCACAGAATTCCACTCCCCAGGTAAAAACCTCACATTGCCTTGTAAGAAGAGCAAAGCGTCAAACGCCACAAGCAATTTGGTGAACATCAAGAACTACATTTGATTCTAAAGGTTTAGGAATCAAGGCGTCCTGCTTTGTAGGACATGGACTCCTGGATCCATACCATACCTCTCCCCAAACATGGACATCTCCCAAGGATTCTACGTCATCTGCTCTAGAACCTTGGCTTGAACAACAAGGGGTGCTCAAAACAGTAACTCAGAAACCATCTCCTCCAATACTTCTTACTTGCATATTTGCATGTTCAGACCCGACATTTATAGGAAAATTCAAAGAACTCTCACCAGAACTTGAATCGATGGACGCCCTACCGTGGGCAATAGTTGAAGTGTACTCTAAGGTTACGCCGAAAGGACAAGCACTGAGAATGAAATCGCTGCCACCAGCATGTAGCTGCGCTAAAATATTCAAGGAACTGACTTCAATTTTTGGTCACTTATTGGCGTTATGGATGTATGTCTTGGATAAGGAAACAAAGGGCAACAACAAATACAGAATCAGGTGATGGAACAACATATGGTTCACGACTTCATGTATGATAATTGCACAGTTGCACTCTACAACCAAGTCAAATAGTAGTCTTCTCTGAATGATGCCACAGAATTGATTTCAAAACATGTTTGACAGCTACGCCGCAATACTGGAAAAAGTGATTTGTTGGCAACTGTACATTACTACACACACCGATGAAATTCATTATCTAATAAGTTACACAATGAAAACCTCCCGAAATTGAATGGCTCAAACTGACCAGAAAATGTCCAGCTTGCTCATATACAAATTTTGGATTTTAGTGCACAGTTTTAGGGCGGACAAAGGGGGTGCTAAGGGCTGCCCGGGCCCCTACACTACTTCAAATACTCCCATTAAATATAGTACTAGTAGTTTGAGGTTTAGTACGGAAAAGTAGATCGCCCCTGCAAGTCTCTTGAGGGAAGAAAAAGGTTCATAATGTTCCTATATATGTGTGAAAAAATCTCCTAAAATTTCAAGTTATCAAACCGTTTATTTGGTCCTAGGTGCAAGATTGAATGATTGTTATGCAAATACCCACGATTTCATCTCATTCTCAGAACTAGATAGTAGCAAATATATTTGGATTATATTTTTTTGTTACTGATGTAGAAATACATATGATTCGAGCCCCCTGTTGAGTACTAATCTTGCTTCTACCACTAAATTTGTTGGCCCGATTGTATCATATGCATAATTTGGACGTGTTCTATAATACTCTTTGCAGGGAAGTATTGAAACTTGAAACCGAAGAAATAGAATTATATTTGTTCTTTTTTTTGGTAAATTATCTTTCATTGAAAGCAACAACCAATTACTGGATCAAAGGGCAATCCCCTGCGAAAAAACCATAACATAAGGCTCAAAGCCAAACCTGGGGAGGCACTGTGCAGCACCATGTTGTGCACATTACCGTGGGCATCCGAACCATCCGTTCGGCAATCCAACGGTCCAGATTTTATCTCGACAATGAACGGCTTTGATGCTCGAATGGTGGAGATGAGATTTGGACCGTTGGATTACCAAACGGACAGCTCGAATTCCGCAAATGCACAAGTAGAGGCAGCAGCATACAACTAAAAGTGTTTCGGAAAAACTATGCGGGATATTCAAACAAAGGCATATTAATCTGTTTGCATCAGATCTCTTGATAACCCTCCACAAGCAGAAAGATGCACGCAATTCCGAGAATTTCATTCACCCCAAGAAACTGTTTGAACTTTGAACTTAGCATTGGGACTCTTAATTTGAACTCTCTCTTCTCTATGCGTAATGCCAGAAGTACAGCAAAAGAATAGCGCAGTCAATCCAAGATGTAGTCGTCAAGTAGTTTCAAACGGATTTGAAAAATGTCCAGTCCGGTTTATTTGTTTGTTTTTTCCCCGAGTTATTTTGGTGATCAGAATTGTTTACTTTTTAAAAATCATTTAGAAAATTGATTGCATTAAAAATCATAGTGATCAGATACCGTTTGATGTGCTCTATAGGAACACATTGCATATTGCGGAAAAGTGAAAAGAGAAGTTCGATACCAGAATCGGAACCCATTTTCCTCAACATAGGCAAACAAATTTCGAAAAAGAGTGAGGAGGAAGCCTCGAATTTAACCTATTGAACAACCTAGAGAGACTTTAGCTAATTAATAAAATGTAGACAGGACAGTATTTGTCTTTTGATATTCAATATTCTACCCCGAAAAAAAAATCCTCATAAATCATACGTACGGATGTTGACTAAAACATTGTATATTTCAATTAGCTAAAATCTTGGGCGTCTATGTAAATAATGTAATACGTGTTGACCGGCCGGCATTCAAATTTTAGGGTAATTTCAGCATCCTCCCTTGAGGTTTCTTACAAATACAACGCGCTTCCAACTAATTACACTGGTCTCCTCCGAATGGGAGTACCGTACAACAGTTAGATCCGCTCCATTAGCCTTCTATTAGATTTGTGAATTTCAAGTTAATGACCTACATCAAAGAAAACTCTACATAGCTTCCATTTTGCCCTTCAATTCTCCCTGGGAAATCCCTACCAATTAACTAAGGCTTTTTGACCAATATTTTTTTGTCAATAGTGAGAAATTTTATTCATCTGGTAGGCACAAGCCTAAAAATCAGATAAGAGGGAACCCCATCGGAGCAAATTGGACATCTACAAACCGGGCAAACCATCAGAAAGGACTTTTTGACAAAATGGTTGGGGAGTAATTTGATTTGAGCTTTGTATTTGAGTTGCTAATGGTTTTTAATTTTTCAATTTTATTGAGCTTTGTTTGTGCTAAAGAATGGTAAGGGAGAGGGCAAACAATGATAAAGGAATCTTTGTCTTGCAATAGACTTATCCACACTCACATAGTTCGTGAGTCCACAGCTAACATTCGATATGGAATCTAAAAGTCATGTGAGAATGTAGTATTTTCGTCTTGGTTCGATAGGGAAAGCACCTAAGGACCTCCACACTCTCATAGTTCATGAATCCGACGGTATTGATGTGGAGTCCAAAAGCCATGTGAGTATGTAGAAATTTCGTCTTTGTTCGATAGGGAAAGCTCCTAAGGACCACAACCTAATCATACAAACGTAAACAAAAGGGCAAAGTCCAATATCACCCCTGATAGTTATCGCCACGTGCGGATACCCCCGTCATGGTTCAAAACTGACCACATAACCTACCTGTGGTTTTGAAAATATGTGGATAGACCTTCTGCTGTCATGTTTTTCATTCATCTTAATGGAGGTGTATCTCAAACGCCTCTAGAATATAATCTAATTAAGTTGATCATAATGTATTAAATAAAGAATAGAGTATCTCTGTAAAATATCATCTTGATTAGGTATCAATAACTCAGTGATATAATTTTTAATAAATTCAAATTTTAAATTCATAACAAAATCGATTCGACCATGAGCTTTTCATTTTTTGATTGACTTGAATATTGACATAGATGTAGTACTCGTTAAAATTTACAATACCAACGGTTTGGATTCAATTTTTGGTATAGGGGATGGTGTGGTTAGATTTAAAAAAGAAGAAGAATTAAGGGACATGATGAGGGTATATCGGTCTTTTTAATGATGTGTCCGTTAATGTGGATGGAAAACATGACGGCAGGGGGCCTATCCGCATATTTTCAAAACCACAGGTAAATTATGTGCTCAGTTTTGAACCATGAAGGGGGTATCCGTACATGACAATAACCACAAGGGTCAAAGCTTGTTAGTCTTTCACTATTTTTTAACTAAATAAATCGCAGATTCGTAGTCCAAAATCAAACACATGGCCTAAGTGGAATATCTAAAAATATAACGTCTCACTTAAAAAACCAAAACTACTTTAGTTTAACCTCTCAATAATGCAGCTAAATGCATGATTCACAGAGCAAGAGAAACTATATTTCAATGCCAACTTACAAGCTTGATATTTTGAACAGTCTAAATTTTAAAATTTGACTACCATTTAAAATTTTGAACCGTCTAATTAATGTTGAACGAAACAATAAAGTTCGTAATCTATCCATTTGTTGATGGATTAATTTGTCATGAATTGGCTTTGGCTAGTGTCGATCAGTACCTATGATGAAACATGCACTTTCAGCAAAGCATTTGTGACAATTAGAGAGTGCGATAAGACGAATTAAGAATGAATCAACAAACTTTTGGATCGCATACAGTACTGAACAAGATATTGCTAGATGTCTTGGTGTTGATTCTACCATCGATGGTTTTAACGACATGAAATATATATAATAGAATCAAAACATAATTTAAGATATCTTAAACTGGTACTCTACGTGCAAATGATAAATAATATATCTTGTATGAAGTACTTTTTTAGTATATAACGTCGATTTATATTAGTTTATAAATATTTATATTGTAATACATCGTCCCATATCATTTTTAGTAAATATATGTTCGCCGCCACTAAGTTAAAGTCCTAACTCCGTCCTTGATTGGGAAACCATGCACAAATCCACCGTCCACTAGTGAGAGATCCACTTAAAACTGGAGCAAATACTCCATATAGACTAGCCTGAAAGGTGTTGATAGCACCTTAGATGTTTCGAACTCAAGATCTTACGAGGGTTAAACCTCTAAGTCTCGCTAGGTCATTGGAAAATGCAAATTGTTCATGTACGGAATGATTCAGAACCTTTGATGACACCATAGAGCACGAGAAAGTAATTTGAATTCTACAGGCTTGAAGAGTACCGAATTTTGCACATTTAATTTATGAGTAAAGAACAATCTTAGCTCAAGCTTTGAAGCTTTTTTTTTTTTTTTTTTGCAACGGAAATTCAAAACTTTCAAGCTTCTATGAAATTATATAGAAATTTTGGGTTTTACTGTACAGATTTAGGGCGGACACAAGGGGGTGCTAAGGGGTTCCCGGGTCCTGCACAACTCCAAATACTCCCATTAATTATACTAGTACGTTTGAGGTTAATTTGGGAAAGTTCTACATGATCGCCTTTGCAAGTCTCTCGAGAGAATAAAATGTTCATAAAGTTCCTATAAGTGAAAAAATTTCCTAAAGTTTCAAGTGATCAACCGTTAGTTTATTTGGTCTCAGGTCCAATATTGAATGACGGTTACTTATATGCCAACGATTTCATCTCATTCTCTGAAATAGATAATAGTAAATATATTTGGATTGTATTTTTCTTTACTAATGTAAAAATTAATACATACTATTCGGACCCAGTACAAATCTTACGTCCACCACTAAGCCCAATTGTACCTTATGCATAATTTGGACGTGTTCTATAACAGTCAACAAAGATGTCAATGTCACCGTGTAAACTTTTTGCTGGGTGTTTTGGAAGCTTCAAACCGAAGAAATAGAATTCTTCTGGAAAGTGATTTTCACACCCCTTTTTATTATTCACGCTCAAAATTTTTTTTTTGTGTTTCTCCATTTGAATTTATTTTCTTGTTTTTTCCTTTTGAATTTACTATCTTGTTTTTGTTTTAATACACTTTTTCACACATTTAAAGACAATATTATAAATTCACATGGATAAAGATAAAAAAAAAATATAAATTATAAAAATAAGAGTGTAAAAATTATTTCCACTTCGGACGACATTTGGGATAACAAACACTGACTTCTAGTAAGATGCTGCCATGCCATGACAGTAGGTAGAGGTGGGTGGTACATGGCCCCACTAGTCAGACTTTTCCTCTCCAACTTTATTGAGAAATTGGACGTATAGAGCAGGTTGGGTAGCCTTATGGCTTATAGTTTTTGTAGCATACAACCTTACGAGGAGGAGGAGGATTATTGAATATTCTTTTCAAGAAATATTTGGTTAGCTGAACGTGGTACTTTTTTAGTAACCATTACGCGGATTAACTTATTTAATTTTTACGTTTTATAGATAAGAAAACTAATATGATTCTGATTAAAGGGTAAAATTTGTGTAAAGCGGTCGCCCGGCTCATCCGCCACTAATAACTTATAATTTGGACTGATGTCATGCATGAAAACTTTTATTCTTGGATTCGTAAATGGTAGGAAATTTGAGTGGCTGTGATTTTGAACCAATTAGGAAAAACGCTGACCACAGTCCATAGAGAAAGCACGGGGTAGTTTCCTTAACCTAAAGTACACGCTGGGACAGATTACTACCTCTCGAAGTTGTTTGAACTTTGAACTTATAGCATTGTGGCTCTTTGAACTCTCAAATGTAGTTATCAAGTAGTAGTTTCAAAGGGATTGAAATGTCCAGTCCAGTCCGGTTTAGTTTTTTTTTTTTTCCCCGATTTGTTTTTGTGATCGGAATTGTTTTTTTTTAGAACTCATTTATAACATAAAGTAAAAATCATACTGATCAGATACTGTTTGTTTTTTTTTTTTTTGGGTAAAAAGATACTGTTTGTTACTATGTTTTAAGAACACATTGTATATTGTTTGAAAATTGAAAAAGTGAAGTTCGAGAATTGTCCGTCGCACAATTTGTCGGTATGTGAATGATTGTGAATACCATGTAAGTCACGCCCCGTGATCATGTGGTACCGGAACACGGAATATACTCGGAGAAATTAGTACTGTTGTTATGGTCATGTCATTTGCTCCGACTTTTTGAATCTTTGCTGTGAGGGTCTAGGAGTTGCAGAGTCACCTATTTTTGTTTACCATTTGGAGTCTCTCGTTCGTTTTTCCTGAAAACAAAGTCGCTCCCGCTTTCTCGCCCTGTCATCTCTGTCTCGATCCATCCATTGCTTGATCTTATCTTTAGAGGTCTAGGATTCAACAACCCAGATTCAAAAGAATTTGTCTCGTACCGAATTAGGATCTGCATCCCCATTTTTTCAAATTTGCTGCTTCTCTTCTTATACTTTGGTTTTTGCAACAAATTCCAGCTTTCTTAATCTCATGTTTCATCTTTTGATTTAGGCGAAGTATTCCGTCAATATCGTGTGTGTATTTTTTTCCCATTGGTTCTTCGCCTACAAACAGTGGAGAGTGGGACATGGCTAGTGAAGATTTCTTCTTGAATTTGTCGCCCTTGCCTTCCCCTGGGTGGTCGCCGCTACGCTTGACTCCGTCGCCGCCACGGCCTTTTCTACCCTCGTCCAGTTCAATGGTCATGCAGTATCCAGGGTGTAATCAATCCATGGACAATCCGCCACAAAATCAAGAGCATGACGACATCGTCGACCTGCCACCGTACTTGGCCGGATACTCGGCGCTGTTGCAGCAACAGCTTCGTAAGAACAATCAAGGCTTTGAAGAATTGAATATGGGTTTTGAAGAAGAATCCGAGGAGGAGATGATGACCTGTTTATATTTCCCTCCGTCGCCCACATATTTCCCTCTGTATCGGCCGATGCCAACTGTTTTTTTCGTTTCTACAAGTAATATACAGGACATAAGCTTGGTGTTGTCTTATCAGCACCTACTTGAGGACAAGAGCGGTGCGTTGCATGTGCTCAACGGGGTGGAACGCACGCACATCGTTGACCTGCTGCTCGACGGCTATAAGTCTTACGTGGTAAACAAGTTCGGTGATTTGTATCAAACAGCAAGGGGCGCGGGCGTGCTGCCCGAAGTAGTGGAGTCGTTGGTGCATATAGTGGTTGAGTGCACCGATGAGTGGGAAGTGACATTAAGGCGGATCAACTGGTTGGAACAACACGACGAGTACGTCGTTGACCAGCCGGTCTTTGAAATAGTGGGCGTTGCACAGCAACTAATTCAGAAAAGGGGCGATGAGTTGGATGTTATCTTTGGAGTGGGGGTTTCCATGATTAATGGGCTGGAACGCAGAGGCAGTCAAGGCTCGCCTACGACTCCGGAAACATTGCTTATTTGTCCATTCAAGTACTCCATAAAAGTGTGGCTAGGACACGAAGGCCAATGGGCGGCCGAGGTTCATTACAGGTGTAATCGCCTCAACATTGGCAGTTTCACAATTGTGGAGGACGCCATCTCAGCTTATGAGCTGGTAGGAAGGCAAAGTGGATGGATGGATCTTACTGGTTTCCCTGGACTCTTTGAAAATGGAAACAGATCAAAACTGCCACCACAATTGCCACCGACAGCACAAGAAGAAAAACGAGGTGAGGATTTTGGATTGGTGTGCTGCAATGCCATGGGGAATGATGAAAATGAGGCAGTTGGAACTGGTAGTGAGGGAACAGGGGAATGTGTAATGGCAGATCAAGCTCGGTTGAATTCCGTGTGTTTGGAAAAAAGGAAAACAAAGGAAAAGAACCCAGGAGGGCAGAAAAGAAACCAGAAAACAAATGGAGTTAGAATAGCCATTCCTCTGGAGAATATCTTACAAACCAAGGGAATGCGTCGTAAAGATGCTGCAAAGCATCTTAAAGGTACGCATACTTACATGTACACTCCTCCAAGAAATGAAAACCTCAATTTTGTTCTTGTTATTTTTGCGCAACTAAATAGGTTAGAAGGGCATACAAGTTTTCCAAACTCCTACATGTGTAGG
The DNA here is from genome assembly GCA_014282245.1 of Rhododendron simsii. Lineage (NCBI taxonomy): Eukaryota > Viridiplantae > Streptophyta > Magnoliopsida > Ericales > Ericaceae > Rhododendron > Rhododendron simsii. The sequence goes on from CM024954.1 coordinate 5,624,585, forward strand.
ACTTGGAAAATGTTGAGGTAGCACCTCTACAAGCAGGGGGACTATTTTTGAGAATTGAACTCATGATCTTTGTCATGGCCAGCCTAACTTTTCGGTGCTCTAAAGCAAAAATAAAAATTGAAGCCCTTTATGAACTTTTACAAACAAAATATAAATTAAGTACATAAGTTACCTTCCAAAAAAATAGTAAAAATACTTAAAAAAATAGTAGAGCAATACAAGGTTTCAAAAGAATTACTTAAATATCACTATTCTCCAAAAATACGAACATTATGAGATTTTAAAGGCATCATTTAAACACGAGCTGTGCTATGTGCTAAATTCTGAAGTGATTTTGGATGTTTTGTAAACGCCTCTAACGGTATCGAACGAAACTCATTTTTTACAGAGACCTTAAACGACATATTTTGAACAAAATAAGCGATTCCGATCATCTTTTTGCGACCCGAGGCGGGAGGAAAAGGCTGCTGTGCACAGCTTGCTGTGCACATAGCTTTTCTGTTTAAACACCACCCTTCTCATTTAGCAGCAAAAGTATTACTTATGCCCAGATAATGAAATTAACGAAAGTCCCTTCATATTTCAAAATATTTTCTAGCTTCACAGAGTATATCTTCAAGCATTCATCATCTAAATAATATAATGTGTTCAAATTAAACAAAAACCAAAACATCCTCGCTTGCATTGGCAACTTTAGGAATTATTCTTTAATAGAGTCATTCATGAATACAAAGTTCAATTGTTTTACAGCATATAGTTTTACATTAATCAACAAATAATCTTTTCTCCAAAAATAAAATAAAATTATAGATACGCATATACATTTAGATTCCTATATATTATATGGTAAATTCATAGGACTATGGAAGTACTCTGTCCCATTCAAAACTGTAAGCGCAAGCTTTTAATTAAGTGAAATCCTATTTCAATACATATAACTTAGAAGAATATAATTGCTGTCAATGTATGTAGTACCATAAACTTCTTCAATCATAGGTTTCTCCGACTAAAACCTATGAATCTTTTTAGTTTCTATCATGCTCTGTATGGAAGCTTGCAATCGAAGACCTCAAGTCAGATGTTATATTTGGAGACACACAAGAACATACTAAAAAAAGAAGAAGAAAGGAAGTGCATACAAACCCTTCGTACATAAGAATTGAGAATTATGGTTATGTAGTCATCATGCTATTCTTTGAATGCAATTCCTTTTTACTCTAACATATTTTTTGTTGCTCTCGAAATTGAAAATGTGGGTATAGTAGGAGTTGCTTTGGTAGAAAATTAATATTGAGCTTTTGAGTTCTTCCTTATTACAGTTAGCATCACTAAATTGAAGAGTTCTTGTCGGGAGTATGGTATCCAGAGGTGGCCACCTCGCAATGAACACAAGCTTATTAGGCAATCTTTCCCCAATGCAACTCCCGTGGTTGTCAATCAAGAGGGAATCCCACACTTGACTTCTGATATTGTGCCTTCTAATCAAGCCTTGACGGCTACTATTGACACAAATAATTATTTCGAAAAGGAAATTCAGCTGCCGCAACTTTTGCCTACAGCTCAACAAGAGAACCCTGATGTGGGTTTTGGCAATGATGAAGATGAGACAATTGGAATGGAGGCTTCGGGAACAATGGAAGGTGTAATGGTAGAGGCACAATTGTATTCTGAGTGTTCAAGGAATGGGAAATGGAAGAAAAAGAGCCCAGGAGGAGAGAGAGGTAAGAACAGAACTACTGGAGTCAAAATTGCAATTGCAAATGAGGATATCTTACAAACTAAGGGAATGCGTCTTAAAGATGCTGCAAAGCATCTCGAAGGTATGCATAAATATAGTTCTTCGACAAATCAAAATCTCAATCTTGTTGGTAATATCTTGCTTGTTTCCAACTGGATAGGCTTTTCTCCCAAAAACTCTACCAAAACATTTGAGAGTCTATCTTGCTACAACCATGCTCTATTTTGAATACCTCAATTTTGAAGACCGCAAAAATGGATACATTAGTACCTTCATGCATATTTAAAAATATGGTCAATTCATAGAGGACGGATGATGCTGAATTTTAGTAATTTTTGGTGGCCATTAGTGGAACTCGTTTTAAAAGGGTTTTGTGTTGAGCATCTAATGCTATTTGTAAGTGGTATAAATTACTCGTACGAACGATATCTGAACTTAAAGGTAATAGTAGTTCAAAACTAGAACTGAATCATAGTCAAATGGTTTGAATTAGTCCGGTTCATCAATTTCATGGATAATATGATTCTTGAAACATTCAATCCGCACGACTAGGTTTGGTTTTTAGCTCAGCACGAAACCGAACTAATACGAGCCATGTTCACCCCTGAAATGTGAATAACCCTAGTCTATATAAGTGCCATTCGAACAGTAAAGTAATTATTTCCTTTTTGGATCGTGTAGTAATTAATTACTTTGAAAATCATATTAATATCCCATATACCTTCGAGAAGAGATTTTGGTTTGAAAAGGAAGGATTGATTCTTTAAAACGTAGAGACTACAAATAACTAAATAAGAAATTGGAATTTGTGGTTCGACTTAGAGCGTGTGATTAATGATACACTCTAAATTTACTTAGAAATTGGAATGTTGGCTGCAAAATGTAGATGTTGGTTGAAGTTACTCCATAGAAGAATTTTGAGCTTCTCGCTTCCTATTTTTTTCAGTTAGCCGATCTACGTTCAAACGAGCATGTAGAGAGCATGGTATTGAGAGATGGCCACCTCGCAAGGAACGCGAGCTTATCAGTCAATTTCACTCCAACGAATCTTCTGCGGTTGTTGATCAAGAGCGAACCCCACAATTGAATTCTGATACGCTACTGCCTTCTGCTCAAGTCTCAGATACTGTTGGTACAATTATTGTGACCATAATGGCAAGGTATGGAGAAGTAAGAATAAAGTTTCGGCTGTCTTGGCTGTGGCGAATGGTAGAGCTGGAACAACAAGTGAAAAAGAGGTTGCCACTCGATGCTGGAACTTATTACATCAAATACAAAGATGAGGACGATGGGTTGATGACTTTAATAGCTTGCGATGAGGATTTAGAGGATTATATCTCCAGTTCTAGCCGGCTGGGCACCCATTCGATTGAGGTATTTCTTGAGCCCAAATTAAGTAGCTACCTCATGAGTTACACGTTAACCAACTTTAATCTCGGTACTGTAGAAGTGGTTGGTTTAAACAGTCCAGATCTATTGCACAGGAGAAGTGCATTTAGAAATTCTCCAATAGCTTGGTATTTGAGTTGGTATTGTTATCGTCTCAAAATTTAGTGCTTCAACTGGTATGTCTTACAAATTTCAGGACAAAGGGTTGTATTTCTTTAGTCAAAGTAGCCGTTTAATTACGTTGACCAACTTGAATCTTGTAAATTATTGCAATTATAGTGTTTATCCCGAAATCATGTGTTTGGTTCAAAATCAACCTATTTAGACGTATGTTGTGATTTTGCACAAAAGTGCATTTCAAGATTCTCAGTAGCTTGGTATTTGAGTCGCTAATGGTAAGGGAGAGGGCAGAACAATGATAAAGGATACTTTGTCTTGCAATAGACTCATCCACACTCACATAATTCATGAATCCAAGAGTAACATTTGATATGGGATCCAAAAGTTATGTGAATGTAGTATTTTCGTCTTTGTTCGATAGGGAAAGCACCTAAGGACCTCCACACTCTCATAGTTCGTAAATCCTACAGTATTGATCATGTGGAGTCCAAAAGCCATGTGAGTGCGTAGAAATTTTGTCTTTCTTTGATGGGAAAAGCTCCTAAAGACCGCAGCCTAATCATACAAAGGTAAACAAAACTTAAAAACAATAACTAAGGTTTATGACTCAACGACTTTATGACTCCCGATGACGAGGCAAAACTGAGGTTTCAAAGATATACTATAATTCTATAAAAGTATAGTTCCATGGACAATACCAAACCCCCATGATAGAATCTATACGTATGATCTGATGTACATTTGTTTGACCAGAACAAAATTTAATCAAATACCTAATATTATTTGTGATCCTTCTGCTAAACGGTCCAATTCAATAATCACATCCAATTAAACATGGTTATTGAAATGGTCTCAGTCTCTCATTTTCTTTTCATTTAATTGAAAATGATGTTTTAGCCTCCAATATTGAGAGAATGATATTTTCCACTGAATTACGTCCCACACTTTATTTGGCGGCAAAACAAGGGCTTCATATTTTGCTTGTCTATATAATAGCTGCAGGGGTCTTCGTTGAAAGCCTGCCAGAAAAACAAACAAAATATCTCAACTGCAGATTGAGAATTATTATCCCTACATTAATTTGCTGAATTGAAATGTGTCTTGTTCGAGGGCATATATAATCAACTTTGACTTTAATGTGATTACCCTATGTGAGAATATAAAAAATTTATCGAGGCATGCGTAAAACTCTCATCATTAGAGAAGATCAGGAGCGGACGTATGTGATGGCAAGGGTGGTCATGTCACCCCACTGCCTTGGAAGCTACCCCATGATGGCTATACATTTTTGGGACATTTTAGTAAATTTGCCCCAAGTATTACATCAATAATTCAATCCTTGACCTCGCCAAATACTCATTTCACCCCCCAGTCACTCTCTCTCTCTCTCTCTCTCTGAAAAATCGTGTGAATGGTTGGACTTTTGAGTCCCTCGTCCATTTCAAGTACAAACCTACCCCACCCCCACCCTATTCCCTCTCTGTATCTCCGATTTTATGAACGCAAAACAACACCGGTTGTGTTCGGTTCTTAGTTTCGTTTTGTTTTTCAATTATTATCTTATTTCTTTTTCCAATTATTACCTTATTTAATATTTATTCAATTATTACTTTCTTATTTCTCTGTAATCATTACCTCTCTATTCAATCATTATCTTATTTCTCTCTTCACCTACTACTAAAACTAAACTAAAATAAACTCTCAACCAAACAAAGCCGCCTTTGTTTGGTTCCCATCTTTCAAAATTCTTTTTGATGTAATAAGTTTTAATAAGTGGAGAGAGATGGGTAGAAAAACGTGAAAAAAATGGGTTTCTCCAAGTTCATACAAGACCAGCTCTAGGACTGGAGTTAATTTTTTCAAATGAGATCCTTGACATACTTCACAAATAAATAATTTAAAAAGATAAAATCAACATAGAAATTGATATTGCAAGTATTTACCATGTAAGTAAACGAAACTACTAACCACACCATTAGAGCTCATGAAACAAATTATTACATATTCTCTCCATCTTACTTTGTTGTGCCTGTTCTTATTTTTGGACGTCTTAAAAAATTATCTATATTTCTTAATGTATAATATTTTATATATTCAATATGGGTCTTATTTGATAGATCTCAATTAATTCTTTTAAACAAATTTTTTGAAATCATAAAAAAATATTAATATAGATTGTGAGATATAGACAATTTTTTGTGAGATGCCAAAAAAGAAACATGCACAACAAACTGGGACGAAGTATAAAACTTGACCCCAGTGCCATGAATTTCTAGGTCCGCCCCTGCATGTGATGGCAAGGGTGGTCATGTGACCCCACTGCCTTGGAAGCTACCCCACGATGGCTATGCATTTTTTTGGACATTTTAGTAAATTTGCTCCTAGTACTACATCAATAATTCAATCCTTGACCTCACCAAATCCTCATATCACCCCCCAGTCACTCTCTCTCACTCTCAAAAATCGTGTGAATGGTTGCACTTTTGAGTCCCTTGTCCATTTCAAGTACAAACCTACCCCACCCCCACCTTATTCCCTCTCTATATCTCTGATTTTTTGAACGCAAAACAAAACCGGTTGTGTTCGGTTCTTAGTTTAATTTAGTTTTTCAATTATTATCTTATTTCTTTTTCCAATTAGTACCCTATTTAATATTTATTCAATTATTTTTTTCTCGTCTCTCTCTAATAATTACCTCTTTATTTAATCATTACCTTATTTCTCTCTTCACCCACTGCCAAAACTAAACTAAAATAAACTCTCAACCAAACAAAGCCGCCTTTGTTTGGTTCCCATCTTTCAAAATTCTTTTTGATGTAATAAGTTTTAATAAGTGGAGAGAGATGGGTAGAGAAACGTGAAGAAAAATGGGTTTCTCCAAGTTCATACAAGACCAGCTCTAAGACTGGAGTTAATTTTTTCAAATGAGATCCTTAACATACTTCACAAATAAATAATTTAAAAAGACAAAATCAACATAGAAATTGATATTGCAAGTATTTACCATGTAAGTAAACGAAACTACTAACCACACCATTAGAGCTCATGAAACAAATTATTACATATTCTTTCTGTCTTACTTTGTTGTGCATGTTCCTTTTTTTCGACATCTTAAAAAATTATCTATATCTCTTAATGTATAATATTTTATATATTCAATATGGATCTTATTTGATAGATCTCAATTAATTCTTTTAAACAAATTTTTTGAATTCATAAAAAAATATTAATATAGATTGTGAGATATAGACAATTTTTTGTGAGATGCCAAAAATGAAACATGCACAACAAACTGGGACGGAGGAAGTATAAAACTTGACCCCAGTGCCATGAATTTCTAGGTCCGCCCCTGGAGAAGATGCGTCCCCTCTTGCACCAGGTTAATCGACGTTCCGCTCCCATGATACAACTCTCATCTAGGAAGCTTTGTATGTAACTAAAGCTTTCCACGTGAACCAAAGAGCCACTCGTATGCTCAAAATACCATAATCGTATAACATATTCTCAAAATATATGTATGGCATGCCAAGTCTTTCATAAAATCACACGATCACCTTGTGCACTAGCCGACTTTATATAGTAAAAATCAACCACAAACGCAATTAAACACTGCATATAATAGGAGCTTAAATGCGCAACATAGAGATAATTTTATTTTTTTAATTTTGTCAGAAATTAAGGAGAAAGTTTATTGATCTGAAGGACGGAAGATGCCTAAACTTTAGAGAATACGGAACCCCATGGGGCCGGGCAAAGTAGTTGTCCACAAGCCAGACGAAAGACTACAGATTGGGAGTTACAAATGCATGTTTACAGTACCCAAAAACATCGAAGAAGTGTCAGAGGCAACATGTATATTGCTATTTCGAGGTTATCTCAGCATTGTTGACAAGTTCATAAACCAACAGGAAGATAAATAAAAAAGCAGCTTCTTGGCGAAATTTGGTAGCGAAACAGTCCCTTGTTTGGTGAAGGCCCTGTAGAATTTTTGGCTCAAATCCGACATTTGTTTGTACATTCATTAGTTTGGATTGGAAAAGCCAGTGTTTCTCATAGGCTGTGATTTCAGCTAGCCTCCTTGTTTGACAAGTAAACATTGGTATTAAAATGGTCTTAGTCTCTCTTTTTCTCTACATTTAATTGAAAATGATCTTTTAGCCTCCAAAATTGAGAGTATCTGAACTCATTTTTCACTTGGAAAATAATTTAGTCGCACTTTATTTGGTGGCAAAACAAAACATCTCTATTGCATAATGAATGAGAGCATATCCCTAAATTAATTAATTTCCTAAATCGAAATGTTTCCTTTTGCATGTTTGAGGACACAAGCAACTTTGATTCTAATATGATTAGCTGTTCTACATTCTAATAGGAGACATCGAAGAAGGCAAGATATATTTCTATTTAGAGGTTTATCTCAACGTTGTTGACATGCTAGTTTTTTTTTTATCGACAATAAATTTTATTAAAACTCGATAAAGGGTACATTGAGTGTTTTTAAAAGTCATATCCAAGCCTCATTAGGAAGATGAAAACAAGGAAAATGACAAAAGGAAAATAACAAAAAAAGAAAATTACATCCAACAGAAAATTGAAACTGGTTCTCTCAACAGCGAATACATCTTGATATTGGAAAAGCAGTTCTTAAATCAATAAGAAGATAAATAAAAAAGTTTGAAAGAACAAAGCAGTAACCATTGTCTTGTAAGAAATTTCCAACTCCAAGGGCATCACTTCTCCCTGGTTTTTGATTGATTCCTCTTTCAAATAAAGCTATACCAAGGGCATCACATTTTGCCCTAAAAAAACTTCCCTCTGTACAACTAAACTATAACTACCCGGGTGATGGAAATAACAGTTATACCATCTTATTGGGAGATAAAACCATCTGATTTGCTAAATTCCCCTTGTGCGGCCATGAGACCATCATCTAGGGTGATCCTTTTGTCGACCCACATGCTAATAGGAGCCGGTGTATTTTTTGGGTAAAATATTCAATGAACTGAATTCATTTTTGGTCATTTATTGGCATTATGGATGTATGTCTTGGATAAGGAAACAAAGCGCAACAAATACAGTAAACTACCACTGACTTGAGTGTACTTTAAAGAATCAGGTGATGGATCTACATTTGGTTCACGACACTCTATTCTTGTGAATTTATTTTCCTTTTTTATTTTCTGTGGCTTGTTCGTCTTTTTGATTTTTTTTAGATTCGCATCATATTTTTTGGATTAATTATTCGTCCTGATAAGATAAGTCTAAAAAATACAAAATTATGATTGAAAGCAAAAAAAGTTTACTAAAAACGAAAAAAGTAGCGAACAACTGTCTTATAATTTGTCTAAAGTGTTGTCTTTTTTGAATTTTTTCAACATCAGTTTATATTTTAATACTTTTCTTTTTCATCTTGTCGAGGTGAATGATTAACCTCAAAAATTACAACAAAAAATTAAAAAAATATTGAAACAAGTTTCAGACTTATAAGTTTACAAGAACACACATGATAATTGCACAGTTGCACTCAACAACCAATTAAGTAGATAAGAGTTTTTTTTCCACTCGATAAATTTCTAACCTACTCCTAAACGGATGGAAAAGAGATACTGCTAAGCAGTATATGGGTGGAGTAAGCCCAAAAGGCATCAACCACTACACCAAACACTCGCACTCTCAGCAAAAATCGAACCCTCATCTTCCATATGGAAGGGTTGAGGAAATGTCATTAGACTGCAAACTCGTTGATGAGAAGATAAGATTCAAATGATGGAAAAAGTGACTTGTTGGCAACTAGATTACTACAGACATCGATCGATGAAATTCATTGTCTGGTAACACAATGAAAACCTCCATAAGTTTAATGGCTCAAACTGACCAGACGATGTCTTACTCATAATTTAACAGCTTTAACAATGAACAAGCAATGCACAACAGAGCCCTGGTGACAATAGAAGCTTTTCTTCTTTCTTTCTTTATAACCAGAAGTCTAGTCCAGCTTACTCGTGTCTCGGCTAATCCTAAGAGCAAGATTAGAGCCGGAGGGGACAAGTGGTGGCGGCTGCCACCATAGTAATTTAAAAATTACTGTTACTGGATTAGAAATCTGTTTTTACCCTTGCATTACATAGACCCGGCCGCTATCACTAGAATTGTCTACAATTTATTTTGTTACATCCTTGTTCGTTAGTCTTTCACTATTTTTTAACTAATTAGTAAATCGCAGATTTGTAGTCCAAAATCAAACACATGGCCTAAGTGGAATATCTAAAAATATAACGTCCCACTTAAAAAACCAAAACTACTTTTGTTTTAACCTCAATAATGCAGCTAAATTTTGAACCGTCTAATGTTGAACGAAACAATAAAGTTCGTAATCTATCCATTTGTTGATGGATTAATTTGTCATGAATTGGCTTTGGCTAGTGTCAGTACCTATGATGAAACATGCATTTGCAGCAAAGCATATATTTGTGACGACTAGATAGTGCAATAAGACGAAGAATGAATCAACAAACTTCTGGATCGCGTACAGTGAACAAGATATTGCTAGATGTCTTGGTGTTAATTCTACCATCGATGATTTTAACAACATGAAATATATAGAATCTAAACAAAAACATAATTTAAGATTCTCCACTAATTTGTTGAATAAATTGCTTTAAACTGGTACTCTACGTGCAAATGATAAATAATATATCTTGTATGAAGTACTCCCTCCGTCCCAATTTGTTTGTCCAATTTGTCGAAATACGTGTCTTTCAAAAATGTACTTATATCTTACATTTTATAATTTTTTTTATGATTTTGAAGATTTTGTATAATAAAACTAATTGAGATCTATCAAACAAGATCCATATTGCATATTAAAAATATTACAAATTGAAAATTATAGCCAATTCTTTAAGAGGTCAAATGCTCTCAAAAAGTCAAAAAGGAGACAAACAAACCGGGACGGAGGGAGTACTTTTTAGTATGTATATAACGTCGATTTATATTAGTTTATAAATATTTATACTGTAATACATCGTTCCATATCATTTTCAGTATATATATGTTCGCCGCCACTAAGTTAAATTCCTAACTCCGTCCTTGACTGGGAAACCATGCACAAATTCACCGTCCACTAGCGAGAGATCCACTTAAAACTGTAGCAAATACTCCATATAGACTAACCTGAAAAGAGTTGATAGCACCTTAGAGGTTTCGAACTTAAGATCTTACGAGGGTTAAACCTCTAAGTCTCGCTAGGTCATTGGAAAATGCAAATTGTTCATGTACGGAATGATTCAGAGCCTTTTATGACACCATAGAGCACGAGAAAGTAATTTGAATTCTACTGGCCTGAAGAGTACAGAATTTTGCACATTTAATTGAGTTTTTTTTAAAAACATCCCTCCAACTATCCACTAGATTTTTACTTAGTCCTCAAACTATCAAAATGTTTTATTTAACCCTCCAACTATTGGCTTGCGTTCTATTTAGTCCTTCCGTTAAGTTTCAAACGGAACTTAACGGCCAGACAACGTTTTGTTAAAAAAAAAAAAAAATTCCAACCACCAATTTGCAATCCTATGGAGTAGAAATGTGATTATGAGAGCTTTAGAGACAAAATTTGATTATGTCTCTTTAGAATAATAAGATCTTCACATCCATTCAAACGGATTAAAATTTGAGCACTTAATTTTTCCGGACGGCAACGTTTTGTTTAAAAAAAAAAGTTCCCAACTACCAATTTGCAATCCTATGGAATAGAAATGTGATTATGAGAGCCTTAGAGACAAAATTTGACTATGTCTCTTTAGAATAATATGATCAGAATAATAAGATCTTCACACCCATTCAAACGGATAAAATTCGAGCACTTAATTTTTTAACTATATTTTTTAATATATAAACCGTCTTAAAAAATTAAGTGATCAAAATTGAGGACAAGAGCGGTGCGTTGCATGTGCTCAACGGGGTGGAACGCACGCACATCGTTGACCTGCTGTTCGACGGCTGTAAGTCTTACGTGGTAAACAAGTTCGGTGATTTGTATCAAACAGCAAGGGCAGCGGGCTTGGTGCCCGAAGTTGTGGTGTCGTTGTTGCATAAAGTACGTGGTTGAGTGCATCGATGAGAGGGAAGTGACATTAAGGCGGATCAACTCGTCGGAACAACACGACGAGTACATCGTTGACCAGCCGGTCTTTGAAATGGTGGACGTTGCGCAGCAACTAATTCAGAATAGGGGCGGTGAGTTGGATGTGATCTTTGGAGGGGGAGTTTCCATGATTAACGGGCTGGAATGCAGAGAAAGTCAAGGCTCGCCTACGACTCCGGAAACATTGCTTATTTGTCCGTTCAAGTACTCCGCAAGAGTGTGGCTTGGACACGGTGGCCAATGGGCGGCCGAGGCTCGTTGTAGGTGTAATCACCTCAACATTGGCAGTTTCACAACTGTGGATGACGCCATCTCAGCTTATGAGCTGGTAGGAAGGCGAAGGGGATCGATGGATCTTACTGGTTTCCCTGGACTCTTTGAAAATGGAAACAGATCAAAACTGCCCCCACAGTTGCCACCGACAGCACAAGAAGCAAAACAAGGTGAGGATTTTGGATTGGTGCGCTGAATGCCACGGGGAATGATGAAAATGAGGCAGTTGGAACTGCCAGTGAGAGAACAGGGGAATGTGTAATGGCAGATCAAGCTCGGTTGAATTCCGTGTGTTTGGGAAAAGGGAAAACAAAGGAAAAGACCCCAGGAGGGGAGAAAAGAAACAAGAAAACAAATGGAGTTAGAATAGCCATTCCTCTGAAGAATATCTTACAAACTAGGGAAATGCGTCGTAAAGATGCTGCAAAGCATCTGAAAGGTACGCATACTTACATGTACACTCCTCCAAGAAATGAAAACCTCAAATTTGTTCTTATTATTTTTACTCAACTAGATAGGTTAGAAGGGCTTTTAAAGTGCTCCAAACTCCTGCATGTGTAGGACTTGAACAAATGTTGAGGTAGCACCTCTACAAGCAGGAGGACTATTTTCGAGAATTGAACTCATGATCTTAGTCATGGCCAACCTAACTTTTCGGTGCTCTAAAGCAAAAATAAAAATTGAGACCCTTTATGAACTTTTACAAACAAAATATAAATTAAGTAGATAAATTACCTTCCAAAAAAATACAAATACTTAAAAAATAGTAGAGCAATACAAGGTTTCAAAAGAATCACTTAAATATCACTATTCTCAAAAAATACGAACATTATGAGATTTTAAAAGCATCATTTAAATAGCACCCTTCTCATTTAGCAGCAAAAGTATTACTTATGCCCAGATAATGAAATTAAAGAAAGTCCCTTCATATTTCAAAATATTTTCTAGCTTCACACAGTATATCTTCAAGCTTTCATCATCTAAATAATATAATATGTTCAAATTAAACAAAAACCAAAACATCCTCGCCTGCATTGGCAACTTTAAGAATTATTGTTTAATAGAGTCATTCATGAATTCAAAGTTCAATTGCTTTACAACATATAGTTTTACATTAATGAACAAACAATCTTTTCTCCAAAAATAAAATAAAATTATAGATACGCATATGCATTTAGATTCCTATATATTATGTGGTAAATTCATAGGATTATAGAAGTACTCTGTCCCATTCAAAACTGTAAGTGCATGCTTTTAATTAAGTGAAATCCTATTTCAATACATACAACTTAGAAGAAAATAATTTCTGTCAATTTACGCAGTACCATAAACTTCTTCAATCATAGGTTTCTCCGACTAAAACCTATGAATCCTTTTAGTTTCTATCATGCTTTGTATGGGAGCTAGCAATCAAAGACCTCAACTTTAGATGCTATATTTGGAGACACAGGAACATACGAAAAGAAGAAGAAAGGAAGTGCGTACAAACCCTTCGTGCATAAGAATTGAGAATTATGGATATGTAGTCAACGTGCTATTCTCTGAATGCACTTCCTTTTTACTTTAACATATTCTTTGTGGCTCTCGAAATTGGAAATGTGGGTTGGAGTTGCGTTGGTAGAAAATTAATATTGAGCTTTTGAATTAATATCAAGAGAATTCTTCGTTGTTTTCAACTCATGTCAGGGTTGAAGATAAATTTTTCTAAAAGCTCTCTGTGTGGGGTTAAAGTGAATCATCAAGTGGTATCATCTTTGGCTAGGGTTATGGGATGTAAAGTTGATCACCTACCAATCAAGTACCTGGGACTACCGTTGGGTGCTAATCCGAATAGAATCCGAACATGGGATCCAGTGGTGGAGAGAATGGAAAAGAGACTTAGTGTGTGGCGGGGGAGATTCAACACTTCAGGGGGAAGACTCACGTTAATGAATTCTTCCCTCAACAGTCTGCCCATATACTTTATGTCCATCTTTAAAATGCCGGTGGCTATTGCTAAGGTTTTGGAAAAGATTCAAAGACAATTTTTTTGGGGTGATTCAACGGAGAAGAGAAAGATTCGTTTTGTTAAATGGGACATGATTACCAAAAAGAAAATGTTTGGAGGGCTAGGGGTGAAGAATTTGCTCGTCCAAAACCTTGCTCTGTTGGCCAAGTGGTGGTGGAGGTTTAATAAAGATAGTGATTCACTATGGGTGAAGGTGATTAAGAGTAAATACAAGTTGGAGCAAAATTGTTGGCTACCTCGATTGCCGTCTTCCGGTAAGATCTCAAGTATTTGGAAAGACATCTGCTCGGTGGGGGATTCCTCCTCTAGCATTGGATCTATTATTCAAGAGGGCTTTAGAGTGGTAGTTCATTCCGGGCAGGATATCTCCTTTTGGAATCATGTTTGGCTAGGGGACTCGACCCTTAGAGAGGAATTCCCGCGTTTATACTTAATTTCGACCCAAAAAGAGATGGTGATCATGGATCTCAAAGACGCAAATGGTGGTGGGAGTTGGAATTTGTTGTTCCAGAGAGGGTTGAGGGATTGGGAAGCCCAACAACTCGATGGTCTACTATTGCGATTACAATCTGTAACTTTGGATCCAACCAGGCATGATATGTTGGGTTGGAGATGGGCATCGGACAATTGCTTTTCAGTTAAATCAACTTACAACAAATGGGAACAAGAGGGCTTCTCAAGCAATTGGGTGCTGGGCTCAATCTGGAAGAGTATTTGTCCCCCAAAAGTGGAAATTTTTTCGTGGTTGGCATTGCAGGATCGAGTAGCTACAAGGTCGGTCCTCCTCTCTCGAAACTTGATCTCTGAGGGCCAATCGGTGTTGTGCCCCAGTTGTTCTTTACTCTTAGAAACTCCAGAGCACCTTTTCCTTCACTGTCAATTTTCTTGGCTTGTGTGGTCTTTGATTTTGGATTGGTGGCATGTTAGGTGGGTGTGCCCTGCATCCTTGTTTGACTTGTTTTCTTGGTGGCTTGGATTCGGTTTCAAAAATTTGGAGAAGTTTTTGTGGGAAACAACTTTCCAAGCTACAATTTGGTCATTATGGTTGGTTAGGAATGATCTTGTGTTCAACAATGTTACTTGGCGTGTGGAGGATCTTGGGGAGTTAATTAAAACTAGAGTAGCTATGTGGGTTAAGGTGAAATTCGATATAAAGGTGCATTCGGTGGAGGACTTTAAGGGCTATCTTGACGGTATGAGGAAGGTGAAAGTTTGATTGTCTGTGTGAGGAGTGGGTGGTCCAATTATTTGCTGGATGTGTCCTCTCCTCCTTTTCGTCTTCTTTTCCTTGTGATCTTGTTTTCTGTTGCTCGTAAGCGCCTATGCTTTGTGAGCTTCATCTCGATGTACCCTGTTTCGAGTTAATAAATTTCTTCGTTTTGCCGAGCAAAAAAAAAAAAAAAAAAAAAAAATATTGAGCTTTTGAATTCTTCCTTATTACAGTTAGCATCACTAAATTGAAGAGTTCTTGTCTGAAGTATGGTATCCAGAGATGGCCACCTCGCAATGAACGCAAGCTTATTAGGCAATCCCTCACCAATGCAAATCCTGCGGTTGTCGATCAAGAGGGAATCCCACACTTGACTTCTGATACTATGCCTTCTAATCAAGCCTTGACGGCAATTGTTGACACAAATAATTTTTTTGAAAAGGAAATTCTGCTGCTGCAGCGTTTGCCTACAGCTCAACAAGATAACCCTGATGTGGGTTTTGGCAATGATGAAGATGAGGCAATTGGAATGGAGGTTGCGGGAACAATGGAAGGTGTACTAGTAGATGCACAGTTGTATTCTAGGTCTTTGGAAAAAACAGGAAAAAGGAAGGTAAATACCCCAAGAGGAGAGAGAGGTAACAACATAACTACTAGAGTTAGAATAGCAATTACAATGGAAGATTTGCTAAAAGTTAAGGAAATGCCTCTTACTTGTGCTGCAGAGCATCTTGAAGGTACACATATATACAGTTCGTCAACAAATGAAAATCTCAATTGGTTGTTTCAATTGGATAGACTTTTCTCTCATAAACTCCAACTGGATAGTGCTTCAACCATGCTCTCCGTATGGGAGCATTAAAATGGAGACCTCAATTTGAGTTTCCATATTTGAAGACTCAACTCAAAAATGGATACATTAGTAACTTCAAGCATATTTAAAAGTGTGCTCAACTTATAGAGGATGTATGCTGAATTTTGGTAATATTTGGTGGCTTTTAATTGATCTCATTTTAAAAATGGGGGTTTGTGTCGAGCATCTGATGCGATTTGTAAGTGGTATAATCGACTCATACGTATGATATCTAAACTTAAAGGTAAAATTGTGGTTCAAAACTTGAACCAACTCACTGTCAAATGGTTTGGATTTGTCCGGTTTGTCGTTTTCATGGATAGATTTGGTTCTTGAAACATTAAATTCTCACGACTTAGTTTGGTTTTTAGTTTAGCACAAAACCGATCTAATACGAGCCTTGTTCACCACTAAAAGAAATGTGTTTAACCTAGAGTATGTTCATCTAATCTATCAAAAAGAAAAGGTACCATTAAAGCAATATAGTAATTATTTTCTTTTTGGATCTAGTGTAGTGATTACTTTGAAAATGATATCAATACCCCAATATCGATATATTCAAGAAGGGAATTTGGTTGCCACAAAGAAAGTAGTGAATCTTTAAACGGTAGGGACTACAAATAAACATTGGAATTTGTGGTTCGAGTTAGAGTGTGTTAATAGTAATACACTCTAAATGTACTTTTTGAAATAAAACAAAATATTAAAGTCTGCGAAATGGAGATGTAGGTTGGAGTTATTCGCGTAGAAGAATTTTGAGCTTCTCAATTCCTATCTTTTGCAGTTAGCCGATCTACGTTGAAACGAGCATGTCGGGAGTATGGTATCAAGAGATGGTCACCTTGCAAGGAACATAAGCTTATTAGTCAAACTTGCCCCAACGAATCTCCTGCGGTTGAACATGAGCTTATCAATCAAACTCGCCCCAACGAATCTCCTGTGGTTGTTGATCAAGAACAAACCCCACAATTGAATTCTGATATGTTTCTACCTTCTAATCAAGACTCGGCTACTACTGATACAAAAAGTGTGATGTTCAAGGCAAGGTATGAAGAAGTAACAATAAAGTTTCGGCTGTCTCAACCATTCCGAAAGATAGAGCTGGAACAAGAAGTGAAAAAGCGGTTGTCACTTGAGGCTGGAATTTATAACATCAATTACAAAGATGAGGATGATGATTTGGTTTAATAGCTTGCGATGAAGATTTAGAGGAATGTATCTCCAGTTCTAGCCCGCTGGGCTCCGGTTGTCATGAGCTATTTCTTAAGCCGAAGTAACTCATGAATTTGGCATTGACCAACTTTAATCTTGGTAATTTACCCTTCTTAATATTTTACTGCAAAAATGTATGGTTATATAGTCAAACTGTTTGGACATCTTCATCAATCTATTGCACAGGAGAAGTGCATTTAGAGATTCTCCAATACCTTTGTATATGAGTTGCTATTGCAATAGTTTGAATAAGTGCTTCATATGGTATGTTTTACGCTATATATGTTCTCTGATTATGGGTTTTCGATTTTTTGGAGCTCTGTTCGTGATGAAGAATGGTAATGGAGAAAGGGAGAGGGAACAATAGTACTAGGGATACTTTTGTCTTTTAATAGAATTTTCCGCGCTCACGTAATTCGTGAATCTCACCACAAGGATTGATGTGTGACCAAAAAGCTACTATATGAGTATGAGTATTTTCAATGTTGTTCAGGAGGGAAAGCACGCAGGACCACAATCTAATAACAAAAGGGTAAACAAGACGCAACCAAAATAACTGAAACAAACCTTTAGCAAAAACTTCATTCTACACTAATACTATTAACTATCCAGATGCTAGAAATAGATCGAACATCTCAAAAGAATAAGAAATCAAATAAATAACTAAATTGTAGAAAACCTTTGTCTACGTCTAGGTCAGTTGAACTTTTGTTCTTCTTCTTGTCAAAAAAAAAACTATTGTTCAACCACTAGATGTGGGATCCAAAAGTTGTGTGAGTATGTAGTATTTTCGTCTTTGTTTCACAGAGAAAGCACCTAAGGACCACAACCTAATCAAACAAAGGTAAACAAAACAATTCCTTTTCTTAGACTTGATCCCGGAAAAAGAAATCCAAACAGATACCGCATCTTCAGTTTTCTCAGTAAAACAACACCATCAGTTCCAGTTGATAGAGAGACCTATCGAAAATTAGATCAACACATGGGAGGAAAGTCATAATAACTCCCTTTGTCCATATTTCTTTTCCAGTATTCTAATTTGAAAAGACTTTGTCCTCTTTTAAAAGTGAAAAAATTTGCATATTTTTACCCTATTAAATTGTAACAAAAAAGATTAAAAATAGTTTTGATAGAGAGGATAACGGCGTAATATTGAAAATAAAATCAAACTTTCCAAGAAAACATGCATTAATTTCATAGCAATATGGTACAAGCAATATGGGACAGAGGGAGCACCTAAATCTAACTTTGCTTGCAGATCTTGGTACCATTTTGTAGTTGAATAAGAGTAACGTAGACACCAGGTTCAAATTAATTGTTCAATAACTTCTCTTTGCCCTTCACTCTTTGGAGATTTGGGTGATCTTTCATTGCTTTCCAAATGTAGAGCTTCTATTTGCCCAATTTGCTCCGACGGTTTTGTGGTTTTGAATTTTTGGATCCTTTGGGGATATTCGCAAGACCAATCAAATCAATTGTGAATTGAGAATCAAATAAGGTTATTAGCGATGGATCCCTCCAAATTCTATAGTACTTTTTGTGTCCTGTTTCAGCTTCTTTTTGAAGATATTAGCGATTGAAGTCAAACCAAGATTAATTAAAAGAATTCAGTCTCTTGTTTAGCTTCATTTTCAATTGGGTTTGCAAACCAATTTTTGTTTAGTCTCTTGTTTCTTCTTTTGATCTTGCGTGTCAATGACTGTGCTTTGATATAGTGGAGAATCGGACAAGGCTATCGAAGAACCCAGGAGATGACCTGCTTGCTTGTATTTCTCTCCGTCGCCTACATATTTTCCTAGTCGCCCAAAACATTCTCTCCGTCGCAGCCAGATTTCTGTCTGTCGCTGTCTCTGTCGCCGCCTCCTCCATCCTCATCCAATTCAGTGGCGGTATTTTCATCGTCTAACCAGTCCATGCATGGAAAACTCATAAAACATGACGGGTCAACTGTTTCCGAACTAATTGTGCTCTTAGTATAGGAGTAGTTTTCAGCGAAGTGATATTCTTCTTGAGCTTACATTTATCACATCTAAACACAGAACAAAATTATTGGTATGGTAAAATATTGGTTAGCTTATGTATAATCATAAAATGTTAAAACCCGCCGATAATAACTAACTGGGGCTAGCTCAGTTGGTCAGGACTCTTTCATCTCACTAGGAAGTTAGAAATTCGAGTCTTCTCACCTGCATGTGGGTATTCTTTCCTTCGTATTTGTTGAGATTATTTCTCCCCTTAATGGGGCTTATAGTTAAGTTGGGCTTATAGTAATTGTTATTCCTTTGATAGACTTATTTATCTTGTTGGGTTTAGTTATCTCGTGGACTCTCATATAATGGATTTAGTATCCCATGGTTTTTATTTAATATATAATGTAATGATCTCTCCTACCGATTAAAAAAAAAACCGCCGATAATTTATACAAATGTACATGTATCAATTCAAAGAATAGTGTATTGATATCTATGATTAATGCCTATCCGTGAAGTGGATAAAGAAATTCTAAATTAAATGACATCATATTATCCCATATTAGAAAGGAAATGGATCATCTCCACTGGTTCGTAATTGTGGTTTCCTATTGTTGTATTTTGGACTTGCATTGGAATGGCAGGTGGGTTTATCAAAGAGCCGGGGAGGGAGAAGGTGACTGGTTTGACGGTGGAAGACGGGAGGGTGCCGGGCTTGTGTAAGATGGTGTCAATGTGCGTATGTGTATCTAGAAGATGGTGGATGTTTGGTTGTATAGTGTACGTTGTCTAGCTAGGGTAAGAGCATCTCCAATGGTCTCTCTAAAATTAGCTCCTAAAGTGTTCAAATAAACAAAATCAGTGTCCAATTTCGAATAAAAAAGAGTATGCTATGCTAATTCAGGAGCATGTACATGTGCTCCCATGGACTAGTTAAACCGTTACCTAGTTTGAGGGTAAATACTTGTAAAAAAAAATGCATTATTATACGACAATAGTAGTGGGCACGCGCCCCCGGAAAATTTTCAATTTAGGAAAAATTTGGGTGCGGCCCCCTTTGAAAAATGCGACGAAACGCTTTGATTCAGAGTCTCCACTCGGGTTTTAGCGGGAAAGTACCCAAGGAACCGAACTCGAAAACGCTTGCTACGTTTGCTTGATTTTAAAAAAGGCGTATACCGGTCTGTCGTTACCTTCGATATCTGAGGTTCAGGAGCCAGGTTACGAGAGGGGAAGGGTTTTATGGCACCCTCTCGCCCAATCCGGAGATTGGTCTTTGCTCAGGCATTTTATGAACTATTTACATTTTTCTCTCATTAATCATTTTTAGCCAGTTAGGGCGGGGGAGCAGTTAAAGGGGACTAAAACTGTACAAGTTGCATTTATGTGATAAAATGTTTATGGACGATGATTTGCTTGAAACAATAAATGAATATAGATTGAGAACAAGCACTGAGAGCAGCTTGAACAAGATGGGGTACGCTGTCTTTCAGAGATGTGAGCAGGCGACACACCAGTATGCACTGGCCAGGCCACTGCATACCGATACGACCTGCACATGCCACCTCAAGACTGGCGTACACCACTCCTATGCACTCACAGTCTTTATTTGCAACCCTTTGGGCTCTGGAAAGGATCAGTGCACACCCAGGACAAACCACGCATTTTATAAAGCAATCATATTTACAGCTACAAATATATGAAATGGCTTGAAGCCATGAAAACAGATAGGGAACCCCATAAACAGAGTGGGGAGATAGCAAGAGGCCAGAACTAAGCTACGATACAAGAGTCAACCACTGGACCTTGCCTTGACTGTCGTACGCCAGTCTGGTGAGACCGTACGCCAGTGATGTCTCTTTTCCAGTGCTTGGCTTTGCATCATCTGGGCTCTAGAGCATAATCAGAAAGATCCCAGAGGCCCTCTAGAACAAGAAAAGGAACAAGTATTGAAAGCTACAGCTAACAGTTATAGAGTACAGAAAGCAGTAGACTGGTTATTAGCATGCTATAAGGTGACGAAAGAAAATATAAGCAAGAAATGGATGATCAATGATCCCCACGCCAGTAGTGCACATACTACCATGAATGGCGTATGGCCTGATGATACTGGCGTGCGCCATTTTGCATCTCAGACAAAGGTGGTATACCTTTGGTTTGAGGTTTGATGGTGGTTTTGAGCCTTGAAGTTGAAGATGGAGGATGGATGATGGCTGAGTATCAGTGGGTATGTGAGAGAAGACTCCTTTTCTTTTTCCTTTCAATGGAGGAGAAAGAAAGAACAAAGGAGAGGAGGGAAAGGGGTTGAAACTCTTCAATGTGTCTAACCCCTTGCAAATGAATGCAAGGGGGGTATTTATAGAGGGGAATGGCCAGAGGAGGGGGCTGGTCAGCTGGGGTTAAGGCTTGGTTGAGTTAGGAGAGAGCCTCCCATGCATTAAATGCAAGGGACTTGGCTTGATGGAGGGTGTAGGAGAGAGGGGGAGCTGGCCAGCCGAGAGTAATCATCAGGGACTGTGGACTACGTCAGGGTGGCCACAAAAGTCCTGAGCACGTGGTTGAATAGTGATGCTTTGACTGGATTTGACTGGCATGCGCCAGTCCTGGACTGGCGTGCACCACTAACAACTAAGTCAACGGTCGATGACTGACACGTGGCAGTTGATTGGCGTACGTCAGCACATCCCTTGCGTAAGCAGGCTTGGCTTTGCTGGGGCCATTTGGTTCTGGCTTGAAGGGTTTGAAATAGGTATTGAAAGGGTTTGGATGAGGTTCGGAACGCTCAAAGTTCAAACACACCATCGACCTTAGACTGCTTTTGACCATAATCATCATTGGGGATTTTAAAAGATCGCAAAACAACGCTATCCGGATGGTCCAGAATAGGGTGTCTACGATAGTCCCACTTAAGGCTAGTCAGAAGGCTTCATTAGAATTATCAAATGCGTAGGGAGAGCAAAACTTCAATTGAGGTTTCCAACATTACTGATTTTGACGGTGGTGTCTAATTGGACCACATATACTGAAATCACATACATCAATTCAAGGACTAAGTAGATGAAATTCATAGTTTAGGGACAAGATAAACAAAATTACAACAGTTTAGGAGATTAAATTGACATTAATCCGGGGCAGATCCCCTCAATTTTATGCCGATCATTTTGGTTAATTTGGTGCATCCGGGTCGTCCAAAAGTGTTTTGAACTGTCCAAATTTAAAAGGCTGTTGAAAAAGATACCAAAAAAAAATCTATTTAAATCTAGGCCGTCCAAAATTGTTGGGTCTGGAGTGCCCCAATTGAAGCCCTCCCTAACACTAATTGATTTTAGAAGTGCTTCGTTCGCTCTGATATAAGGAATAATACCCCAAGCGTAGGGCTGGCTTAATACGTCATTTGAAACATAATAATCCGGAAGACCGGGATCATACCCACGGGAATAATTACTACTGCTTTGCTGGATTTGTAGAAGTAAGCACGAGTTTTCGGCCTTTAGGCAGCCAAATTTGTTTTACTTTATGCGGTGGAAATTAAAAAGGCTAAATTAAAACAGGAATAAACTAGGATAAAAAGCAGGTTAGGTCTAGAAATAACTAACACCCACGACTCGAGTTAAACCACATTTTTCACCCAATTACGCGGTTTAAGATACTCAATTAAGGTTCCTAAACCAAAAGATAGAATGGTTCGATTACCAAGCTAGCTCTAGAATTCATTTAGCAAACGCCTCGTGCGACAGAGCTCCGATCCAAACATCATGTATGGTAAGTAAGCGGTGCTCTTACCTACATATGATCAAGGAGTTTAACACCTTAGCAATTTGACAAACAAACCCGAAGCCCACATCGATTTTCGAACCAAAGATTAAAACTTTATGGTGAAAGATGCAATTTTTACTCAAGCCATGAGGGGCTAATCACTTCATGACCTAATTTTAGAAAACTACTCACACATATCTAAAGAGATAAAAGCAAGCAAAAATCTAGTTAACATAATTTGAAAATAACAAGACTTGAAATAAACTAGAGATTATGATACAGCGGAAGATTGTCTACAACTTTAATGAAGGCTAAAGTAGCAAAAACTAATTACTTAAAGTAGAAAATTAAAGTTAAAGTGTTGAAAAATGAAGAATAATGAAGAACAATTCAAAAAGCAAGTAAATCTAGGCTAGATCTAAATTATGCAATTACAAAAGTTGTTTGTACAAAGTGACATCACGCCTTTTATACTACAAGGTACGTGCAAAGAATATTCTCCAGGATGCTCCAAAAATCCCTTCTCTAAGAACCTCGGTACCGATGGCAAAGGCCTTAAGTTGCTGTGATAAGGTGCTTGATACCGATTGAATAGAATTTGGTCTACCGATGCCGAGTTGAACTAGAGCTGTCGCTAGGATCTCTATGATGCTCTCGGTACCGATGGGTGCTAGTTGGTCCATCAATGCAGAATGGGGTAAGCAGCTGGTGCAAAAGCCTTCGGTATCGATTGGATGGATTCTTGTCTACTGATGCCGAACTGTTTATCTCCAGCACCTGGCCTTGCTCTCTGCCTAGGCCATACCTTGCCTTGGCGAGCCGTCTGGTTGCCTTCGTCTCGTGACATGCTTTAGGCCTTAAAACTCCTGTTTTGAACAAGTTCTCTACAAAATGAAACTAAACTACCTTACGAGCAAAGGTAATTAAAAATAACTAATTAAACGAAATAACTTAAACTAAATAGAGATTTAGCGCACCCTTCATTGCATTATCGGGTGCTTATCAAGAAGTGATGATGAAAAAACGGTCCAACAAACAGCCCAGACGCACCAACTTGACTGAAATGATTGGTAGCCAAATTGACCAAATCCGATCCCATGGATAAGAGGCATGTGGTATTGTGATGACAGTAGTGGTGGTGGTACATGACCCCACTAGTCAGACTTTTTCTCCCCAACCTTGTTGAAAAATTGGACGTAAAGAGCAAGTTGGGATCTCGTTCGTATAAAGGTTTTTGATTTTGAATTCTAATTAATTATTCTTTTTTTTTTGTTCTTACTCTTAATTTTTTCTTTATCTCTCTTCAATCATTACTTAGATTTTTAATCATTACTCTATTTTTCTTTACACTTATTACCTACAAAATCAAATTCAAAATCTCAAAACTAACGGGATCTATTTTTTACTCAAGGCACATAGAAAAACTTACGCACACTCCCGTGTAAAAAGCGTGTTAAAAAGTTACTCCAGAAGACGAGTCTTGCCATTCTGGGCAAGGTTTATTTCAAAGTTGAGGCTAATACGTTTCAAGACAATTATTGGGCATCCTCCGGAAGCACAACGAGCTAGCCCACAGACTAAAGCTAAGGTTCCCGACAGGAAGGGATACCGACCGGTATCCGATGGCATGCCGGGCCCATTCTAGCCACCGGACGGCTGATTTGAGTCGTCCAAAAATTCTATAAAAAAAAAACGAGTGGGCCCTAACAAGAATCAACAGCATTCGATGTGTGTAGGTACAAAAAAAAATGTATATGTTTGGATCGAGCAGCTACATACATCGGATGCCGTTGATTCTTGAGTGGGCCCACTCGTTTTTTTTTAATAAAAGATTTTAAACGGCTCGGATCAGCTGTCTGGTGGCCGGAGTGGGCCCAGCATGCCGTCGGGAACCGGTTGGGAACCGTAGCACTGCTGTTTTATTCTTTCGTCAAATCTAACAATGGCTGAGAACCACTCCTAGTGAAGTTGGTTGTCCATCTCCTTCTACCAGCGATGAAGGTTCAAGTCTCACGAGAGACAACATTTTTGGGGGCCGGGGATATATTGTCGATCAACCTAGGTAATTATAAAAATATTGTGATATACAAATTTTAGATGCATACAATCTAGCTAGTGCATTCTTGTCCATTAATTCCAAGAGGTAAACTATTAAACCTAGCCTTGTAGTTTTTGAAAATGCATACAATCTCAGGAGAAGGATTATTGAATTTTTCAACAAATATTTGGTTAGTTAGCCGGATATGGTTATTTTTTAGTTAACTTATTGAATTTTTACATTCTTTTTAGTAAAAATACTAATGTGATTCTAAATAAAGATTGAAATATGGGTAGGACAATCGTCCGGCTCATCCGACACTCAATAATTTGTAGGGTCGACTAATGCCATGGGAACTTTTATTCTTTGGTATCATAATGGTGAGAAATTTGATTGCCTGTGACAGTGATCTTGAACCGCACGGGGTAGTTTCCTTAACCTAGAGGACACGCTGGGAGTGGGACAGATTATTCTACCTCTCTCTGCAAACTGTTTGGACTTTGAACTTATAGCATTGGGACTCTTTGAACTCTCTCTCTCTCTCTCTCTCTCTCTCTCTCTCTCTCTCTCTCTCTGCGTAATGCCAAAATGTAGGGGTAGCAGCCAATCCCAAATGTAGTCATCAAGTGGAGTAGTGTCAAACGGATTGAATTGTCCCGTCCGGTTTATTTGTTTGATTTTTCCCGATTTGTTTAGGTGATCAGAATGGTTTATTCTTTAGAAATCATTTAGAACATTAATAGCATCAAAAATCATATTGATCTGATACTGTTTTATATGCTTTAAGAATACAATGTATATTGCAGAAATTGAAAAGTGAAGTTCAATAACCTGAATCGGAACCTATTTTCCAAAAACTAGCTACAAACGAGTATGAGTAAAGTCTATCTTTCTCCTTTCAAAAACTCTAAAATCACACAGGGTGTATGTGTGTGGATCCCATAACCATGTAACTGTATGTGTACAAGTGGTTGATTACACATGTGATATATTACCACATACACACCATGTAATATTGCCATGTGATATTTTCTTGTAAATAAAAAAACCATCACCCACAATGTAGGTCACTTATTATCACACAATCACTCAACTAAAGTGAATGATAATATCTGTATAGTACGATTTGTACTACGTAAATGATTCTAGAATCATGTAAACCACGCCCGTGATCATATGGTACCGGAACATTGAATGTACACGGAGAAATTAGTGCTGTTGTGGTCATGTCATTTGACATTTGCTAGTGTGTCTCATTTGCTCCGACTATTTGAATCTTTTGATCCTTTGGGAAATTCACAAGACCTAATCAAACCAAATCCATCAAAAATGCTAGAGACACATCAGTTATGTCACACCTCAGCCTGTGAGAGGGGAGTGGCTGAGGTACGGCACAACCGATGTGACCATTTGGAGTCTCTCGTTCGTTTTCCTCAATCTCATCAAAGCGGCTCCCGCTTTATCGTCCTGTCATCTGACTCATCTCTGCCTCTCGATCCATCCATTGATCTTAGATGCCTAGTCTGGGATTCAAACCCACATTTCAAAGAATTCTTGCGTACCGAATTAGGATCTGCATCGCCAAATTTTGCTGCTCCTTTTCGTCTACTTGGGTTTTGCAACAATTTCCAGCTTTCTTAACCTCTTGTTTCATCTTTTGATTTAGGCGAAGTATTCTTTCAATCTCGCGTGTTTTCCTTATTGGTTCAATTTGGTAACTGTGTGTCAATGGTTGTGCCTACGAACAGTGGAGAGTCGGACATGGCTACTGAAGATTTCCGCTTGAATTTGTCGCCCTACTTTCCCTTAGGTGGTCGCAGCTGTGCTTGACCCCGTCGCCGCCATGGTCTTTCCTACCCTCGTCCTGTTCAATGGTCATGCAGTATCAAGGGTCTAACCAATCCATGGACGGTCCGCCACAAAATCAAGAGCACGTCGACATCGTCGATGCTGCACCGTACTTGGCCGGAGACTCGGCGTTGTTGCAGCAGCAGCTACGTAAGAACTGGAGCGAGGCGTCAGATTGGAGGGCAAGAGGAGGGGGAATTATGACGATGAACAATCAGGGCTTTGAAGAATCGAATATCGGTTTTGAGGAATCCGAGGAGATGATGATGACCTGTTTCTATTTTCCTCCGTCGCCCACAGATTTCCCTCTATATCGGCCGATGCCAAGTGTTTTTTTCGTTTCTAGCCTACAGGACATAAGCTTGGCGTTGTCTTGTCAGCACATACTTGAGGACAAGAGCGGTGCGTTGCTTGTGATCAACGGGGAGGACGGCGAGGACATCATTCACCTGCTGTTCCACGGCTTGAAGTCTTACACGGATAACAAGTTCGGTGATTTGGATCAAATAGCAAGGGCGGCGGGCGTGTTGCCCGAGTCGTGGTGGATAACATAGTGGAGGCCAAAATTAAGTCACATCCAGCGCGTATCTACCTTTCAAAGATTCGATCCTTTCATTTTCGAAACTCAAATTCCCCTCTGAGAAATATATGGGATATTGATATCGATTTCAAAGTTATTACTACACCTGATAAAATAAAATAAAAAGTACTTACTAAACTTATTTAATGGTACCTATATTTTAGATACATTAGAAACACATAGAGTAAGTCATACACGTTTCTCATACAAATGGAGAATGAATCTCCATTTTCTAGAAGTGAACATTGCCGGTTAGTCCGTTCTGTGCTAAACTAGAAACCAAATCAATAGATACAAATCGACTATTTGGAAAACCCCAAAAACCGATCCATCCTATCCATGATAGTAATGACGAACAGGACCAATTCAAACCATTTGACTATGATTTGGTTACAGTTTTGAACCATGGTTGGTTTCATCTTCGAGGTATCATACTTACGAACCATTTATACCTCTAAAAAATCGCATGAAATACTGGAAACAAAACCCTCTTTTAATTAAAAGTCGCCATAACTTATACACAAATCAACATCCGTCCTCAATCCACTGGGTATGTTTTTAAGGGAAAGAATACAATGCACGCCCCTTATTTGGGTGTGTATCATATGCACCCCTAAAATATTATGAATTATCGAGAAAATTTTACGAATCATATCGCTAAAAAGTAATGAATCGTATAAAAGTTATGAGATACACCAATATGTTATGAATCATAATGAAAATATTACGAATCGTACTGCTGAAAGGTTATGAATGAAAATGTTATGAAAATGTTACAAAACACACTAAAATGTTATGAATGAACCATAAAATAAGTGCATATGGTACATCCTTTTAAGGGATGTATATTGTAGATTTTCCCTATTTTTTAAAGAGTCTTCCGCTAAACAAAGTTAATGTAACCATATTTGTGTTGGGTCTTCAAATATGGGAAAATTTTTCAGACTTTCCCGTCTCATGTTGATGCTCCCATACAGAGCATATAAGGTTGTAGCATGTTTGGCTCTGAAAAGTTTTACAGGTAAGTTTTTGAAAGAAAAGTCTATCTAGATGGAAATAACAATTAAGCAAAGATACTACCAACAAAATCGAGATTTTCACTCCTTGAAAAATGTGTACCTTTAAGATGCTTTGCAGCATCTTTAAGAGGCATTTCCTTAGTTTGTAAGATCTCTTCCAAAGAAATTACAATTCTAACTCCACCAGCTTCCTTGTTTCTTCTCTCTCCTCTTGGGGTCATTTCCTTCCTTTTCTCTTTTGCCAAATACGTGGAATTGAGTTGACCCTCTTCCATTTCACTTTGCCTTGTTCCCCCACTCCCGATTCCATGTGCCTCAGCTTCAAAATTGCCAAAATACTCATCTAGGCTCTCTTGTCGAGCTGTCGGCGAAAACGGCGGAGGCAAAATTTCTTTTATAACGACACTAGTGATTTTCTTAACAGGAGCCGCCAAGGCTTGATCAGAAGGCAAAGTATCAGAATTTGATTGTGGGATTCCCTCTTGATCAACAACTGCGGGAGTTTCGGTGGGGTGAGATTGAGTGATAAGCTTGCGAGGTGGCCATCTGGGGATACCATACTCCCGACAAGCATACTTCAGTGAATATTGACTAACTACAATAAGGAAGAATTAAAAGCTCAATATTTATCCTACCAAATCAACTCCAACCCTCATTTCCAATTTCAATGTCGACAAAATAAATGTTTCAGTAAAAAAAAAAAAATGAAATTGCATTCAGAGCATATCACCTTTCACATGCATTAGCTACCACAATTCTTAATTCTTATGTCGTAGGGTTTGTATTCACTTCGTTTCTTCTTCTCTTTCTGGTATATTTTTGTGTTTGTCTCTAAATATAACTTGTAAAATTGAGGTCTTCAACTGCGAACAGGACAGAGCATGATAGAAACTAAAAGCGTTTATGTTACTAGGTAAATTAATTAACAGTACTTGTATTCTTCTTGTATTCTTCTGAGTTGTGTGTAAGTATTGACATAGGATTTCACTTAATTAAAAGCTAGCCGATATAGTTTTGAATGGGAGAGATAGTACTCCTGTAAATTTACTGTATAATATATGAATATACTGCATATGCGTATCTATAATTTAATTTTCAATTTCTGGGAAAAATATTATTTGTTGATTACTGAAAAACTATATGTTGTAAAGCGATTGAACTTTGAATTCACGAATGACCCTATGAAGAATAATTTCTAGAGTCGCCACTGAAAGCGACGAATGTTTTGTGCTTTCTTTTTTTTCCATTTAATGCGAACAAATTATATTATTTAGATCATGAATGCTCGAAAATATACTATGTGAAGCTAGAAAATGTTTTGAAAGTTGAAGGGACTTTTGATAATTTCATTATGCGGACATAAGTAATACTTTGACTACTAAACAAGAAGAGTGATATTTAAATGATGCGTTTAAAATCTCATAATGTTCGTGTTTTTGGAGAATAGTGATATTTAAGTGATTCTTTTAAAACCTGGTATTGCTCTACTTATTTTTAAGTATTTTGTATTATTTTTTGAAAGGTAATTTATCTACTCAATCTATATTTTGTTTGTAAAAGTTCATAAAGAGCCTCAATTTTTATTTTCGCTTTAGAGCACCAAAAAGTTAGGCTGGTTGTGACTAAGATCATGAGTTCGATTCTCGAAAATAGTCGCCCTGCTTGTAGAGGTGCTATATCAACATTTTCCTAAGTCCTACACATTTAGAAGTTTGGAGTACTTTGTACGCTCTTCTAACCTATCTAGTTGGGGGGGGGGGGGTTGGTGTGGGGGTGAGAGGAAACAAGAACAAAATTGAGGTTTTCATTTCTTGGAGGAGTGTATGTATGCGTACCTCCAAGATGATTTGCAGCTTCTTTAAGACTCATTCCCTTGGTTTGTAAGATATCCTTTAGAGGAATGGCTATCCTAACTCCATTTGTTTTCTTGCTTCTTCTCTCTCCTCCTGGGTTCTTTTCCTTTGTTTTCCTTTTTCCCAAACACTCGGAATTCAACGAAGCCTGATCTGCCATTATATAATCCCCAGTTCCCTCACTACCAGTTCCAACTGCCTCAACTGGGCTCAATTCTTGGGCTGTACGTGGCAACTGCAGCGACAGTTTTGATTTGTTTTCATTTTCAAAGAGTCCAGGGAAACTAGTAAGATCCATCCATCCACTCCACCTTGCTACCATCTCATAA
The DNA here is from genome assembly GCA_014282245.1 of Rhododendron simsii. NCBI lineage: Eukaryota > Viridiplantae > Streptophyta > Magnoliopsida > Ericales > Ericaceae > Rhododendron > Rhododendron simsii. The sequence continues at coordinate 5,654,924 of CM024954.1, forward strand.
GTTGAGATGGCATCCTCCACGGTTGTGAAACTGCCAATGTTGAGGCGATTCATCCTGAAACGAAACTCGGCCGCCCATTGGCCGTCGTGTCCCAGCCACACTCTATAGGAGGCCTTGGCCTGACGAATAAGCAATGGTTCCGGAGTCATTGGTGAGCCTTGACCATCTCTGCATTCCAGCCCGTTGATCGTTAAAACTCCCCCTCCTAAGATAACATCCAACTCACCGCCCCTGTTTTGAATTAATTGTTGCACCACGCCCTCAACTTTGAAGAACGGCTGGTCAACCATTTTCTCGTCGTGCTGTTCCAACCACTTGATCCGCCTTAATGTCAGTTCCCTCTTATCGTAGTCCTTTTGTTCCGATATATTAACCACGAACGACTCCACGCCTTGGGGCAACACGCGCGCCGCCCTTGTTATTTGATCCAAATCACCGAACTTGTTATCCATGTAAGACTTCAAGCCGTGGAACAGCAGGTGAATGATGTCCTCGCCGTCCTCCCCGTTGATCACATGCAACGCACCGCTCTTGTCCTCAAGTATGTGCTGACAAGACAACGCCAAGCTTATGTTCTCCTGTTCACTAGAAACGAAAAAAACACTTGGCATCGGCCGATACAGAGGGAAATTTGTGGGCGACGGAGGAAAATAGAAACAGCTCATCATCATCTCCTCGAATTCCTCAAAACCCATATTTGATTCTCCAAAGCCCTGATTGTTCATCGTCATAATTCCCCCTCCACTTGGCCTCCAATCTGTGGACGCCTCGCTCCAGTTCTTATGTAGCTGCTGCTGTTGCGGCAACAACGCTGAGTCTGCGACCAAGTACGGTGCCGGGTCGATGATGTCATCATGCTCTTGATTTTGTGGCGGATCGTCGATGGATTGGTTAAACCCTTGATACTGCATGACCATTGAACTGGACGAGGGTAGGAAAGACCGTGGCGGCGACAGAGTCAAGCGCAGCTGCGACCACCTAGGGGAAAGTAAGGGCGACAAATTCAAGCAGAAATCTTCAGTAGCCATGTCTGACTCTCCACTGTTCGTAGGCGCAGCCATTGACACACATTTACCAAATTGAACCAATAGGGAGAACAAAACACACAAACGAGATTGACAGAATAGTACGCCTAAATCAAAAGATGAAACAAGAGATTAAAAAAGCTGGAAATTGTTGCAAAACCCAAGTAGAGGAAAAGGAGCAGCAAGATTTGGCGATGCAGATCCTAATTCGGTACGCAAGAATTCTTTGAAATGTGGGTTTGAATCCTAGACTAGACCTCTAAGATCAATGGATGGATCGAGAGACAGAGATGAGTCAGATGACAGGACGAGAAAAGGGGAGCGACTTTGATGAGATTGCGGAAAACGAATGAGAGACTCCAAATGGTCTCAGTTCTGCCGTACCTCAGCCACTCCCCTCTCAGAGGCTGAGGTGTGACATAACTGACGTGCCTCCAGCATTTTTGATGGATTTGGTTTGATTTGGTCTTGTGAATTTCCCAAAGGATCAAAAGATTCAAATAGTCGGAGCAAATGAGACACTCTAGCAAATGTCAAATGACATGACCACAACAACACTAATTTCTCCGTGTACATTCAATGTTCCGGTACCATATGATCACGGGCGTGGTTTACATGATTCTAGAATCATTTACGTAGTACAAATCGTACTATACAGATATTATCATTCACTTTAGTTGAGTGATTGTGTGATAATAAGTGACCTACATTGTGGGTGATGATTTTTTTATTTACAAGAAAATATCACATGGCAATATTACATGGTGTGTATGTGGTAATATATCACATGTGTAATCAACCACTTGTACACATACAGTTACATGGTTATGGGATCCACACACATACACCATGTGTGATTTTAGAGTTTTTGAAAGGAGAAAGATAGACTTTACTCATACTCGTTTGTAGCTAGTTTTTGGAAAATAGGTTCCGATTCAGGTTATTGAACTTCACTTTTCAATTTCTGCAATATACAATGTGTTCTTAAAGCATATAAAACAGTATCAGATCAATATGATTTTTGATGCTATTAGAGACTATATGATTTTAAATTAGAGACTATATATACTCCCTCTGTTCCATATTTACAGTCCACCATGAAAAATCGTGTCATTTTTCAAATCAAAAAATCAACTACTTCCGTGTATAATTTTTTAAATTTTTTCAGTGAAAATTTCAAAATAGCACCTGACCTTTCACACAAATCACACACAGGCACCTGACCTTTTAAAATTATCAAAAAAATACCTGACCTATTTAAAAATCCATCAATTTTACACCCGCCGTTAACTTTCCATCCAAAACAAACGGAAATGCTGAAAATGTGCATTTTGGCACGAATATTGGCAAAACAAGATTAAGGCTTATTTTGTCAAAACACAATATTATACTCATAAACAAGATTAAGACTCGATTTGGCTTTAAAAGTCAATTAATAACTTAATTTTTATCTTTATTCAAAAGAAAAAAAAAGCATTGTTAGTTTTGCGTCAATACGAGTCAATAAATTACAAATATTACTTATCTTTTCAATCCAAGCCCACCTTAAATAAGGAATCAAGCTTTATTTAGTAATTAAATATACATAACTATGCAGCCAAATAAGATTACTCCATATTAAAACAAAAGAAAAAGCAAAAACAAAAAATATAGAATAGTCAAGCTTAATTTAGTAATTAAATACCCATGATTTGGCACTTTTCACACCTACCCATGACTATTATATGTTTTTTATTTTTGCCTTTTCCTTTGTTTAATACAGAGTAATCTTATTTGGCTGCATAGTTATGAGTATTTAATTTTTAAATTAAATTAAGCCTTTTCAAAAAAAATTTATTAAATTAAGCTTGATTCCTTATTTAGGGTGGGTTTGGATTGAAAAGTTAAGTAATTTTTGTGACTTATTAATTCATCTTGACGCAAAACTAACAAATGCGCTTTTTTCTTTTTAAATAAAGATAAAAATTAAGTTATTAATTGACTTTTAAAGCCAAATCGAGTCTTAATCTTGTTTATGAGTATAATATTGTGTTTTGCCAAAATGAGCATTAATCTTGTTTTGCCAATATTCATGCCAAAATGCACATTTTCAGCATTTCCGTTTGTTTTGGATGGAAAGTTAACGGCGGGTGTAAAATTGATGGGTTTTTAAATAGGTCAGATGTTTTTTTGATAATTTTAAAAGGTCAGGTGCCTGTGTGTGATTTGTGTGAAAGGTCAGGTGCTATTTTGAAAATTTCCCATTTTTTCACACCAAATAAAAGTACTAATCAAGATCTTTAATACGGTGCGAAAAATTTTGAAAAATAATGCACCGAAATGGTTGATTTTTTGATTTGAAAAATGGTAAGAGAGAGAAAGTGGGACTCTCAATTTGGAACGGAGGGAGTATGATACTGTAGTTGGTATTCTTTTGACCAAGTCCGAGGGTATCAAGCCTGTTTAAATAAGGTTGCATACCACACGGTGGGGGCCACTTGAAGTTAACCACATTCCCATGTCCTGCCTGCTCTAGTTGTAATCTCCCACAATATGATCTACGCGGTTTCATGACCAATATCTCTAATCCCTTATTGTCTAGTGTTTCTTAGAGATTCTCCGGACCATTTCAGATTAGAGAGATAGATGGAGAATATTGCACAAGACCCGCTTCCCATTAACGTTTCTAGTGGTGCGGATCCGAGCCACAAAAAATCACCTCCTGGAATATATGGGCGAGGTGTCGCATGCCTCGCCGTCTCCAACTCCCTTTGATCAAGTGGGAGTCTCGTCCACAGGCAAGGCGGAAGTATGAGGCTAAGGTGGGCTATAGCCCATGCGCCCTTGGAAAAACCAAAAAAAAAAAAAAATTTATATGTCAAAGTTTAACCCAAATAATTTTTGCCCAACCCCTCACACCAACCGATTTTCTTTTGCTTTTGTTAAATGCAGAGCAATGGCTAGTGTGTTTAGATTTTTATTGATTTAGTTGATGCAGAACATTGGTTGGCGTGTTTAAATTTAAAAATGTTGATTTTTACATAACTCTTTTAGGTTTAAATTATAATGGTACAAAAAAAAATCTTGATGGGTTTGATTTGCTGAATTTCCCAAGGGATTAAAAGATTCAAAAAGTCGGAGCAAATGAGACACATGCAAATGACATAACCATAACAGCAGTAATTTCTTCCTTGTATATTCAGTGTTCTGGCACCATATTACCACGTTATACTCCGTTTCAAAAATTGCTGCATGACATCTCCAACCTGTTTAAGTTGCCCCATTGCATATGTTTCCAACATGGGATGATGCACCCAAGCGAAACTCATCATTAGAAGTCTGCTGAGTAGAAAGAAGAACTGGGTTTGGGCAAAAAAATATGGGTTGGAAAATGACCTTAACCTAATTGATTTCCCTGCATTTCTCTCTCCGGAAGTCTGCCTATTGTTCCACAATTTCCCTCATTTTAACCCTAGACCTGAAGTCTACCTATGGGTTTCGCTTGGGTGCATCGTTCCTTGTTAGAAACATGTGCAACGAGGCAACTTAAATTGATTGGAGATGCCATGTCGGCAATTTTTGGGACGGAGTATAATGGCGGGGATCTAAATATGGGGATTTTGTTAGTACAGGTGTTTAATTGAAATAAACTTAAGTTCAGGTGTCTAAATTTGAAAATTTTGTTAGCACATGTGTTTAATTGAAATAAACTTAAATTTAGGTGTCCCTATAACATTTGATGCAAAGTTCAAGTGTCATTTTGAAATTTTTCCGAAATTTATTGCTGCACACCTAGTGAGTCTTGAACTGTTGTAACTTGTACTTACTCTCACTATATTCGGTGGAGACCAGTGTAATTAGTTGAAAGGCTGGGAGCGCAGTGTATTTGTAAGAAACCTCAAGGGAGGATGGTGAAGTTAGCGTAAAATTTGAATGCCGGCCGGTCAACACGTATTGCATACACGCCCAAGATTAGCTAATCGAAATATATAATGTTAGTCAACATGAGTACGTATGATTTTATTTATTTATTTATATAACTGGATGTTCGAGCCAATTTGCGTGTATCTTAATTAATTTCAGAGCTCTGGAGGTAACGACCAGACATAACCCCGAGTGGACCTGGCCAATGTTTGTTTTGTTCTCTGTGAAAATGGAACATGTGACCTCATGGAAGATCATTTATTGCTTTCTTATAACCACTTAACCAAACCCTTTAGAGTTTGTGTATGTTTGATTTATGCGGATATTCTTTTTAGAGCAGAATATATCAAAAGACAAATAATAATTTGTCCTTCATACAATTTAATTAACTAAAGTCTCTCTAGGTTGTTCAACAGGTTAAATTTGTGGCTTCCTCCTCACTTTTTTTCGAAATTTATTTGCCTAGTTGAGGAAAATGGGTTTCGATTCAGGTTATCGAACTTCAATTTTCAATTTTCGCAATATACAATGTGTTTTTAGATCATATCAAACAGTATCTGATCAATATGTTTTTTGACGTGATTAATATTCTAAATAATTTCTAAAGAATAAACAATTCCGATCACCAAGATAAATCGGGAAAAAACAAACAAATATACCGGACTGGACATTTCAATCCCTTTGAGACTACTTTTTTAATTATTTTTTTATTTTTGATCCTATCGCTTTGAGACTACTTGATAACTACTTTTGGGATTGGCTGCTACTCTTTTGCTGTACATTTGGCATTACGCACAGAGAAGAGAGAGTTCAAAGAGTCCCAATGCTAAGTTCAAACAGTTTCTAGGGGCAAAATAAAATTCTCTGAATTGCGTACATGTTTCTGCTTGTGGAGGGGTATCAAGAGATCTGATGCAAACAGATTACTATGCCTTAAAGGGAATATACCAAACATAGTTTTTTCCTAAAAATTTCTAGTTGTATGCTGCTGCCTCTCTTCGGGCCTTTGCGACATCCAAGCAGTACGTTCGGCAATCCAATGATTCAAATTTCATATCTACCATCCAAGCCGTTTATTGCCAGATGAACTCTGGACCGTTGGATTGCCAAACCGACGGCACGGATGCACACAGCATCATGCACATCACGGTGCCGCACAGCACCTCCCCGGTTCGGCTTTGAGCCTTACGTTTTGTTTTGTTTTTTTTTTCCAGGGAAATGCCCCTTTGAACCTGTAATTGGTTGTTGCTTTCAATGAAAGATAATTTATCCAAAATAAAAGAAGAGAGAATTCTATTTCTTTGGTTTAAAGTTTCAATACTTCCCCAGCAAAGAGTTTACACATTGACAGTGACATCTTTGTTGACTATTATAGAACACGTCCAAATTATGCATATGGTACAATAGGGCCAGCAAATTTAGTGGCGGAAGCAAGAAGAGTACTCAGCAGGGGCTCAAATCATATATATTTCTACATTAGTAACAAAAAAATATAATCCAAATATATTTCCTACTATCTAGTTATGAGAATGAGATGAAATCGTGGAAATATGCATAACCGCCATTCATCTTACACCTACGAACAAATAAACGGTTTGATAACTTGAAATTTTAGGAGATTTTTTCACACATATATAGGAACATTATGAACTTTTTCTTCCCTCGAGTGACTTGAAGGGGCGATCTACCTTTACGTACTAAACCTCAAACTACTAGTACTATATTTAATGGGAGTATTTGAAGTAGTGTAGGGGCCCGGGCAGCCCTTAGCACCCCCTTTGTCCGCCCTAAAACTGTGCACTAAAATCCAAAATTTGTATACGAGCAAGCTGGACATTTTCTGGTCAATTTGAGCCATTCAATTTCGGGAGGTTTTCATTGTGTTACTTATTAGATAATGAATTTGAAATCAATTCTGTGGCATCATTCAGAGAAGACTACTATTTGATTTGGTTGTAGAGTGCAGCTGTGCAATTATCATACATGAAGTCATGAACCATATGTAGTTCCATCACCTGATTCTGTATTTGTTGTTGCCCTTTGTTTCCTTATCCAAGACATACATCCATAACGCCAATAAGTGACCAAAAATTGAAGTCAGTTCCTTGAATATTTTAGCGCAGCTACATGCTGGTGGCAGCGATTTCATTCTCAGTGCTTGTCCTTTCGGCGTAACCTTAGAGTACACTTCAACTATTGCCCATGGTAGGGCGTCCATCGATTCAAGTTCTGGTGAGAGTTCTTTGAATTTTCCTATAAATGTCGGGTCTGAACGTGCAAATATGCAAGTAAGAAGTATTGGAGGAGATGGTTTCTGAGTTACTGTTTTGAGCACCCCTTGTTGTTCAAGCCAAGGTTCTAGAGCAGATGACGTAGAATCCTTGGGAGATGTCCATGTTTGGGGAGAGGTATGATATGGATCCAGGAGTCCATGTCCTACAAAGCAGGACGCCTTGATTCCTAAACCTTTAGAATCAAATGTAGTTCTTGATGTTCACCAAATTGCTTGTGGCGTTTGACGCTTTGCTCTTCTTACAAGGCAATGTGAGGTTTTTACCTGGGGAGTGGAATTCTGTGGGGAGACTTGGTCATGGAATTGAAAAAGACTTCTGTCGCCCTCGTCTTGTTGAATTTCTGGCTGTTACAAATGTAGTAAAGGTAGACTGAGGTACGCATATTGTTGGTATTAAAAAAATTTGAGCTTTTTGCTTCCTATTGTTTCTTTCATCCAACTGTCTCGAACTCACATCCTCTTATTCCACAGTAAAAGAAGGTTCGCGGAGCAGCAGGCAGAAGAATGGTGGATGGAAAACAAAGACAGGCTACTTAAAAGGTACAACCCGCAGGTGGCAAACAGTGTCTCAACTGGATCATCCACAGCTCCAACTGCTTCTGATGAGAATGATGAGGCAGCCCCATCTTCTCGATCTTGGTTTTGAAGCTTAGGCTCCTCCAATAAAAGCCTGACAAGTGGAAGTAGGAACAGTACACCAGCTCCTATTACCATAGGTTGACACAAGGTTCACCCTTAGATGATGGCCTCATTGCATAAGAGGGAATTGAGCAAATCAGATGGTCTTGTGTTCAGTTGACCTTGAAGCAGACAAATATTGCCTGTCATTTTCTTACTCAATTATCTTTGGTGGTGATATTTCCAGCACCCGGGTTGTTATAGTTTAGTTGTACAGAGGGAAGTTTTTAAGGGCAAAATGTGAAAGAGGAATCAATCAAAAGCCAGGGGAGTTGAAACTGTCTTACAAGACAATGGTTACTCTTTGTTGTGTTATTCATTTGCAGTTATTTGTAATGGAGTGTTTCAGTTATTGTTTTTTTAGTTTTGTTTAGCTTTGTATGATTAGGTTGTGGTCCTTTGGAGCTTTCCCTATCGAACAAAGACCAAATTTTTCTAATTACTCACATGGCTTTTAATTAGACCCCACACATCAATACAGTCGGATTCATGGAGGTGGCTAAGTTTGGTTATTCCAATGTGAGCTCTTTTTTTGAGCAAACGTTGCTAACCTTAGCAACCTTTTGGTTTTGATTACTCCACTACGGATGCACTTAGATGCTTTCCCTATTAAACAAAAACGAAAATACTACATTCTCACGACTTTTGGATTCCACATTAAATGTTACTGTATGTGAGCATGGAGAAGTCTATTACAAGACAAAGTATCCTTTATCATTGTTGTGCCATCTACCTTACCATTCTTTAGCACGAACAAAGCTCAATAAAACTGAAAAATTAAAAAACCAGTAACATCTATAACAATAACAACTCAAATACCAAGCAACTGAGAATCTGGAAACGCACTATTGTGCAACGTATATGACAAGATACGCTTATATAGATTGATTTTGAACCAAACACGTGATCTTAGGATAAACACTATAATTACAATAATTTACAATAGAAAAGAGGGGCAATCCTTAACTAGCAAGATTCAAGTTAGTCAACGTAATAAACGGATACTTTGATTCAATCGAACTGGTTCCCAGCAGTCTAGAATTGGATTTGTAATCTTGTAAATCCTCATCACAAGCTATTAAAACCAACTTGCTGACCTTATCTTTGTAAGACATACAATTTGAAGCACTAAATTTTGAGACGATAAACTATTGGAGAATTTCTAAATGCACTTCTCCTGTGCAATAGATCTGGACTGTACAACCAACAACTTCTACAGTAAACTATTCAGAGGGGTAAGTGCTGAAGCACTAAATTTTGAGACGATAAACTATTGTAGAATTTCTAAATGCACTTCTCCTGTGCAATAGATCTGGACTGTACAACCAATAACTTCTACAGTAAACTATTCAGAGGGGTAAGTGCTTAAGTACCGAGATTAAAGTTCGTTAACGCGAAACTCATGAGCAACTTTGGGCTCAAGAAATACCTCAATCGAATGGGTGCCCAGCCGGCTAGAACTGGAGATATAATCCTCTATATCCTCATCGCAAGCTATTAAAGTCAAGCCATCGTCCTCATCTTTGTATTTGATATAATAAGTTCCAGCCTCAAGTGGCAACCTCTTTTTCACTTGTTGCTCCAGCTCTACCTTTCGCCAAGGCCAAGACAGCTGAAACTTTATTCTTACTTCTCCATACCTTGCCATTATAGTCACAATATTTGTAGCAATTGTAGCCGAGAGTTGAGCAGAAGGCAGCAGCGTATCAGAATTCGACAGTGGGATTCGCTCTTGATCAACAACCGATTCGTTGGGGTGGGATTGGCTGATAAGCTCGCGTTCCTTGCGAGGTGGCCATCTCTCGATACCATACTCCCGACAGGCTCGCTTGAACGTAGATCGGCTAACTGCAAAAAATAGGAAGCGAGAAGCTCAAAATGCTTCTATGGAGTAACTCCAACCTACGTCTACATTTTGCAGACTTCAACATCTAGTATTATTGGTAGTCTCTACCTTTTAAAGATTCAATCTTTCCTTTTCGAAAATCCCTTCTTGAAGGTATATGGGATATTAATATGATTTTCAAAGTAATTAATTACTACACTACATCCAAAAAGGAAGTAATTGCTATACTGTTTGAATGGCACTTACTTTTTTTGATAGATTAGATGTACATAGACTAGGGTTATACACATTTCTCAAATACAATGGAGATTGAATATCCACTTTCTGGGGTGAACATGACTTGTATTAGTTTGGTTTCGTGCTGAACTAAAAACCAAACCAAGTTGTGCAGATTGAATGTTTCAAGAATCACATTATCCATAAAAATGACGAACCAGACCAATTCTAACCATTTGACTATGATTCGGTTCCAGTTTTGAACCACTATGTACGAGTTATTTATACCACTTACCAATCGCATCAGATGCTCAACACAAAACCCTTTTTAAAACAAGCTCCAGTAAAAGCCACCAAAAATTACTAAAATTCAGCATATGTCCTCTATGAATTGAGCATATTTTTAAATATGAATGTATCCATTTTTTAGTTGAGCCTTCAAATATGGAAACTGAAATCAAGGTCTCCATTTTGATGCTCCCATACAGAGTATGGTTGGAGAGAGATAGACCTTGAAATGTTGTTCAGTATTTGAGCATGTTTCTAAAGAGTGTTCCCATAAAGTTAATGTATCCATTTTTTTTTTTGGGTCTTTAATTATGGAACCTAAAACTGAGGTCTCCATCTTGAAGCTCCCACACAGAGCATGGTTGGAGCATGTTTGACTCTGTAAAGTTTTGCTACAGTTTTTTTTAAAGAAAAGTCTATCCAGTTTGAAATAACAAGCAAAGATATTACCAGCAAAATTAAGATTTTCATTTCTTGAAGAAGTGTACTTATGCGTACCTTTGAGATGCTTTGCAGCATCTATAAGAAGCATTTCCTTAGTCTGAAAGATATCTTCGAGAGGAATTTCAATTCTAACTCCAGTAGTTTTCTTGTTTCTTCTCTCTCCTCTTGGGGTCATTTTCTTCCTTTTCCCTTTTCCCAAATTCCTGGAGTTTAAATGACCATCTCCCGTTTCCCTATCCCCTGTTCGCTCACTCCCCATTCCAACTGCCTCAACTCCATTGCCAAAATCCTCATCTTGGTTCTCTTGTTGAGCTGTCGGCATAAACAAAAGTGGCACAATTTCCTTTACAACAGCACTATTGGTGTCATTATTAGCCGCTAAGGCTTGGTCAGAAGGCAGAGTATCAGGATTCAGTTGTGTGGATCGTCTAACTGCAATATGTAAGAATTCAAAAGATCAACATCCTTCTACCAACAACCCCCATTTCCAATTTCAAGAGCCACAAAAAATGTTCAACTAAAAAATTGAATTCAGAGCATATCATCATTCACGTTCACTAACCACAGTTCTCAATTTTTTTTTCCTTTTCCCTTTGTTAATGACTGTGTCCATGACTTTGTGGCGAGTCCGTGACTCATTTCACGGTTGCGTATAGCCACTTTCCCACTTATACCAGGTAAATTCAGAGCCTAACACCTGGGGGAAGCAATCTCAAGGGGGAGTAAAGAACAGAAATACCAACTTTCCTTCTCCATTTCTAAGGGTTGTTTATTTATTTCTCAAACTCAACTTTCCTTCTAAAATGTCAAGATTTAGTTTCTCCATCTTCCTTGCAGAATGTATCAATCTCCTAATAATATTGTCAACACATTTTCAACAGTAGCGACCTTATGCACACAGGGTTTGTGTGCACTTCCTTTCTCATTTTTGTGTGTGTGTAGTTTTGTGTTTGGTCTACCAATATAGAAACTAAAATTGAGGTCTCCGAATTCGAGCTCCCATACAGAGCATGATCGGAGTCTGAAGTTTATATGAGAAGAGTCTGTCTACGTGAAGAAGTGCGGATATGGCGCAGTGGTGAAGCTGTCCCATTGTATGAAGGTCATGAGTTCGATTTCCAGAAATGGTAAAGAGTTCGACTTATGCTGGAGTTTGGGTACGGGTACCCCCATCTAGTTTATCTAGTAAGAAAAAAAGAACAGAATTGAGATTTTTTTTTCTTGGTACCCTGTATGTATGCGTACCGTTTAGGTTCATTGCAGCATCCTTAATACACACACCCTTAGTTTGTGGGATGCCTTCCAAAGGAATTGCAATTCTACCTCCAGTAGTTTTCTTGCTGCCTCTATCTCCTTCTGGAGTTTTTGCCGTCTTTTTCCTTTTTCCCAACCACCCAGAATTCAATTGAACCTTTTCCTTTTCACCCTTTCCCTTTCACCTCCCCCTGTTCCCACACCCCCAATTCCAACTTCATCATCTACCGTGGCCTCACTCAAAGACGGCAGGATCTGCTGTAGCGTCCCCTGCGTCAGATCCAACAACAAGAGCATCCACTGCTGCAGCAGCGGCTCCTGGATGTGGTTCGGCAGCGACAATATCCACTTCTGCTGCTTCTGCACCTGCCTTAGCCCATGCAGCTTCGGCACTTGCAGCAGCTGCAGTACCAAGCTTAGCCCGTCCTGTTGCTCTAGCTCCTGCAGCAGCCCCTGCAGATGCATTGGTGGCAACCGCAGCAGCATCGGCGCCAGCAGCTGCAGCAGCAAGATCATCCACTGAGGCTGCTGTTTCAGCCGCTGGAAAAAACCGTACGGGCCAAGGATGTCCTCCTGCTGTTCTATTTGTGGCGGAATTTCCATTGGTTGGCTAACCACTGAATTGGACGAGGGTAGAACAGGCCGTGGCGGTGACAATGGACGGGGTAGAACAGGCCGTGGTGGTGACAATGTACGGACATGCAAGGGCGATGGAGGGAAATTGAAGAAGATGGTCTCGTCGAAATCTTCAATAGCCTCATCCAATATTCCATTGTTACTGGGCGCAGCCATCGACCCAGTTACCAATTTCGACAAATGGGTCACTTCGAAATGTTCGATAGCCTCGTCCGATATTCCACCATTACTGGACCCAGCCATTGACCCATTTACCAATTCCGACAAATAGGTCGCGTCGAAATGTTCGATAGCCTCGTCCGATATTCCACTGTTACTGGGCGCAGCCATTGACCCATTTACCAATTCCGACAAATAGGTCGCGTCGAAATGTTCGATAGCCTCGTCCAATATTCCACTCTTACTAGGCGCAGCCATTGACCCATTTACCGATTCCGACAAATAGGTCCCGCCGAAATGTTTGGTAGCCTCGTCCGATATTCTACCGTTACTGGTCGTAGCCATTGACCCATTTACCAATTCCGACAAATAGGTCACGGCGTAATGTCCGGTAGCCTCGTCCGATATTCCACCGCTACTGGCCGTAGCCATCGACCCATTTACCAATTCCGACGGATATGTCACGTCGAAATGTTCGGTAGCCTCGTCCGATATTCCACCGTTACTGGGCGTAGCCATCGACCCAGTTACCAATTCCGACAAATAGGGTTTGAGAGAGTATGTTTTCGCCCCAATCAAAAGACGAAACAAGAGATTAGAAAAAAATATAAACACGAGGTCGAGAGAATATTTGGCTCAAATCTAAAGAAGAAACAAGAGAATTAAAAAAGCTGGAATTTGTTGCAAAACCCAACTAAAAGGGCAAAATTTGGCAACGCAGATCCTAATTGGGTCCGAAAGTGAGGAAAACAGGGAGAAACCAATTCTTTGAATCTGGGTTAGAATCCTAATAGGCCTCTAAAAAGATCAATGGATCGATCTCGAGAGAGAGAGAAACAAAGATGATTATAGGGTTTGAATCCAAAGCGGCTTTGATGAGGAAACGAACGACAAACTCCAGGTGGTGAAGTACGGAGTAGTACACTAGTCAACAAACTCTAGACCCTTTACAGCCGCTTTTATATATACTCTCGGAGAAATTCTTCAGTGCCGTGCGAGCACAGTGCCACGTGGTGCCGAGCACATCTCGGCCGTCCAAACGTGTTTTGGACGGTCCAGATTTGTTTGGGCTTGAGGAGGCGTTTTGATAATTTTAAACTAAAAATATATCCAAATAGATCTGAACCATCCAAAATACGTTTAAATGGCCAAGATGGTACTCAACACCATGTGCCACCGTGCCCTCCCGGCACTGAAAATTTTCTCTCTCCTGAATTTCCCAAAGGATCATAAAGTCGGAGCAAATGAGAACAAGCCAAAAAAGCTGAGTTCAAACAGTTTCTTAGCGTGCAAGGAAACGAAGGAAATTACCCCGTGCTTTAGGCAAGAGACTAATCAATAATCCAAAATTAATTGGCGCAAAATTAATAAATGTGATTTTTTTTAAAATAAAGATAAAACAATAACTTTCATAAAAAGTTAAGGGGAATGAGGCAGTATTTTTCCTAGCATCTCCAATGCCGGTCACTAAAATAGAGAAGAACCCGGCTTCTCTGCAGTTGACTGCAGAGAAGGGCGTGCTGTTTTATTTGAACCGTTCATCTTGAAAATCAATGGTTTAGATTTATTGAATTTATTACTGATCATAAATTGAAAACAATTTTGGACCCTTAAAAACTTCATCCAACAGTTGCGATCACTTAAATCGCACATCTGTAGTCCAATTTTGACTACAGACAAGTCATATTCAATAGAAACCCAAATCTCTATTTTTATCTTTATGTAATTTTAAAAAATGCACATAGAGACTTTCACGGTTCATTGTCACTCGAATCACAAATTCCCATTTTCATATCTAAAATTCCCTCCTAAGATTTCCCCCAATATCTTCCCTCCAACCACTTATCCTAAATATACTATCTTTAAAAACTTATTTCTTTAGTCTTAAGACTTATTTTAACGAAATCATCTATATCTTCTCAATGGTATAATTTTAAGAAATTTGAATAACTAATGAGAAAGTTACACCCACTTTACACAAATATAAAAATAATAATTAAAAAAAAATCCTATACCCTCGGCATGTTTGTTGGGGTGTTAGAAGGGGATAAGAGCATCTCCAACCCATGACTTCATATTGGAGATGTCAAACGTTTTTTGAAGGCTGACGTGACATTTTGGCATCTCCAATTTGACATCAAAGCCTTCCTTTTCAACCCTTGATGTCAAATTCTATTTATTTGACATCAAATTATCCCTCTCCAACCCTTATGTCAAAATACAAATGATCATTTTTTGAAATTTGGCATGGAGGAGGGAGGTTGTCAACTTTGACAACTTTGTCATTCCCTTCAAATCCATGTAGGAATTGGCATCAAAGAAGGCTATTGGGTTGGATTGAATTTTAGTGTCAAATGTTACCGTTAACATATACACGTAGGATTTGACATCTCCCATTAAAGATGCTCTAAGAGAGGAAGGGAGATAGTGTTTGTTCTGGGGAACGACGGGGAGAGCTTATGTTTAATAGGGGGGTGGGGGACCCTTGGGCCCTTAGCTAATTCCACCCCCACCCTAGAATAAGTTTGGGTGGGGGAAAGACTATATTGACCCTTAAATCTTTTTTGTATTCCCAACATAATTATTTAATGAGGGCAATTAAGTAAATTCATACATTATGCACTCTTATCCACCCATCAATAAGAGGGAGTACTACATAAACCCCGTATAAGTTAATCCTCCATCTTAGCTAATCCCCCTAATAACATATACATCTCGATCTATACCCTTGTTCTTTGTCTATCAAAAATCTTATCCATCCGACAAATGGGTCCTTATATCACCCCTTTTATTGATGGATTTGGTGTGAAAAGAATTAATTGAGGATCACCCCACTTTTCTACTACTACTATTCTGCGACTACTTTTCATTTTTCAAAACACATAAACATGAAAAATATCACAAGTGAAAGTACTAACCTGTGAGATAGATAGTAATGTAAGGAAATGTCCTAAGCCTAATTAATATTCCTCCCCTCATGAAAATACATACAACCAGAGTATAACAGCCATAAGATTCAACCCGAACGCTCTTAAGTTTTCCTCATCCGATGCCCATGATCACCAGAAGATTTGAACAAGTCATGAACCGAATAGCCCGGCCCAAAACTACAGGAAAATAGTACTATATAAGGTTATCCCAAGGCACTTACTTGCTCTCATTCAATTTGGGATATAATCTCTAGAATTCTCTTCCTCTATGTTTCACGTTCTCCACCTTACCACAAACACCAATATATAGAGGTAATTGTATTAATTCTCCTTAATGGTAATAATATCAAATAATAAATACACTATTCACTTTTTTGTTTACAGATATGGTTTAATATAATATATAATAAGTTCTGTAACGCTCAATTAATGATATTGATGATAACGATTTCATTTTTATTAAAAAGTTTCAACAATTCCCGACTTTCAATAAAAATAAAATATTTTTCTTTATTGGAGTTGAAAATTATACTGTAGTTCGTATACATAATGTATTAAGAATAGGGTGTTACTAATGTCAAAATTATTTTTGTTGATACCAAAACTGTAGTGCATGAAAACATTATATGTTGTACAACGTACAAGATTTTTATGCACTACAATTTTGGCATTATCAGTTCTCTTAGAATAAATTGGCAATTATATACTGCGCAATAGGTGTGGGAGTGTTCCGGACTTGGCTTGTAGTGTTTCTATTGCAAGCGGAGATAACACTTAAGGCATTGTCATCAATGTTTGTTGTAATTTGGCGTCAAAAAACAGGTATATGAAAATATTTTATATTTGTCTATTCACTTTAAATATCAATAAGGCTCCGTTTCATTAAGTGAATAAGTACTTATTTTTCAAATAAATGCTTAATAGAGACAACCGAATATATTGGGGATGAGATTACATGAGTTTTAAATCATGATCATTGAACATGGTCGTCTATACAAAATATTTTCCATTAAAATTTCTTAATGATTAGATCACGTAGCACTAAATATATTTTTAATCATGGTCTTCAAACATTATCACATATCCAATATTTTCTTTCAAACTTTTTTAATCACGAGATCTATATATTCTACAAATAAATAAAGGGCAAAGCGTTTCAATTTCAAGAAATTCCGTGACAACAGTATTTTCCACAACTGTCGTCCAAAATTCAAGTTCTTATAATTACTTTTAATATGCCATTAAAATAACTGTTATGAGCAATATAGTAATCCATTAAAAACAACCTTATTAAAATCACTACTCCACCATCCACAACCTGGGCCGGATCTCGTCCATTTCTTACCAATCAGTTCGGTCCATATCTTACCAAAAGTGTTTTGGACGGCCCAGATTTAAAGAGAGTCTTTTTGTTTTTATTTTTTTTTAAAATACCCCTTTAAATCTAAGCCGTCCACCTAGCTAGCGGACCGAACCGGTCAGTGGGCAAATTGACTGGATCCAATCCCTCCACCACCATCCTAAATATGTACATTCCTTTCGCCTTCAAAAAAAAATATATGTACGCACACACGTTTCTAGTAGTAGCAATTTCGTGAGAGGACAAAGTAGCCTTTCGTTAATTATGAAAATCAAACCCAATTGGTACTCGCAATTTCCAGATCCCCTTTGTATGTAATGAGGATAATCAAACGTATATAACCATCTGCAAATCTTTCTTTCATACAACAATATGAGCACTCAATTATTCGGAATTTGTCACTGCCTACTCAAAAATCGGTACATTGTGTACATGCACATGTTTCCGTGTTTCACCAAGCATAGCAGCTGCGTTTCAGGTTCGACTAATCAGGCAGAAACTTGAAATGCGGAGGACTGCGTTGAGGGGCCCTGATCAGTTAGTATTTCATTGCTATGTCATTAGGTTCCTGTGTCTAGGAAACCTCGTAAATAAACAATTGTGTTGTCCTTTTTGCCTAAAGAACGATTTTCTTGACTTGAATTCACACCACAACAGACACTAGCAGAATTTCAACCCCAATTTCGCGCACGTTTTGGAAGTTGAGAGATGGTGAAAATGGGGTTAGGCATATACCTTATTCTGTCGCTTGAAGGGACCCAGAAGATTGCTAGACATGCCCTCACTCTGGTACAAATCCTACCGTAAAACCACTGACCGAAAAAAAGAAGATTGCTAGACGTCTCCTTATCTGACCAAAAAAGGAAGTAAGGAAATTTGTACTGGTTTCTGCAGAGAGAGAGAGAGAGAGAGAGAGAGAGAGAGAGAGAGAGAGAGAGAGAGAGAGTTTTACTACCAAACCAAGACAATAGGAATTCCTAGTCAATTACATCAACAGGAAACGAACAACTTTATACTTACAAAGAAAGAACTAAGAACCCTTGAACTAAGATTCCAGGTTCTAACTAAAAGCCTATATTATAGCAGCATTAGGCATTCTCTGACGTCTTAAATGATCACAGCTCCCAGAGCAGAGGCACCCAAAATGTAACCCTTGAAACGGCCTCTTATTTCATTCCTTCCCTATATAGTAAATAGCTGTAGCCATTGGTAGTTAGTGCACTCTGTGGGAACATGAGTAACTGGATCTGTGAGAACAAACCCAATCTACCCCTCCTCGTAGGCGCCAGTCCTCTTCTTATGGGCCAGTCGATTGCTTTTTGTCTAACTAATGTAGCAAGGGATAAATAAAACAAAGTGTGGAAGGGGCTTCTTCATGATCGTTCTTCAGCCGATACCAACTTCAGTCCTCCAGTAACTTGGCTCACCTGGCGGAATTATTTCAGAAGGGGTCTATCCTTAACTCTTTCTCGTGAACTAGGGTAGTTTTTCATGTATTTAGAGGTGATCCCAGGTGCCTCCAACCATTTGAAGGGAAATTCTCCATCCTGCTATTATGGTCTCGATTGAGACTTGGTGGGGTCAAGCCATAGGTACACACTTGAGTCCTTCCTTAGCCATAAATCAGGATGTGGTTCCTAGCTTTCATCTTGTATGCATATACAAATGTGCCACCTCTCATTGAAAAAATTGAACTAAAGTACAACTGGACTAGCCTCTGGCTATAGAAGAATCATCAGACGATCTGCAAACCCAGTAAGTCAGACTGCTTCGCTGACTGAGAACTATCACGTTGAAAAGCCCTTTCCCGAGTACAATGAATAGCTGTTGCACAGAGAACCCCATCTAAAAGTCTCAAACAAGAAATGAACCGAACCCTAGCTTGCAGTTTAAGTCACAACCCCAATTTGCACACATTTTAAAGGTCGAGAGATCCTTCTTCAGCTTGAAGGGATCCAACAAGCGTACTCTCCTACAAGTAAAAGGACCAAAAAAGAAGTAGGAAGATATAGTCTACCAAGTTTGACCTGCTCTAATTAACAATGGTTGGCACAAGAATCACCCGTCTGTTGTCGTCTCATGGTACAAGGGGGAATGAATGAAACCAGATAGTTTATTACTTCATAGTTGATTGCAGATACATATTAGAAAACTGACTTTTCGTGTAGGATAGTATGACATGATTCCTTCTAACAATGATATAGACATGGTAGAAGGAAAAAATGTTTAGCCGACCTAGAACCAGAACCAGACAAAGATGGTCTGCAGTTTTCTTATTCATTTGGGATATGCTATTTCTAGCATCTGGATAGTTAAAATTCAGTTCTATGGACTGAAGTTTTTGTCAGAGATTTGTATTAGTTATTGGTTTGAGTTTTTGAGCTGAGTTTTGTTAACGTTCTTCTTATTAGATTGTGGTCGGAGGCCCTTATGTCAGTGCGTGATTTCCCACTCGAACAGGGTCGCATATGCTCCATACTCGCATAACATTTTGATCGCACATGACGCATTTCAATGGGGTCCATGAACTATGTGAGTGTAGATAATTCTATTACAAGGCAAAGCATCTCTGGCGTTGTTCCGTCTCCCTTCCTCCATTGCCGGTCTTCATCACAAACAAAACTGGAAAAATTCAAAAGCCAAAATCGGAGAACACAGCCTACAACATACCTTTCGAAGCGCTAAATTTAAAAGCAACTAAAAAACCTAGTTATTGTCTAGATGCACTTCTCATATCCAATAGATCTGGAAAACTAAACACTTAATACAGTGGAAAGCGAATACGAGGGTTAAATACTACACGCTTAATACAGTCGAAGAAAAATAAGTTGGTCAACGCAAGATTCATCAGCTACTTTGGCTTTGGCTGAAGAAATACCTCAATCAATTTGGTGCCGAGTAGGTTAGAACGGGAGATGTGATCCTGTAAATCCTCATCGCAACCTATTAAAATATACTCATTGTCCTCATCTTTGTAGTTAATGCAATAATTTTCAGCCTCATCTCCCAGCCTCTTTTTCACTTGTTCTTTCAGCTCTACCATTCCCCATGGCCAATTAGACAGCTGAAATTTCATCGTAGCTGAACCAAATCTTGCCTTCACAATCACACTTTTTGTGCCAATAGTAGCTAAGACTTGATTAGAAGGCAAAAGCGTATGATCAGAATTCAGTTGTGGGATTGGCTCTTTATCAACAACCGCGGGAGATTCAATGGGGCAAGACTGAGTAATAGGCTTGTGTGCCCCGTGAGGTGGCCATCTGGGGATATCATACCCTCGACAAGCTCGCTTCAGTGTGGATCGGCTAACTGCAAAAATAGGAAGCCAAAAACTCAAAATTCTTCTACTCAGTAACTCCACTCCACATCTCCATTTTGCAGACTTCAAAATTAAGTCACATCCAGCGCGTATCTACCTTTCAAAGATTCGATCCTTTCATTTTCGAAACTCAAATTCCCCTCTGAGAAATATATGGGATATTGATATCGATTTCAAAGTTATTACTACACCTGATAAAATAAAATAAAAAGTACTTACTAAACTTATTTAATGGTACCTATATTTTAGATACATTAGAAACACATAGAGTAGGTCATACACGTTTCTCATACAAATGGAGAATGAATCTCCATTTTCTAGAAGTGAACATTGCCGGTTAGTCCGTTCTGTGCTAAACTAGAAACCAAATCAATAGATACAAATCGACTATTTGGAAAACCCAAAAACCTATCCATCCTATCCATGATAGTAATGACGAACAGGACCAATTCAAACCATTTGACTATGATTTGGTTACAGTTTTGAACCATGGTTGGTTTCATTTTCGAGATATCATACTTACGAACCGGTACCATTTATACCTCTAAAAAATCGCATGAAATACTGGAAACAAAACCCTCTTTTAATTAAAAGTCGCCATAACTTATACACAAATCAACATGCGTCCTCAATCCACTGGGTATGTTTTTAAGGGAAAGAATACAATGCACTCCCCTTATTTGGGTGTGTATCATATGCACCCCTAAAATGTTATGAATTATCGAGAAAATTTTACGAATCATATCGCTAAAAAGTAATGAATCGTATAAAAGTTATGAGATACACCAATATGTTATGAATCATAATGAAAATATTACGAATCGTACTGCTGAAAGGTTATGAATGAAAATGTTATGAAAATGTTACAAAACACACTAAAATGTTATGAATGAACCATAAAATAAGTGCATATGGTACATCCTTTTAAAAAATGTGTATTGTAGACTTTCCCTTTTTTTAAAGAGTCTTCCGCTAAAGTTAATGTAACCATATTTGTGTTGGGTCTTCAAATATGGGAAAATTCAGGTCTTCATGTTGATGCTCCCATACAGAGCATATATGGTTGTAGCATGTTTGGCTCTGAAAAGTTTTACTGGTAAGTTTTTGAAAGAAAAGCCTATCTAGATGGAAATAACAATTAAGCAAAGACACTACCAACAAAATCGAGATTTTCACTCCTTGAAAAATGTGTACCTTTAAGATGCTTTGCAGCATCTTTAAGAGGCATTTCCTTAGTGTGTAAGATCTCTTCCAAAGACATTGCAATTCTAACTCCACCAGTTTCCTTGTTTCTTCTCTCTCCTCTTTGGCTCATTTCCTTCCTTTTCTCTTTTCCCAAATACCTGGAATTGCGTTGACCCTCTTCCATTTCACTTTGCCCTGTTCCTCCACTCCCGATTCCAACTGCCTCAGCTTCAAAATTGAAAAAATCCTCATCTAGGCTCTCTTGTCGAGCTGTCGGCGAAAAAGGCGGAGGCAAAATTTCTTTTATAACGACACTAGTGATTTTCTTAACTGGAGCCGCCAAGGCTTGATCAGAAGGCAAAGTATCAGAATTTGATTGTGGGATTCCCTCTTGATCAACAACTGTGGGAGTTTCGGTGGGGTGAGATTGAGTGATAAGCTTGCGAGGTGGCCATCTGGGGATACCATACTCCCGACAAGCATACTTCAGTGAATATTGACGAACTACAATAAGGAAGAATTAAAAGCTCAATATTTATCCTACTAAATCAACTCCAACCCTCATTTCCAATTTCAATGTCGACAAAATAATGTTTGAGTAAAAAAAAAATGAAATTGCATTCAGAGCATATCACCTTTCACATGCATTTGCTACCACAATTCTTAATTCTTATGTCGTAGGGTTTGTATGCACTTCGCTTCTTCTTCTCTTTCTGGTATATTTTTGTGTTTGTCTCTAAATATAACTTGTAAAATTGAGGTTTTCAACTGCGAACGGGACAGAGCATGAAAGAAACTAAAAGCGTTTATGTTACTAGGTAAATTAATTAACAGTAATTGTATTCTTCTTGTATTCTTCTGAGTTGTGTGTAAGTATTGACATAGGATTTCACTTAATTAAAAGCTAGCCGTTATAGTTTTGAATGGGAGAGAGTACTCCTGTAAATTTACCATATAATATATGAATATAATGCATATGCGTATCTATAATTTAATTTTCAATTTCTGGGAAAAATATTATTTGTTGATTAATGAAAAACTATATGTTGTAAAGCGATTGAACTTTGAATTCATGAATGACCCTATGAAGAATAATTTCTAGAGTCGCCACTGCAAGCGACGAATGTTTTGTGTTTTTTTTTTCCTTTATTGCGAACAAATTATATTATTTAGATCATGAATGCTTGAAAATATACTATGTGAAGCTAGAAAATGTTTTGAAAGTTGAAGGGACTTTTGATAATTTCATTATGCAGACGTAAGTAATACTTTTACTACTAAACAAGAAGAGTGATATTTAAATGATGCGTTTAAAATCTCATAATGTTCGTGTTTTTGGAAAATAGTGATATTTAAGTGATTCTTTTAAAACCTGGTATTACTCTACTAATTTTTAAGTATTTTGTATTATTTTTTGAAAGGTAATTTATCTACTCATTCTATATTTTGTTTGTAAAAGTTCATAAAGAGCCTCAATTTTTATTTTCACTTTAGAGCACCAAAAAGTTAGGCTGGCTGTGACTAAGATCATGAGTTTGATTCTCGAAAATAGTCGCCCTACTTGTAGGGGTGTTATATCAACATTTTCCTAAGTCCTACACATTTAGGAGTCTGGAGTACTTTGTATGCTCTTCTAACCTATCTAGTTGGGGGGAAAAACAAGAACAAAATTGAGGTTTTCATTTCTTGGAGGAGTGTATGTATGCGTACCTCCAAGATGATTTGCAGCTTCTTTAAGACTCATTCCCTTGGTTTGTAAGATATCCTCTAGAGGAATGGCTATTCTAACTCCATTTGTTTTCTTGCTTCTTCTCTCTCCCCCTTGGTTCTTTTCCTTTGTTTTCCTTTTTCCCAAACACTCAGAATTCAACCGAGCCTGATCTGCCATTATATAATCCCCTGTTCCCTCACTACCAGTTCTAACTGCCTCAATTGGGCTCAATTCTTGGGCTGTACGTGGCAACTGCAGTGATAGTTTTGATTTGTTTTCATTTTCAAAGAGTTCAGGGAAACAAGTAAGATCCATCCATCCACTCCACCTTGCTACCATCTCATAAGTTGAGATGGCATCCTCCACGGTTGTGAAACTGCCAATGTTAAGGCGATTCAACCTGGAACGAACCTCGGCCGCCCATTGGCCGTCGTGTCCCAGCCACACTCTATAGGAGGCCTTGGCCTGACGAATAAGCAATGGCTCCGGAGTCATTGGCGAGCCTTGCCCGTCTCTGCATTCCAGCCCGTTGATCGTTAAAACTCCCCCTCCTAAGATAACATCCAACTCACCGCCCCTGTTTTGAATTAATTGTTGCACCACGCCCTCAACTTTGAAGAACGGCTGGTCAACCATTTTCTCGTCGTGCTGTTCCAACCACTTGATCCGCCTTAATGTCACTTCCCTCTTATCGTAGTCCTTTTGTTCCGATATATTAACCACCAACGACTCCACGCCTTTGGGCAACACGCGCGCCGCCCTTGTTATTTGATCCAAATCACCGAACTTGTTATCCATGTAAGACTTCAAGCCGTGGAACAGCAGGTGAATGATGTCCTCGCCGTCCTCCCCGTTGATCACATGCAACGCACCGCTCTTGTCCTCAAGTATGTGCTGACAAGACAACGCCAAGCTTATGTTATCCTGTTCACTAGAAACGAAAAAAACACTTGGCATCGGCCGATACAGAGGGAAATTTGTGGGCGACGGAGGAAAATAGAAACAGCTCATCATCATCTCCTCGAATTCCTCAAAACCCATATTTGATTCTCCAAAGCCCTGATTGTTCATCGTCATAATTCCCCCTCCACTTGGCCTCCAATCTGTGGACGCCTCGCTCCAGTTCTTATGTAGCTGCTGCTGTTGCGGCAACAACGCTGAGTCTGCGACCAAGTACGGTGCCGGGTCGATGATGTCATCATGCTCTTGATTTTGTGGCGGATCGTCGATGGATTGGTTAAACCCTTGATACTGCATGACCATTGAACTGGACGAGGGTAGGAAAGACCGTGGCGGCGACAGAGTCAAGCGCAGCTGCGACCACCTAGGGGAAAGTAAGGGCGACAAATTCAAGCAGAAATCTTCAGTAGCCATGTCTGACTCTCCACTGTTCGTAGGCGCAGCCATTGACACACATTTACCAAATTGAACCAATAGGGAGAACAAAACACACAAACGAGATTGACAGAATAGTACGCCTAAATCAAAAGATGAAACAAGAGATTAAAAAAGCTGGAAATTGTTGCAAAACCCAAGTAGAGGAAAAGGAGCAGCAAGATTTGGCGATGCAGATCCTAATTCGGTACGCAAGAATTCTTTGAAATGTGGGTTTGAATCCTAGACTAGACCTCTAAGATCAATGGATGGATCGAGAGACAGAGATGAGTCAGATGACAGGACGAGAAAAGGGCAGCGACTTTGATGAGATTGTGGAAAACGAATGAGAGACTCCAAATGGTCTCAGTTCTGCCGTACCTCAGCCACTCCCCTCTCAGAGGCTGAGGTGTGACATAACTGACGTGCCTCCAGCATTTTTGATGGATTTGGTTTGATTTGGTCTTGTGAATTTCCCAAAGGATCAAAAGATTCAAATAGTCGGAGCAAATGAGACACTCTAGCAAATGTCAAATGACATGACCACAACAACACTAATTTCTCCGTGTACATTCAATGTTCCGGTACCATATGATCACGGGCGTGGTTTACATGATTCTAGAATCATTTACGTAGTACAAATCGTACTATACAGATATTATCATTCACTTTAGTTGAGTGATTGTGTGATAATAAGTGACCTACATTGTGGGTGATGATTTTTTTATTTACAAGAAAATATCACATGGCAATATTACATGGTGTGTATGTGGTAATATATCACATGTGTAATCAACCACTTGTACACATACAGTTACATGGTTATGGGATCCACACACATACACCATGTGTGATTTTAGAGTTTTTGAAAGGAGAAAGATAGACTTTACTCATACTCGTTTGTAGCTAGTTTTTGGAAAATAGGTTCCGATTCAGGTTATTGAACTTCACTTTTCAATTTCTGCAATATACAATGTGTTCTTAAAGCATATAAAACAGTATCAGATCAATATGATTTTTGATGCTATTAGAGACTATATGATTTTAAATTAGAGACTATATATACTCCCTCTGTTCCATATTTACAGTCCACCATGAAAAATCGTGTCATTTTTCAAATCAAAAAATCAACTACTTCCGTGTATAATTTTTTAAATTTTTTCAGTGAAAATTTCAAAATAGCACCTGACCTTTCACACAAATCACACACAGGCACCTGACCTTTTAAAATTATCAAAAAAATACCTGACCTATTTAAAAATCCATCAATTTTACACCCGCCGTTAACTTTCCATCCAAAACAAACGGAAATGCTGAAAATGTGCATTTTGGCACGAATATTGGCAAAACAAGATTAAGGCTTATTTTGTCAAAACACAATATTATACTCATAAACAAGATTAAGACTCGATTTGGCTTTAAAAGTCAATTAATAACTTAATTTTTATCTTTATTCAAAAGAAAAAAAAAGCATTGTTAGTTTTGCGTCAATACGAGTCAATAAATTACAAATATTACTTATCTTTTCAATCCAAGCCCACCTTAAATAAGGAATCAAGCTTTATTTAGTAATTAAATATACATAACTATGCAGCCAAATAAGATTACTCCATATTAAAACAAAAGAAAAAGCAAAAACAAAAAATATAGAATAGTCAAGCTTAATTTAGTAATTAAATACCCATGATTTGGCACTTTTCACACCTACCCATGACTATTATATGTTTTTTATTTTTGCCTTTTCCTTTGTTTAATACAGAGTAATCTTATTTGGCTGCATAGTTATGAGTATTTAATTTTTAAATTAAATTAAGCCTTTTCAAAAAAAATTTATTAAATTAAGCTTGATTCCTTATTTAGGGTGGGTTTGGATTGAAAAGTTAAGTAATTTTTGTGACTTATTAATTCATCTTGACGCAAAACTAACAAATGCGCTTTTTTCTTTTTAAATAAAGATAAAAATTAAGTTATTAATTGACTTTTAAAGCCAAATCGAGTCTTAATCTTGTTTATGAGTATAATATTGTGTTTTGCCAAAATGAGCATTAATCTTGTTTTGCCAATATTCATGCCAAAATGCACATTTTCAGCATTTCCGTTTGTTTTGGATGGAAAGTTAACGGCGGGTGTAAAATTGATGGGTTTTTAAATAGGTCAGATGTTTTTTTGATAATTTTAAAAGGTCAGGTGCCTGTGTGTGATTTGTGTGAAAGGTCAGGTGCTATTTTGAAAATTTCCCATTTTTTCACACCAAATAAAAGTACTAATCAAGATCTTTAATACGGTGCGAAAAATTTTGAAAAATAATGCACCGAAATGGTTGATTTTTTGATTTGAAAAATGGTAAGAGAGAGAAAGTGGGACTCTCAATTTGGAACGGAGGGAGTATGATACTGTAGTTGGTATTCTTTTGACCAAGTCCGAGGGTATCAAGCCTGTTTAAATAAGGTTGCATACCACACGGTGGGGGCCACTTGAAGTTAACCACATTCCCATGTCCTGCCTGCTCTAGTTGTAATCTCCCACAATATGATCTACGCGGTTTCATGACCAATATCTCTAATCCCTTATTGTCTAGTGTTTCTTAGAGATTCTCCGGACCATTTCAGATTAGAGAGATAGATGGAGAATATTGCACAAGACCCGCTTCCCATTAACGTTTCTAGTGGTGCGGATCCGAGCCACAAAAAATCACCTCCTGGAATATATGGGCGAGGTGTCGCATGCCTCGCCGTCTCCAACTCCCTTTGATCAAGTGGGAGTCTCGTCCACAGGCAAGGCGGAAGTATGAGGCTAAGGTGGGCTATAGCCCATGCGCCCTTGGAAAAACCAAAAAAAAAAAAAAATTTATATGTCAAAGTTTAACCCAAATAATTTTTGCCCAACCCCTCACACCAACCGATTTTCTTTTGCTTTTGTTAAATGCAGAGCAATGGCTAGTGTGTTTAGATTTTTATTGATTTAGTTGATGCAGAACATTGGTTGGCGTGTTTAAATTTAAAAATGTTGATTTTTACATAACTCTTTTAGGTTTAAATTATAATGGTACAAAAAAAAATCTTGATGGGTTTGATTTGCTGAATTTCCCAAGGGATTAAAAGATTCAAAAAGTCGGAGCAAATGAGACACATGCAAATGACATAACCATAACAGCAGTAATTTCTTCCTTGTATATTCAGTGTTCTGGCACCATATTACCACGTTATACTCCGTTTCAAAAATTGCTGCATGACATCTCCAACCTGTTTAAGTTGCCCCATTGCATATGTTTCCAACATGGGATGATGCACCCAAGCGAAACTCATCATTAGAAGTCTGCTGAGTAGAAAGAAGAACTGGGTTTGGGCAAAAAAATATGGGTTGGAAAATGACCTTAACCTAATTGATTTCCCTGCATTTCTCTCTCCGGAAGTCTGCCTATTGTTCCACAATTTCCCTCATTTTAACCCTAGACCTGAAGTCTACCTATGGGTTTCGCTTGGGTGCATCGTTCCTTGTTAGAAACATGTGCAACGAGGCAACTTAAATTGATTGGAGATGCCATGTCGGCAATTTTTGGGACGGAGTATAATGGCGGGGATCTAAATATGGGGATTTTGTTAGTACAGGTGTTTAATTGAAATAAACTTAAGTTCAGGTGTCTAAATTTGAAAATTTTGTTAGCACATGTGTTTAATTGAAATAAACTTAAATTTAGGTGTCCCTATAACATTTGATGCAAAGTTCAAGTGTCATTTTGAAATTTTTCCGAAATTTATTGCTGCACACCTAGTGAGTCTTGAACTGTTGTAACTTGTACTTACTCTCACTATATTCGGTGGAGACCAGTGTAATTAGTTGAAAGGCTGGGAGCGCAGTGTATTTGTAAGAAACCTCAAGGGAGGATGGTGAAGTTAGCGTAAAATTTGAATGCCGGCCGGTCAACACGTATTGCATACACGCCCAAGATTAGCTAATCGAAATATATAATGTTAGTCAACATGAGTACGTATGATTTTATTTATTTATTTATATAACTGGATGTTCGAGCCAATTTGCGTGTATCTTAATTAATTTCAGAGCTCTGGAGGTAACGACCGGACATAACCCCGAGTGGACCTGGCCAATGTTTGTTTTGTTCTCTGTGAAAATGGAACATGTGACCTCATGGAAGATCATTTATTGCTTTCTTATAACCACTTAACCAAACCCTTTAGAGTTTGTGTATGTTTGATTTATGCGGATATTCTTTTTAGAGCAGAATATATCAAAAGACAAATAATAATTTGTCCTTCATACATTTTAATTAACTAAAGTCTCTCTAGGTTGTTCAACAGGTTAAATTTGTGGCTTCCTCCTCACTTTTTTTCGAAATTTATTTGCCTAGTTGAGGAAAATGGGTTTCGATTCAGGTTATCGAACTTCAATTTTCAATTTTCGCAATATACAATGTGTTTTTAGATCATATCAAACAGTATCTGATCAATATGTTTTTTGACGTGATTAATATTCTAAATAATTTCTAAAGAATAAACAATTCCGATCACCAAGATAAATCGGGAAAAAACAAACAAATATACCGGACTGGACATTTCAATCCCTTTGAGACTACTTTTTTAATTATTTTTTTATTTTTGATCCTATCGCTTTGAGACTACTTGATAACTACTTTTGGGATTGGCTGCTACTCTTTTGCTGTACATTTGGCATTACGCACAGAGAAGAGAGAGTTCAAAGAGTCCCAATGCTAAGTTCAAACAGTTTCTAGGGGCAAAATAAAATTCTCTGAATTGCGTACATGTTTCTGCTTGTGGAGGGGTATCAAGAGATCTGATGCAAACAGATTACTATGCCTTAAAGGGAATATACCAAACATAGTTTTTTCCTAAAAATTTCTAGTTGTATGCTGCTGCCTCTCTTCGGGCCTTTGCGACATCCAAGCAGTACGTTCGGCAATCCAATGATTCAAATTTCATATCTACCATCCAAGCCGTTTATTGCCAGATGAACTCTGGACCGTTGGATTGCCAAACCGACGGCACGGATGCACACAGCATCATGCACATCACGGTGCCGCACAGCACCTCCCCGGTTCGGCTTTGAGCCTTACGTTTTGTTTTGTTTTTTTTTTCCAGGGAAATGCCCCTTTGAACCTGTAATTGGTTGTTGCTTTCAATGAAAGATAATTTATCCAAAATAAAAGAAGAGAGAATTCTATTTCTTTGGTTTAAAGTTTCAATACTTCCCCAGCAAAGAGTTTACACATTGACAGTGACATCTTTGTTGACTATTATAGAACACGTCCAAATTATGCATATGGTACAATAGGGCCAGCAAATTTAGTGGCGGAAGCAAGAAGAGTACTCAGCAGGGGCTCAAATCATATATATTTCTACATTAGTAACAAAAAAATATAATCCAAATATATTTCCTACTATCTAGTTATGAGAATGAGATGAAATCGTGGAAATATGCATAACCGCCATTCATCTTACACCTACGAACAAATAAACGGTTTGATAACTTGAAATTTTAGGAGATTTTTTCACACATATATAGGAACATTATGAACTTTTTCTTCCCTCGAGTGACTTGAAGGGGCGATCTACCTTTACGTACTAAACCTCAAACTACTAGTACTATATTTAATGGGAGTATTTGAAGTAGTGTAGGGGCCCGGGCAGCCCTTAGCACCCCCTTTGTCCGCCCTAAAACTGTGCACTAAAATCCAAAATTTGTATACGAGCAAGCTGGACATTTTCTGGTCAATTTGAGCCATTCAATTTCGGGAGGTTTTCATTGTGTTACTTATTAGATAATGAATTTGAAATCAATTCTGTGGCATCATTCAGAGAAGACTACTATTTGATTTGGTTGTAGAGTGCAGCTGTGCAATTATCATACATGAAGTCATGAACCATATGTAGTTCCATCACCTGATTCTGTATTTGTTGTTGCCCTTTGTTTCCTTATCCAAGACATACATCCATAACGCCAATAAGTGACCAAAAATTGAAGTCAGTTCCTTGAATATTTTAGCGCAGCTACATGCTGGTGGCAGCGATTTCATTCTCAGTGCTTGTCCTTTCGGCGTAACCTTAGAGTACACTTCAACTATTGCCCATGGTAGGGCGTCCATCGATTCAAGTTCTGGTGAGAGTTCTTTGAATTTTCCTATAAATGTCGGGTCTGAACGTGCAAATATGCAAGTAAGAAGTATTGGAGGAGATGGTTTCTGAGTTACTGTTTTGAGCACCCCTTGTTGTTCAAGCCAAGGTTCTAGAGCAGATGACGTAGAATCCTTGGGAGATGTCCATGTTTGGGGAGAGGTATGATATGGATCCAGGAGTCCATGTCCTACAAAGCAGGACGCCTTGATTCCTAAACCTTTAGAATCAAATGTAGTTCTTGATGTTCACCAAATTGCTTGTGGCGTTTGACGCTTTGCTCTTCTTACAAGGCAATGTGAGGTTTTTACCTGGGGAGTGGAATTCTGTGGGGAGACTTGGTCATGGAATTGAAAAAGACTTCTGTCGCCCTCGTCTTGTTGAATTTCTGGCTGTTACAAATGTAGTAAAGGTAGACTGAGGTACGCATATTGTTGGTATTAAAAAAATTTGAGCTTTTTGCTTCCTATTGTTTCTTTCATCCAACTGTCTCGAACTCACATCCTCTTATTCCACAGTAAAAGAAGGTTCGCGGAGCAGCAGGCAGAAGAATGGTGGATGGAAAACAAAGACAGGCTACTTAAAAGGTACAACCCGCAGGTGGCAAACAGTGTCTCAACTGGATCATCCACAGCTCCAACTGCTTCTGATGAGAATGATGAGGCAGCCCCATCTTCTCGATCTTGGTTTTGAAGCTTAGGCTCCTCCAATAAAAGCCTGACAAGTGGAAGTAGGAACAGTACACCAGCTCCTATTACCATAGGTTGACACAAGGTTCACCCTTAGATGATGGCCTCATTGCATAAGAGGGAATTGAGCAAATCAGATGGTCTTGTGTTCAGTTGACCTTGAAGCAGACAAATATTGCCTGTCATTTTCTTACTCAATTATCTTTGGTGGTGATATTTCCAGCACCCGGGTTGTTATAGTTTAGTTGTACAGAGGGAAGTTTTTAAGGGCAAAATGTGAAAGAGGAATCAATCAAAAGCCAGGGGAGTTGAAACTGTCTTACAAGACAATGGTTACTCTTTGTTGTGTTATTCATTTGCAGTTATTTGTAATGGAGTGTTTCAGTTATTGTTTTTTTAGTTTTGTTTAGCTTTGTATGATTAGGTTGTGGTCCTTTGGAGCTTTCCCTATCGAACAAAGACCAAATTTTTCTAATTACTCACATGGCTTTTAATTAGACCCCACACATCAATACAGTCGGATTCATGGAGGTGGCTAAGTTTGGTTATTCCAATGTGAGCTCTTTTTTTGAGCAAACGTTGCTAACCTTAGCAACCTTTTGGTTTTGATTACTCCACTACGGATGCACTTAGATGCTTTCCCTATTAAACAAAAACGAAAATACTACATTCTCACGACTTTTGGATTCCACATTAAATGTTACTGTATGTGAGCATGGAGAAGTCTATTACAAGACAAAGTATCCTTTATCATTGTTGTGCCATCTACCTTACCATTCTTTAGCACGAGAATCTGGAAAATTAAAAAACCAGTAACATCTATAACAATAACAACTCAAATACCAAGCAACTGAGAATCTGGAAACGCACTATTGTGCAACGTATATGACAAGATACGCTTATATAGATTGATTTTGAACCAAACACGTGATCTTAGGATAAACACTATAATTACAATAATTTACAATAGAAAAGAGGGGCAATCCTTAACTAGCAAGATTCAAGTTAGTCAACGTAATAAACGGATACTTTGATTCAATCGAACTGGTTCCCAGCAGTCTAGAATTGGATTTGTAATCTTGTAAATCCTCATCACAAGCTATTAAAACCAACTTGCTGACCTTATCTTTGTA
Source organism: Rhododendron simsii (assembly GCA_014282245.1). NCBI lineage: Eukaryota > Viridiplantae > Streptophyta > Magnoliopsida > Ericales > Ericaceae > Rhododendron > Rhododendron simsii. The sequence goes on from CM024954.1 coordinate 5,687,513, forward strand.
AGACATACAATTTGAAGCACTAAATTTTGAGACGATAAACTATTGGAGAATTTCTAACTGCATCTCCTGTGCAATAG